>BCNH02000006.1:21756048-21780626 GCA_001662345.2 Metrosideros polymorpha var. glaberrima | reverse complement strand
AATATAACAAATTAACGCGTTGAGAGAGAGAAAATTCAAGGATGCAAATTAACCGATGAAAAGAATTTAGATAGTTGGCAGACGAGGGAGATTCGAATTCAATTTTGAAAAAGAAAACATTTGTGCGACAAGTTGGTGTTGGTAATTACTCGACTATGTTACGATTTTTTCGATTTTGCCATGTCATGTAGTTATCGAATGTATGAACAACAAGCATGGTTTTCATATCATTCTTTTATATGAAAGTCCGAGGTTGGACTATGATTAGGATTGAAGTGAACCAAAGTATTGACATTTGAATGCGCTTCATTCCTTTTTGCGTGTTCTGATTGAACATCATCAAGTCAAACAGCTCCCATTTCAACTTGAATTTTCCATCTCATCTCCTGTTCAAACATCGACGGCGAAAGCCCGAAAAGTCAAATCTTTGCGCATAGATATGCAGACTTCGAGCGCGATACGGCTAATAATTATTGGATGGAAACGATATTGTATCATCTGCGATTAAGAATCATTGACTTTAGGCTTACGTTTTGGCTATAAAATGAGGACCACAGAGAAATGCTGTCAGAGAACTCATCTGGAACATCATGGCTTGGAGCAATGCATGTTGTCTGGTGCTTCTCCTCCTATGTGGTGAGTCTTGCTATTGTTAATCCGTCCCCCCCGATCTCCTTGTGCGCACGTACCTTGGCTCGGTGACCCTGATGCCTTGTAATCGATGATAGTATCAAGCAAACGAACCTTTCTTCGAGATTGAATGAAAAAAGTGGGAACGAAATCCTCATTTTCCTTCTTTGTTTCTTGATAGGTGCGCTTCTACTGGAACTGAATCCCAGGACGATGGTGATGAGCGCCGTAGCTTGTCCACTGGTCTGCTTGGATGTGGACTATATGACGTGCCCGTCCACTGGCGATGAGCACCTGAGTCCCCAGTGCAACTGCTGCCTCACTCCGGAAGGCTGCACTCTTCACCTGACCGATGGCACATCAGTTTCTTGCAGCTGAAGAAATTGAAGTCTATTCAAAATGCCATGTGCAGCACATCGGTTCGAACTTTGTATCTGAAATTGAATAAACATCGCAAGAAATAAGTCAAGACTGCGTTGTCTTTGAATATCGCCATTCAGTCACTTGGGTTTTGATGATTTCTTCCTTCGTGCTTTGTTCTGTTATTTTTTGTACATACATTTGCATGAGGCGAGTGTACAAGGACGCAGAGCGATTTCCATGACCGTTTCTCGGCTTTGTCTGTCGCGGATTAGAGTCCAAGATCTCATCTGGGTCGAATCTGTTATTATCACCTGAAGGACTTCCAACACTTTCTGACGACCATATGTTTCAGTTCCTCATGGCATTTTCTTACATACAAATAAAGGCTACAATGATGTGATGATATACTGCAAATGTTTTTGAAATGTACGTGTATCATGCAACACTCTAAATCAACGCATTCCCAATAGAGAGAGATGGTTATTCCTCATTTATTACTCACTCATTAATAAGCAAGATTCAGCTGTTAAAAACTGACTTAGCAGGTGAATGTGCGTGACGCATCTTGTTGTAATGACCAGCAGGCTCTTGATGACCAACTGAAATCACTGCAACCATAGCAATGGAATATCTTGCAACGAGGACCCTTCTGGATCGTACCTTCCCCGGTAAACACGATGACTTAGGAAACTTTGTTTTGACATATCTTTTCTTTGACAGTCATTGTATGAACATGGAACTGTCGTAAACTACTCTGTTTGATACCTTGGCCAAGAAACTGGCCTCATCAGATTATACCATAACGGTGTAGCAGCGTCAGGTTTTTGATTTTTGAAGATAATAAGCCAATTGGGAACTCTAGGCTACCATTTTGAAGGATGCGCTGTATGAAGATTAGCTCTGCTGGACTTGGATTGTTATATCCTATTTAAGCTTTGAATCCCTGCATTTGACTTTACACAGAACATGAATTTCCATTTTCGTTATTTCCCCATAATAGACTTTAAGCACAATGCGAATAGTTAAGTTTCATTTAATAATGCAAATGGCGTATCGTGCGAGTGGATCCATTTTGTCGTCAAACGCATTCTTATTTTCCTATATGTACAAGAACCACATGACCATCGAGTCTGTAAAGCCAGCATGGCTCATAGCAAATCTTGTGCCGTGGTCATTCTGCTCATATTCAGTAAGCTTCAATTCTCTCGCACTGCTTGCTACTCCATGGTTAGATCAGTTCTGCTGCATCTCTAGCAATTTGATGGTTTAAGGATCTGACCATCTAGCAAGAAACTTGTATCAAAGTAAAATGTGGACCGGAGAACTAAAACAAAAGTACTTCAAGAGATCAAAGCATCTGAAGGCGGTTCAGATATATTCTCAAATGCACTCTCATTTGCGGGATATTCGTCTCCTGTTCCTGGTCATTAGGGGCAATTCTAGTTGGCGAAAACCATGGAGCTCCGAGTGCTCTAGTTTTTCCTCAGTATTGCTTCGATGTTGTGTACATGACATGCCCGATCACAGGTGATAAGCAGCTCAGTCCCAAGTGCAACTGCTGCCTCGCTTTTAGAGGTTGCCCCCTTCACCACCCTGACAGGACTTCAATCACTCACAGTTATAAACATGAAGGTGGCAATATTTTAGTGCAAACGGGATCAATCTCGGTATCGAGACTCTAATAAAGATCTCAAGGATAACAGAGATGGAGTAGTCTTTTAAGTACTATTGGAGTAGCAAATGGCCAAACAATAGCAGATCTTAAAGTGAATCCTTTCTTTCTGAATTTTCTACTACAATTACAATTATTTAAGGGACATGGAGCTTAATGATGGACGAGGTCAAATGTAAATCCTCTGGATATTGTGTCCGCCAATCAAGCGAAAAAGAGTAAGGCTTACGTTGATTGACCGGCAAATGGGACCTTTCACAGTTTAAGTCTGGAAGCAAATTTGTAGTCCAAGGTTACCTGAGAAGAGAACCAACCTCAGGAAGATTCTTCAAAATCCATTGGTTCGATGTATCTTGCTTTCTAAGTTTCCGATTCCCCCGAGGACACTCCAACAAAAGAAGCAGCAAATTTTGACATTCATTACTTACTTCGAGTGCTGATTTAGTATCAAAACATCCTTGTTTACGTCTTTGTTCCAAAATCACATCCACAGTCGAAGTTTGAATTGAGACGTAACTTTAGCTATCCTATCAGGATGTTGTAGCTATTTGCTCTATTCACTTAAATCAGCTTCCGTTCGAAGCCCAAAGCTTTTTCGAAAGCTGTTCTGTGTCGCCTTATAGACTCCATCTTATGAAAGTTTTAAGTTGGTCTCTCAAGCCAACAGGATAGCACTCATAACCTAAACAGGAGTGAAAGCAAGAGCGGCTAAAACGATTAAGACCCTGTTGAGTTCAATTGAGCTGTCAGGTAACCTGCTATTTGTTCCAACTTGCTGCTACTTAGATGTGATCTCCGTCCAAAGTGAAATGCAAAAGCTGGAAAAGCTCTCTACGAATGCGAATCATGAATCGAACTGAAAATAACTGAAATGGAAGGAAAAGAGCAACGAATATGAGAAGTATATTGGAACAAAAGAGAGGAAGAGCAAAGAAATGTCTATCAACACCTCACACCCAGGACAGTCTGCCGCACCTTTTCCGCTGCACGGTTTACAACTTTTGAGGATCTGCAGATAACTGTCGTACGAGTCAGATAGATTAAGAAAGACGGTAGTTGTTGCTCATACTCCATCAGTCTCGACGAAGACGGCTATGCAATGGAAACGAAGTTATGGACCGCCGGCTATGCTGCCACTACATGCTTCAATGGTGTGGTCTGTTGAAATCCATGGCACCAAATGGTGAAACAAGCACATCATCAGGAGAACATAGAGAGATAAGTACTTCTTCGGATCTGAGTCCACGACTTTACTCGACTTTTTGGGAAGGATTAGAAAGTTAGCAAGAAAGAAATGAGGGTATTCATATGGTTATTTTAATTTCTGTACCACCTCTTATAGATTTGAGAATTGCCACTTCTAAGTTCCAAGTTGAAGAAACTTTACAGAACAAGGTCAATTTAAACAGTGCTGCTGCATCTCTTCGGCTTAAAAGGGCAAAAGGACACCAAAAGTGTCAAAACTTATGTACGGTGCTCACTTTAATGCCAAAACTTTATTTGAATCACTTAACTCACTTAACTTTCAATTCCAATTTGCTTGGCTAGAAATCATGACATTTTTTTTTATTATTAATAACTTAAGCCTAAGTGACTTGCCGGAGGTCCACTCAACATCTACCGTATAAAATGACGTTGTTTAATGCATTTCCCCAACTTTTTTTTTCTTTTTTCTCTCTCTTCTTCCTCTAGCCATTGACCAGCTAGAGGGAGGGCTGGCAACGTCGCGAGGGTCTTTGGCTTAAAAGCTACGGTTTTTTGCTTTTGGCAAGTGGAGATTTTTGTTGTTGCCTTATGTTACATTTGTGTTTGATTTATATCGGTATTCACAGTTTGGTTGCTCAATATTACATTGTCAGTAGATATATAAAATTTGAATAGTACCTCTGTTCTTTCAAGTAATAATACAAATAATGAAAGAAAAAAAGAATTGATTGGTCCCAAATTAACTTTGGAACCGGATCGAACCCATAGGGTTGGTCCAGTTCTCGGTCCCAAGCTCAACAGGGTCGGTCCCCAGTCCTCTAAATTGGTGGCCAACCCTAGGCGGGTTCTCTTCCTGAACCTTGAGCTGTAAGAAATAATTGGAATGGTCAGCACGACTACCTTCATTCAATAGCGTGTTTGAATTAAATGAACATCGTTAAGTCAAACAACGACCATTGACTTGGATTTGGCATCTCATCTCCTGTTCAAACATTGCTGCACCTCGTTGACGCCCAAAAAGTCTAAGTTTCCCGCATAGATATTCAGACTCCGAGCATGTTACGTCTGATAATTATACAATGGAGACATCAATGTATCATCACCCGATTCAGAATCATGACTTCAGGTTTTCATTTTCCCTATAAAAGCACGACCATAGTGAAGTGGTATCAGAAAATTCATCAAGAACACCATGGCTCGGAGCAATGCTTATTGTCTGGTGCTTCTCCTCCTATGTGGTGAGTCTTAATATTCTGAATCCGCCCACCACCGATCTCCTCGCACGCCCATGTCTTGGCTCCGTGACTCTGATGCCTTCAAATTGATGATCACATTAAGTAAACATCTCTGTCTCTTGATAGGTGCAATTCTACTGGGAATGAATCCCGGGGTGACGGTGATTAGTGCTGTAGCTTGTCCACAGTACTGCTTGGATGTGGACTACATGACGTGCCCGTCCACCGGCGATGAGCAACTGAGTCCCAAGTGCAACTGCTGCCTCGCTCCGAAAGGCTGCACTCTTCACCTGGCAGATGGCACATCAGTTTCTTGCAGTTAAAGAAATTGAAAGTCTTCTCAAAATGGTATGAGAAATATCTGATCGAACTATGTAACTGAATTGAATAAAGATCGCAAAAATAAGTGAACATTGCGTTGTCTTCAAATTTTGTCATTCACTTGCTTGGGTGCTGATGATATTTTTCGTCGTGCTTCGTTATGTTACTTGTTGCGTACATATATTCCGTGAGGCGAGTGTACAAGGATTGGGGCGATTTCCCTGATCATTTCTTGGCTTTGTCCATCTCAGATTTAGAGTCCCAGACCTCATATGAGTCAGAAGTTGCTATGATCACCTGAAGGACCTTCAAAAAACTTACTCACGACTATATGTTTCAGTTCATCATGGCAACTTTTTGAAATAAAGGCTTCAATGACGTGATGATATACAGCAAATGCTTTTGAAATGTACGTGGACAATTCAATACTCTTAAGTTTACTCCATTCCCAAGAGAGAGATAGTTATTCCTCATTTAGCACTCACCCTTTCAAGAGCAAGAGTCAGCTGTCAAAAACCGACTTAGCAGTCAAATGTGTGTGAGGCATAGTGGGGATCATCTTTGCTTCAAGCCTTCAAATCTTGTATAGCGCGCGTTAATGTGTGTGTGTGTGTGTGTGTGTGTGTTAGGTTTTCAGCAGTAAGAGAAATCCTACACGGTAAAATTGACGAGGGATGAAACTGTCGGTTTATCTGGTTGGTTCATAACTCAATTGCTTGAGCTTTTGTGTGAAGGTGAATCCTAGTATGCTAAGCTAAGACTTGAGCTTCCTCCCTAGAATGAAGGTGTAAGTCTATCAAACTTTTTTGCACATCCCGAAGCGAGCGAATGTGCTTGAAAGCAACTTCAAGATCTGGAAATTGGATCATCTTTGTGTATTAGCGAAAATGAGTAATTCTGTTCAAGCATCTCACGTCCCTCGCATCTTGGTTCTGGTGTTAATTAAGCCCCTGTCCACTTTGACTACTTTGGCAGCTCCTCCGAAATCCTGTGACAATGGCCAGATAAACATATAGGTGACATGCTATCTTGGTTAAAGAGGAATTCAACTTTCGCATATGTGTTCACTTCAATCTGGTATCTTGTTGAATATCCCTGAAAAGTGAAATGTAGTGTTATGATGACCTTGTTCTTGAGCAGACTCTTGATGACTAACTGAAAATGCTGCAACGGTAACAACGGGATATCTCACGATGAGGACCCTACTGGATTGTACCTTCCCCGATAAACACAATGGCTTAAGAAACTTTATTTTGGCATGTCTCCTCTTTGACAGGCATTGTACTTACATGGAACTGTAATACATTATACTCTTTGATTTCTTTGCCAAGAAACCGGCCTCGTCAGATTGTATTATGACAGTGTAGCACCGTCTGGTTTTTTAATATTGAAGGTAATAAAACAATTGGGAACTGTCGGGTACCCTTTTAAAGGATGCACTTTATGAAGATTAATTCTCCTTGACTTGGATTGCCATATTCTTGTGAGCTTTGAATCACTGCATTTGACTTTATGCGGAACATGAAAGTCTTCCATATTAGACTTTAGGCAAGATGTGAACGGTTAAGTTTCAATATAATGTCCGAACGGGCATATCATGCGAGTGGATACATTTTGTCATCTATGTGTTCTTATTTTCCTATAAATTCAAGAACCACATGACCATTTGAGTGTATAGAGCCAGCATAGCTCATAGCAAATCTTGTGCCATGGTTCTTCTGCTAATATTCAGTAAGCTTCAGTTCTCTTACACTCACGTATCACACTTGCTACTCCATGATTGATCGGTTCTGCTACATCTCTAGCAAGTGGATAATTTAAGGATCTGACCATCCAGCAAGAAACTTGTACCAAAGTAAACAGTGGAATGGAGAACTCATGCAAAAGTGCTTCAAGAGATCAAAGCCTCTGAAAGCGGTTCAAATTTCTTCTCATAAACACTCTCATTTACCTGAAATTTGTCTCCTGTTCCTGGTCATCTGGTGCAATTCTAGTCGGCGAAAATCATGGACCTGTGAGTGCCCAAGTTTGTCCTCAGTATTGTTTCGATGTTGTGTGCATGGCATGCCTGATCGCAGGTGATATGCAGCTCAGTCCCAAGTGCAACTGCTGCCTCGCTTTGAAAGGTTGCACCTTTCACCTCACTGATGGAACTTCAATCACTTGCAGTTAAAAATGAAGGCTCAGCAATATTTTAGTGCAAACGTGATAGATCTTTGTATCGAAACTTTAATTAAGATCTCAAGGATAACCGTGATGGAATAGCCTTCTAAGTATTATTCTGCACTTACTATCTCTTTAATGCTTCTGCTCTGTCAAAGTTGTGCGATCATTATGGATGTATTCACTTGATAATGAAACAGAGATTGCTCCAGATAGCCTTAAGTACAATGGTAATCTCCCTTCCCATAAACATTATAAAGAGTTCTAAATCTCTTCAGTCTTATTGTTGACCATTTGACGTTTATAAAGCATAAAATCATTCTGTTAGAAAATCTCGACAACCAGGGCACAAACTGGCTCTCACCACCTCAAGGACCTTCAATACTTCATCATATTATATTTGTACGTTATTATCTTGCAAGTGCATCTCCGAAGGAATCAATGACTCAATTGGTGACGGCGACAACAGAAGAAATTATAGTGTTAAGACAAAAAAATTGTGACTTATGTGGAAGAAAATTGACACACATTTCATTAGCCCGAACTGCTACAAATGAACTCAAATCTAAAGATCAAGTTCGAGTAACAATATAGGAATTGCAGATACAAGGTGGTCAACAAGACGGCCTTCCAAAGACTATCTCTCGCCTCTTTGCTCTGGGGTGAGGCCTCCCTTTCCACAATTGGGGCAGCTCTTCAGCCCAAACCCTTGACAATCAAAGCATCTGCATCGAAACATTGAAAAAATTTAACTCTAATGGAAGATACTAATAGAAATAGTGTTGAATATTTTCACTTGGTAACAGAAGAAACTCACTTCCACCGTTCGAAAATGTTTCCATTCTTCTTGTTTTTCCCGGTTCCCTATGTAAGAGAGTTCGTTAGCAGATGTAAAATCAATTTAAGTAGTGAATGGATGAACTATCCCACCATGAGAAAAGTGAATCCTTTCCTGAACTTCTACTTCAATTAATTACTATAGGGACACGGTGCTTAATAGTGGACTTGGTCAAATGTAAATCCTCTGGATGCTGTGTCTACCAATTAAGCAAAAAAGAGTAAGGCTTAGTTGTTGATCGACCAATAGCAGGACCTTTTGCATTTTAAGTCTGGAAGCAAATTTGTAGTCCAAGCTCACCTGAGAAGAAAACCAACCTCAGGAAGATTGTTCAAAATCCATGGGTTTGATGTGTCTTGCTTTCTAAGTTTCAGATTCCCCCCAGGACACTCCAACAAAGAAGCAGCAACTTTTTACTTTCATTGTATATTTCATGTGCTAGTTTAGTATCAAAAGATCCTCGTTTACGTCTTAGTTCAACAATCGCATCCACGGTTGAAGTTTGAACAGAGATGTAATTGGCTGGTTCAGGATAGATAATATGGTCAAATGTGTTTAGGAGGCATCTAGTTCACCTATCAAGATGTTCTAGCTATTTGCTCTATTCACTTAAATCAGCTTCTCTTGAAGCCCGAGGTTGTTCTGTCCCGCCTTATAGACACCATCTTGTGAAGGTTTTAAGTTGGTCTCTCAAGCCATCAGCATAGCATTCAAAACCTATACAGGAGTGAAAGCAAGAGCAAGGAAAACGATCAAGACCCTGTCGAGTTCAATTGACCTGAGAGGTAACCTGCTATTTGTGCCAACTTGCTGCTACTTAGTATAATCTCTGTTCAAAGTTAAAATGCAAAAGCTGCAAAGCGATGTACGGATTTGAATCATGAAAAGAACGGAAAATAACTGAAATGGAAGGAAAAAAGCAACGAATCATGAGAAGTATAATGGAAGGAAAGAGAGGAAGAGCGAAGAACTGTCCATCAATACCTTACACCCAGGACACTCTATCGCACCTTTTCCGCTGCACGTTTTACAACTTTTGAGGATCTGCAAAGAATCATTGTAGGAGTCAGATCGCGTAAGAAAAACGGAACCTGTTACTCAGACTCGATCATCATCGACAGCCTAAATGCTTCTATGGTCTGGTCTGTTGAATCCCATGAAACGAAATGGTGAAACCAGCACATCACCAGGAGATCATAGAAATAGTACTTCATGCATAGTTTGGCCCAGCAGAACAGCATCTTTAAAGAAAAAGAAACGGTATCTGCCGCGCATCCAATCCGTTCCTCAGACAGTGAAGACCAAGTTCCATTTTGGCGGAAGCTTGAGTTTTCCCTCGTCTCCTCGGGTAGCTCGAGATCTTAGAACAGCAAGAACGCATAGCAAGCAAGAAAAAAACATACCGAGTTCAGCGAGACTCCGCCAGATTTGGAGGCTGAAGTTGCTACTTGTCTCTGCTCCTCGTTAGATTTGATGGGCTTGGGAGGAGACTTGGGAGTGAGAAGCGAGGGATGTGGCAATGGAGGAGGAAGTAACCCACTCAGATTGATGGAAGCCATTGATGGGAGTTTCGCCATCTTTTCTTCTCTCAGTCCAACGGTCCTCTTTCTGTTCCTCCCGCCTTATCTGTCCAAGAAGTCGCTTCATCTCTCTCTCTCTCTGTCTCATCCTCGCTGATGATATAACTGACGACAGACCACACATTTCTTTCACCAGTTTCTCCTTTGAGGAGATGAAAAATGTATTCTGTTTTCGTTTTTTTCAGAAAATTAAATGTCTTGTTAACATTTCAACAAATAATGAAAGAATTATTGGTGAATTTACGTATCAATTTCTAAAAAGTTCGTGAATATTTCAGATGTCAAGTATGGTTAGTAACGCTCCAAATTCTCTGATTATTTTGTTATCGGGAATAGATTTGGAATAAAAGTTACTTCCTATTCCTGAAAACAAAACAAGAAACAAACTCACTTAAAAAAAATTAACTTTTTTTTTTTCACTCTCACTCTTTCTCGTCACTTTTTCCACGGTGGTTTGCCACCGCCAGCCACCATCACTCGTCACCATTGCCACTGGCTACCATCATCGCCACCACCACTTTCGATTCATCGCCGCATCTATTGATATTTTTATAATTAAATGAACAACATTGGGAATATAAATTTTCAAGGTTATACTAAACGTATTTATGTTCTTTTTTTATTTATAGAATAGAAATTTTGTACGGTTACCAAACTCGTTCTTTTATTTAGAATTTTTTTTTAAAAATAAAATTAGAAAAAATCATTTCTGTTAAAAAATCGTTCCCATTAACATATGCACCCCTAAAATCCGGGGGCAAATTGTTTAAAAATCAAAACATCCGGGGGCAATCAGCAACATCCCTAAACTTGGGGCGATATGTAATTTGCCCCGCGTGAATTGGACCTGCACTTATCCATCTCTGCTTTCACCGGGTCCGATTCGATTCGGTTTCCGGAAGGAGCAACGCCCATCGACGAACGCAAAGCATCGGAAACCACCGATCGCCGCCCCATCCGACCATCGCCGTAGCGAAGCGTCGTCGCTCGCGATGGCGAAAGCCGACCAATCCTTCGCTCACTCGTCCGCGAAAATCCATCCGTTCAATGATCCCGAGTCCGACCCCAACTCCTACTCGCTCGAGAAGTTCAGGCTCTACGAAACCCGAGCGGTATCGATTCCTTGATCTCCTCTCGTTTCATTTCCTCGTTAGGGTTTACTACGCATCTCTTTAGTTTTTCGCATCGATCGTAGCCGATGGACGTTGCGTGTGATGAGGAATTCGGCAATGTAGAAAGCCAGGAGCAATCAGTTATTTTTCAGATGAAGTTTAATTTTCTTTTTTTCCCCCATTTTCGTTTGGGTTTTTCGTATTTGATCATATCGGTGATGTTTTCTGAACTTCTTCGGAGCAGAGGTATTATTTGGTTGGGAGCGATCGCCAGAAGAGGCTGTTCCGGGTGCTGAAGATCGATCGCTCAGAGCCGTCTGATCTCAACATTAGCGAAGACCCCGTCGTGTACTCTCCCTTAGAGATCAAGAACTTGCTCCAGCGGATTAGCGAGGGCAACCGCTCGATTGGCGGGCTCACTTTTGTAGGGAAGTTCTATGGGATTGCAGGTTGGTCTCTTCTTTCCATGGAGCTCTGTCTCTTGATGGTCTTTATTGCAATGGAGTCGATTCGAATCTTTGACGGCCTCGGCAGCGTAACCCCTTTCTTCTTTTGGGTATTCAGGGTGCATCAAATTTTTGGAGTCATACTACTTGATTCTTGTTACCAAGCGTAGGCAAATCGGATGCGTATGTGGCCATGCAATTTATAGCATAGATGAGAGCCAACTGATAACTATTCCACATAGCTCCATTCAGAGTGACTTAGCGACTTCTAAGACGGAGCTAAGGTACGTTCTTCAGTGATTTAAGATTTCTTGTTGGCCAGCTGTGTTTTACTTCTATTTCCTTGTTCGGCTTTTACTAATGTGTCTGAAGATTTGAGCTGTAAATATGATGGATTGAGTTCAAATTCGATTCGCTTTGCTGCATTTCTCCTTTCACTGATAAAAAAATGTTTAGACTCATATCTTGTACTTTATGGTAACTGCAGGTACAAAAAACTTTTATCCAGCGTGGACTTGACAAAAGATTTTTTCTATAGTTACACATACCCTGTAATGCAAAGTTTACAAAAGAATGTGTTATTGAGTGGTGAGGAAAGGACGCCATATGATAATATGTTTGTTTGGAATGCCTATTTAACGAAAGCCATACGGTCAAGATGCAATAATACCATTTGGACAATCGCACTTGTTCATGGACATTTTAAGCAGGTCTCTCTCTCTCTCTCTCTCTCTCTCTCTCACACACACACACACACATGCACAAGCACATGCATTTTTTTCTAGTATGAATCTGCATATTGCTTACTTTAAAGCATGCTACATGGAGACACAAATGTCCAAACAGTTAAGTGCATGGAGGTTCTTTTCCTTCTTTGTTTCCAGATCCTGACAGATAGTCTTTGCTGCTGCTGTCTCTTGATGAAGAAAAACGGAGATTTTATATACGGGTCTGATGCACTCTTGGTGCAAAGCCCTGATTCCTTTATCAAATCCACCAATTCTGAAACCAATAGAACACTGACATTGTTAATGTGCTTTGTTTGTGACGGTGTTCGCTTTTCTGAACTTATGCACCTTGAAATATTTTTTGTGTGCTTTTTTGGTCCTTGTAAAATATTTGTCTTTTGAATTAGAAAGCTCTCTTGTCTGATCTGTTGATTTTATGGCTTGAAAGGAGCACAAGGAATAGGCTTGGAGTTGACCCAATTAGTGTTGGAAGAGTCATCATCTTAACCAGCATGCATCTCTTAGTTGGCAATGTTTGTTCCAATATGATTTTGCACTTAGCAACTGATGAAAGAAACAATTTGCGTCAACCTAGAGGATCTTAGAGGCCGATCTAGGTACTAAATTATGGGGCATGTAAAACTCCTCAAAGATGGCTTTTTACTAATACGAGTAGTTTCAAAATTATATTTGTCGTGATTTCTACCGTCTCACTCAGAACCCATTTGTTTAGTACCTTATGGGTGACACCATTTTTCTATGCTTCTGTTGAATTTAGTATACAAGAGCATTGTATTGCTTTCTTTTCCCTAGAAAAGATTCTCTGTTGTGTCAACTTTAACTTTGTAGGATGTCTTGCTGTTATATCTGCTTTTTTCACTTTTGTGATCATGTCTGTCACCTCATAATGACAGATGAGGCTATCAATTTTTGGAAGGGATTTTAGTGTTTCACTTATCTCTAGACGATCACGACACTTTGCTGGGACACGGTATGTTGATTTATCCCTTTATATCCAGTGGCTTTGTTGGGACAATGTTTGATTCTTTACTATTTTTGGTCGTAACTAGAAAGTTGCGTTTCTCGTTATTTTAATATGAGCAGTCAATATGTGAAATTAAATCTGTCTATTTACTCACAAGATATTTATTCTCACAGAAGAGTTTCTACCTTCAAGTTACTGATAAAATGCCTTTGTGTCTCCCATTTTATAAATTAATTGATATGCAAGCATTATATGCAGACTTGACAGCGATTAGATATTATGGCATGGTACAGGAATAGGATCAAACGTATTAATTGAATCTTGAAACTATATTGGCTTAGCGATGACTAGTCTCTTACTTTATCAAACTTTGGGGCCTCAGTTTGGTATTTTGTGGCACTGGATAATGTTATCATGGAGGGTTTAGTTGTCTTCCATTGAAGAAGAGATTAGTTGAGAGTCAGGAACCATGACCTGATGTATAACTACCAATAACAGTGGGCCCTATGTGGCTACTATTTCGTTATGACCTGTGCCCAGTTGATGTGTCAGGAGTCTGGCATTTTCTCTACATGAATGTACAGTTATTATATGTGTATCGCTTCTTTTAGGAACTGTGAGGCGAACTAAAATTTTCAGAGATTATAGTTTGGAGTCTTCTTCTAGCATTAGTTTTTAAATACCGAGGTAGACCAAGTAAATATGGCATAGTCTGGGTCTGAGATTCTTTGAAATTCTTCCGAGTGGACTTTCTTGTTTCAGTAAGCTTATTAAGAAGATACATGTGCTCCTGAAGTTCTAAGCATATATCCTGTGGCCTGCCAGTTTAGTTGACTTGGGATTATACAACATCTAAAAATAGAAATCTATGGCCAATGACCTGAGGGAAAAAGATATTCTCTACATGCTTACTGAGAGTTGGGTTTTTATGGGATTACATTCCTGTAGAATCATGAAGGTTGATGAAGTAAGCTGCATTAAGAAAGGAGCAAAGATGTGTGAATGCCATGTAAAGGGATATGATAGCACTTAAACCTTAGTAGGTGCTCCACCAAATTGAACCTTCAGTTGATTTCCTCGTCATCAGTTGGTCCAGATGTTTGAATCCATCTTAGTTGCCATTAGGTGCAGAAGAATTTGTACATATCAGTGCTTTATTTTTGTTGCAAGTATATAACGTGCTTCCGCTGGTTAAGTACATCATGGTACATCTATGCTTAGATCCATAAAAAGTTACAATTCAGTTTTACCTGGAGGCAATTTTTTCCTGTAATTTGTTCTGGGAAAGACAAAAAAGAGATGAACAGGAAACCAGGTTAGCCTCTGTCCCACTTTCATTTTGGCTTTCCAAGTATCAAGTTCGTGTCTACTGAAATTATTCCAAGGATGAAGCTTTCTATAGCTTCATTAGCAAAACTCCAGCCTCACTCCCTCCATTCCTCCCTCCCTCCAACCACTCTCTCTCTCTCTCTCTCTCTCTCTACAAATGTATAAGTTAACATATCCTCAGATTTCCATTGTGGATCTAAATACCTTTGTATTGTCCATTTTATAGATTAACATATCGGAAAATTACACTTTATGTCTTGTAATTGGCATAGATACACTTTAGTTATTTTCCATACAGGAATTATACTATGTATCCTTGTTTTTATATTTTAAAAATCAGTTGCATCTTCCATTGGTCGTATTTAATAATCCATCGGCAAAGTTCCACTTGTTTCAAAAAGAAAAGCCACTTTAAGATTAATGCCTTTAAAAATGTTGTTTTTAAAATGTGGAAGGCTTAAGATTGCTCTTACTAGCTGTTGGAGGCTTTCTTCTGTGGAAAATGTCGATACTTGCTGCTAGGGCACTTGTATAAATGTTCTTTGGAAAGGTAACAACAGTTCTTTTGCATATTCCATGCTTTTGAAATGTGTATCATTGGACGTTCCCTAATTGCAATGTCTTGTTAACAAGATCCTTCTTATATAAAAGAATCTATTTTGCCAAATGTGATGATTAACTTGCTCAAACCATCTTTTTGTGGCTCTCTCTTTATCTCCCCTCTAGTGGTGTCTTCAAGTGTCAATCAAAGCTGTAGGTCAGAAAAAGTAAAAAGTTTTACAGTTTCGTTGATGGATGCATTAAAATAGCTCATTCCAAAAATTTACAGTTTCTCTGATGGAAGCTTTAAAATAACTCATTCCAGGACATAAATTGTGATCATCATATCATATACAGGGGATACAAATTGTGGTCATGCTTGTATTGTAGGATGCAAAGTGTAATTTTCCCTTGTGGTGTAATAATCTAACTGCCAAAGCTCAATTAACGTATTTTCCTCGTCTTGTGGGGAAAGGAATAATGATTCGGAGAATGCATTTTTGAAGAAGATTAATTTACATTATCTTCGATTGTTTTTCAATTTTGCACTATGCTTTTGTTTTCCTTTAGGATGTTTGACTACAATAATTTGAAAAGGTTTTTAAAATTTTTATCATTACTTATGGATATGGCTGTCAAAAGTTAGGTCTGTTCCGCATTGTTGTTTGGTGGACTTCTTGTCTCCACTGTGCTCCTTTTGTAAAGGGCCCCACAGGGGTGCACTCTTTTGATGCCATTTACTTTTAAATTCAAAATAAAGAAAAAGGATGTGTTAAAATGCATAATGTAGCGCATGCTGATTTCATTAAACCTTTCCCTGGCAGACTAGAAGAAGTTTTTCTCTGGGAAAATGCATAGTTTAGCGCATGCTGATTCATCAAACCTTTCCCTGGCAGACTAGAAGAAGTTTTTCTCACCATGGGTCTATCTTCTCGCCCAATGTTCAAGAATTTGATCGTTTCCTATTTGATGCCAATCCTCTGCTTTCCTGTCCTTGATTTTTCTCTTTCTCATTTGTGACCCTCTTTTTGGCCATATTACCTTAACTTATCATATGTATTCCTCCAGTTCAGTGCATAAAACTTACTCCAGTGTGGTTTTGGGAGTCAAAAGAATTGCTGCCTACTCCCAGCCTATCCGAGATTCTAGAACCATAACTCAGGAAGTGGGATCACACTAACCAGTTTTGGGCGTTGGGTTGATCTCAAAATTATCAAATTGAATTTGATAGCAATTGGTTGGTGACCAAATATGGATCGGTAATTGGAATTTGCTAGTCATTGTTAAATATGTTACTAGGTCCTGGGATTTCAAGGAGGAACCTCTAGTTGTGTCAAAAGCATCTTATCAGTGCAATTGTAAATATCTGTTGGTAGGTTGCATGCATTTTGCTGCTCTGTGAATTTATGGCATCATTTAGCTTTGAAATTGACGTGTAGATAAGATGTGGACACCCTCAAACCTAAAAATATGTTTTAACATACATGATAGATAAGATTTCTTAGAGCTCCTGTAGTCATTTACTAAATGCCATTCCATTTGCTCTGCGTTCTGTTATGGGAGGGACCTGTCGTGTCACTGGTCCTCACATCTAATATTAATTGTCATTGATGATTACATACTGGTTTCTGGTTTTTGGTGAGTTGATACTTGACATATTAGTATTTATTGTATTCAGTTACCTGAAGAGGGGAGTGAATGATCGGGGGAGAGTTGCAAATGAAGTTGAAACAGAGCAGATTGTCCTTGATGAAGGAGCTGGGCTATGCAAAGGAAAAATGAGTTCTGTTGTGCAGATGCGTGGTTCAATCCCCCTATTCTGGTCACAAGAAGCTTCAAAATTTAGTCCGAAACCAGATATCATACGTAAGAGCATAAAGCTGATAAATGTCCTGTAACTTCTTCAGTTTAGGATTCTTTAGCTGAACCTGATGCAAGTCGACCTCGGTTGATGAGAAAATTGGAAGTTGATATTTCCTGTCTTTTTGGCATCAATAGATATTAGTTTTAAAAAGTCCTCGATATCTTTTATGCAGTGCAGAGGTATGATCCTACTTATGAGGCCACTAGATTGCACTTTGAGGACCTGGTGAAGAGATATGGCAACCCAATAATCATGCTCAATTTAATTAAGGTCTCTCTCACTCTCTCTCCACTTCTGTGTTCCTTCCTAACGGTTTTTCCATGGATGCCCAAGCTTGATGTTGTGGTATCCAGTTTTTCACTATCTCTCTTCTTTCCTTCCTTTGCAAAATTGGACCGAGTCTAAAATTCGGTTTATCTTGTCTTTGGAAAGTCAGATTACATCTTTAGTCATGATTTATTGCCTGCTTCTTCATGCTGCTTCATTGTCTTCCTCTTTCCACTCCATGTCTTTGCTTTGCTCATGTGGTAGCTGTTCAGCACTACATAAGTCAATTTACATCCTTCGTTTGCTCTGCTCTTCTTCTTCTAACCATTCACAAAGTTTTATTTCATAACATCGATTTGTCTGGGGGCTTGCATGTTAAATCCTTTGAATAACATACAAAAGCAGTGAATATTGACATGGAAGCATGGCATGTCTTTGGCATTCCTTATGTTTCATACTTTTTTTATATGTTTTATTTTGGTTTCCAAGTACATCTAATTCTTAAGCAAACAGGTGAAGTATGAAAGGTTGACACATCCTGCTCTTTTATTGTTCAAAAGAAGAAAAAAGATTTATATTAATAAAAATTTCCAATGTTGAGTAGGTCTGCATGCATCATCTCTTAGAGGTATCTGTTATTTTTTTTAAGAGGGGCAGAGAGAAAGGCTTGTATATGCTGATCTTCTCAATGTTTTTCCCTCAAACTTGAATATTAATATATGAAATCTACCTGTTTTCTAAAACTTGTTTCTGTACTAAAATGCAGACTTTTGAGAAAAGGCCCAGGGAAATGATGCTTAGACGTGAGTTTACAAATGCTGTTGGGTATTTGAACCACATCCTTTCAGATGAGATTCATCTTTTCTTAGTCCACTGGGATTTCCATAAATTTGCGAAGAGGTAAGTGAGTATTATTATTATTTTTTAATTTAGTAGGGAAAACTACAACGGAAGTCCTAAAACTTGTCAACTTTGTGCACTTTAGTCCTAAAACTTCCATCTTGTGTTTAAGTCTTAGAACTTGTCAACTTCGTGCACTTGAGTCCTTCCGTGAACTATGTCATTTTTAAGTGTGGAAAAGGTCACGTGGAATAATTATTATTTAACCGGATGTGGCTATTTTAATCACTTTTTCAATCCTTGAACTGAAAACAACGTCGTTTAAACAACACATCAGAATATTAAAAAAAAAACTGAAAATAAGTATAACTAAAAAACTGAAAAAATATTCTCAAAAGCTAAAGCAAAAATCAAAATAATAAAAAATTGCTTGGGGCAGAGAATGTTGGGGGCATGCTGCCGCCCCCCCTTCACTGAAGTTCTGGCAAGGGCCTGCTTGTCCTCGCCAGCTCAGTGGTGGCGACATCGCAACCATTGAGAAAGGGGTGTGAGTCCTCACGCTTGGTGGTGTGGTGAGGGTGGCCGCAAGCGCCACCACTAAGCTGGTGAGGGCAAGCAGGCCCTCGCCACTGGTCAGGCGATATTCGCTGACGAGTGCGGCACCACCCCCAATGGGCCTAGAATCCTTGCAATCTTTTTTATATAGTCAGTCTTTTTATAATTTCCAGATTTTTTTTGTACTTACAATTTTAATTTTTTTAACTTATTTGTTAAAATTTCAAGTTTTAAATTTTGTATTTTTCCGATGTGTGGTGCCAGGAAACGACTTCGTTTTTTGTTGAGAGTGCTTCATCGCTGCACTAATGGCCACATAAGATTGAAAGAAAAACAATTACAAAAGCTATGTGGTGATTTCCGTCCACGAAGATAACGGAAGGACTTAAGTGCACGAAGTTGACAAATTTTAGGACTTAAATGCACAAAATGAAAGTTTTAGTACTAAAGTGCACAGAGCTAATAGAAATTTATGCGCCTGTAAGTTTCTCAATTTAGTTCAAAAAAATCAATTCCGAAATTGCTATCTAATTGATATCTTGTCCTTTAATGTGATTTTTTCAAGCAAGTCAGCTAACGTCTTGGCAGTCTTGGGTAACGTGGCAAGTGAAGCACTTGATTTGACTGGCTTTTACTATAGTGGGAGATCTAACATTCCCAAAAGGAGGGTGAACCAACTAAGTCGAACAAGCATTGGGAGGTATCTATTTCTTAATATGAAGTGCTTTCAAGGATTTATTTTAGCACTGCACTTACACTTTCTAATCGTCATTGGTTTTTGTAATTACCTTGCATGATTATCTGACTGCTAGTAGCAAATTTAACGCAGCACGGCATATGGGGTTTTGGATTTAATAGATAATGGCAAATTATTGCTGTAGGCTACTTGTGTTTGAACATAGTTCCTTGCAACAAGAAGCTCACATAGAAGACTTTGCATGGTATTCCTTTTTTTTTTTTTTCTGCAATAAGTAGAGTGCTTTGAGGATGGAAGAGACAAGATAGTTAAAATCACTTGCTTAACTGAGTTGGCTGGTGTCCGTAAATTTAAATGTCAGATTGAATTCTAAGATTGTGAGATTTTACAAACTAGAGAAATTATCTCACAATATCGTTATAGTCATAAAATTAGCATGACCACCTTTTTGCATAATCAAATGTCAATTGTTGCCTCCAAGAAAAGGATCACATACATCCGATTTCAAACATGAACTTGCTGTTTCATACTCATTAAATAACAATAGAAAGCAAAAACCTGGCAATTGCAAAAATAGCTCATTTAAAGGAAACCCCCATTAGAAATCATATCTATAATACTCTTTAAAAGTGATGAAATCATAACTTTTTAAACTTGTTACCTTCATGAACAAGACTTAATCGATCAAAAACTACAAAAGGAGGCACAATTGAGACTCAACATTGTTTGTAGTCGTTAGAGCTACTTTTGCAATGGCATAGACACAATTCAACACACCTCTGGTGACTTTTTGGCTGATTCAGAGGGAAAAGACAGGACAATCTTCGATAAAACAGAGAGCCATTGTGTGAAAATTAGGGGATTTTGGCTTTTTACGTTGAACTTTTGCTTTACATGCAGAGCGAGTCTTGATGTAAATGCTATTCTCCACCTAGTGGACTCTTTGTATTTGATTTTGTCAATGGGTTGGCATCCCCTTGGTTCCACTTCAGTGAATTCCTACTGTTAGAATAGAATCTGGATTTATGTTGTTATAGCTAGCTGCTTTGACTATACTCTCTTTCCTATGAAGGTGTGCAGACATGCCTGCTTTAATGCATCCATTTGCTTTGGCTTTTTCAAGTGTTGAAAATTGAGTTGTAGCTCTAGCTCTCGCTGCAATTGTTTTTTCTAGGCTAAACAGCTAAACATAAAAAAAGACTGTCTAGACTTGTAGAATTGGTTATATATGGACTAGCTAATTGTGAAGACCCTTTTCCTTGTCGTCGTTTCAAATTTCTTTGTGTAGGTTCTCATGTGCTTTTTTACTTTTCATGGCTCATTGCTTTTATTGCAGAGATACTTCTCTGAGAGATCTTAGACCAGAATCAGGGGATCATGCTAGGGTTGGAAACAGCAATGAAAATTTAGATCTCAGAAATAATCGAGACAGAGAGATTGAGTCCAATCAAAACAGCAGGGAAGACAGTTATGGACGGGAAAACCCCCGTTTCCAAAGTGGCGTCCTGCGTACCAACTGCATTGACTGTTTGGATCGCACAAATGTTGCCCAATATGCTTATGGTTTGGAAGCTTTAGGCCGCCAACTTCATGCAATGGGTTTGACAGACATGCCCAAATTGGATCCTCACAGTAGCATTGCAACTGCGCTAATGGATATGTATCAGAGCACGGGTGATGCCCTCGCGCAACAATACGGTGGTTCTGAAGCTCATAACACTGTAATTGTCTCCTTTTTAGTGGGTGCAGAATCTCATCAGTGAGCTTGAACTCATGTAATGCCTTCTCATTCCATTTAGAAACTGATGCAAATTCTTCTTTCTCAGGTGTTCACAGAGAGGCAGGGGAAGTGGAAAGCTACCACCCAATCCAAAGAGTTTCTCAAGTCTATCAAAAGATACTACAGTAATACCTACACTGATAGCGAAAAGCAAGATGCAATCAACTTGTACTTACTGCTCCTTTTCTCTAGTTCTGTTTTATATGTCATATATGTCATGATTCTCACCATTTCAGGAAAATTGAAGAAAGGATCCTCAACTTTCCCTTACATACACTTTGCAGGCAATAGTTTCCAGACATGACACTGTACACATAATTATTTCGAAAAACCTTTTTACACCTCGGACTCTTACACCATCAGGAAATTGTTAGGAAAATCATGAAAACTGGAGGATGCAAAGTGTTCTTTAAAATAGCGGGTAGTCAATACAGAGCTTTGGTTTTAAAACTAGAGGATAAGAAGTGTAATGAAGGGGATTTTTTTTGTTTATTCTCTGTTCTTTTTTTTTTTTGGACTTTTACTTTGCATCATTTGCCATCTTATCTTTAGAACTCTAGGAAGCTTCTGTTTTTTCAATATTGCACCTCTTGATGACTTGCCGTCTTAATGTCTGTGTTTCTGAGTAGTTGGCCATTCTTTTCCTTTCCCCAACTTTAGCTTTCTCAAAGCGGTGTTTTTGGGTTTTTTGGTTACAGATTTTTAGGTTATTTCCAGCCGCAAGAAGGAAAACCAGCTCTTTGGGAGCTGGACTCTGATTATTATCTTCATGTATCTGGCATTGGAGATGACTTTTTTCCTGATGAAAGGTAAAATATTTAGAATGTGAACTCTACATTACTTTTGCCCAAGAAGGGGAAAAAAAACCTAGGCTGCATTTCATAAGTAAATTATTAGTAAACAGCACGTACTTTTAACAGAAAACATTAGCACATTTGGCATGCTCATATGGGCAATTTTTATATTGTTTCTAGTCCACGTATGCACGTCTATAAAGACCAGAAGATTAATCCAAGCTACTCTTGTTGCTTGCTGTGATTTCAGTTCTTCAAATTCACTTTTTGGCAACAGGAATAGTTGAATTGTTGATCTCACACTTATTTATTGGAATTTCTTTCTTTGTTGTGCTTTCAATATGCAAGCCCAAGAGCTTTCCCAGGGCCTGGAGGCAGAGCTGGAATTTCTTTGGCGCCTATTCCTGCTTGCAAGGAAGACTTCTCTCGGATAAAATTGACTTCTTTTGATAAATTGATTGCAAAGACATGCAGTTCAATCAAGAATGTTAGATTATGCAGTGAACCTGATCAACGTCCAGGTGGTTCTTCCGGCACTTCTGGTGTGGCACCTGATGCAGCGTATGTATCTCATAAGCAAGGATACTATGTCAATAATTTTGGTTATTTTTTATTCAGATGTCTACTTCGACTTTCTCGTTGATATGAACTTTGGTCATATTAAAATGTCAAGCTGTAATTGAGTACCATAGACAATTGTTCTACAGATAGAATGACACAGAACTGGCACTCTGGTAGATGCTAATCAGGGTGAATGAACTGGTTATGTGCAGTGAGATACAGCTCAAGAGTCCAAATTGGCTTTTTGGGCAGCGAAAATTTGAGGAAAATGTCTCTGCACCCAAAGTTACTTCAAATGAAATTTCGAAAGGAAGATCCCAAGATGACGCTGGAGCTGATGCTCTATGTGAATTTAGTTTGCTGTCTTCTCTCGGAGATGTTGGTGAAGAAGATATTTTCCAAAGGTGCCCCCTCTCTCTTTTTGAACTTGTTTGCTTAGTCTACCATGGGCACCTGCATGGACTTAAGTTCCTGTGAGCGTTTATTCCTTTGTCTACCATGGGCAGCCGCTGTTTTTCATTGTGATTTTGTTTAGCATCACGCATGCTTATATGTTACCAATTTGATAATGACCCAATTGATCTTGGACCTCTAGCAACAAAGGGGGATCCCTGAGATTTCTCATACCCACAACCAAGAGCTTCCTCTTGGCCAACACATCAAAAAACCACAAGCAATGGATACCATAAGAAGGGGCTGTCCTGTTTCCTGAAAAGTTCAATGCCCTGTCAAATGCATTAAACCATGGACAAAGGAAGCACAGCCTTCAAAACTCAAAGTAATGCCAACCGAATCCCTAGACATTTCCCTGCTTATAGAGCCAAACCAACTTTATCTTCATGTACAGAAACTGGAAAATCCTGGTTGAATATTTTGACCCAGATGACTGGAATTAACTAGGCTGTGTCCTTAAACAAACCAAATTTATCCATTCTCTCGACATTCCTCGGGACTCTGCTAGTAGATAACTTCAAGTCAATTGGGGTGAGGGGGGAGGTGTGTTCTCTCTCCTTTTAAATTGGAGCTTCCTTTCATCCAACCGTCAAAAGAGCAAAAGAGATCCAAGCCTCTATGTTGCTGATAGATTTCCATTGAAAGATCAAACACCTTATTGGTTTACGGTTGAAAATTTTGGACACTCAACTTGAATGTGTGTACATTCCATAGGAAACACAGCGATGTAATATGTGTTTTGTTTTTTTTTTTTGGTCAAAATTATCTGCTTGTTTAGTTGCATGTATAGGTTACATGTGTCTGCATATGCAAATGAAAATATATGGATACTACTTGATTAATTATGAGCTTTGATCTTTAGGTACCTTGAAATGACAACCGTAAATGAAGCAAATGGTTGGTATGGTGGAACGCTGCTTGGTGATCAAGATGAGAATAGCGAGATCTACAGGCATTATGCAGAATTATGTCAGGTAAAGACTTCAGAAGTGACTATTCATACACTAGCAATTAGGGCCAGTGCTTGCGCCACTTCTTAATGATTTCTGTTTCTCGTTCTTGTTTGAATGGTAGGGATTGGCAGCGGATCCCTTCCAAAACGATGTCGAGATGGAGAATCACTATGCTGAGGTTTTGCAAATGGGTAGAGTTGATCTTGTAGATGACCCAGCTGTCGAAGCTGAGATGGCATCAGCACTCGAAGAGTATAATCAAATTGGTTCCGATCTTGGAATTATCCCCGCGTCATGTAAATTCTTAGCTGATGACCCGAGCCATTTGACCAGATGGATAATCGGCGACGAGAAACTGCAGAAGGTCTGAGGAGGAAGTTACATGGGTTGTACAAATGGTTCTGCCGCAAATTATGCTGTTAATGTACATAGAGCATTTGCTAAGGCCAATTTTTTTTTTTTATGCGCACTAGCTTGTCTTAGAAAACCATTTGTCAGAGGGAGAAGAAGTGATGTTTTGGCCTCGCGACCAGACCCTTCCCATGTAATTATGTCTTCCTATCAATGTTCCTCTTCTTGTATAGGTTGAATGGGACTATCATATGCACTTTTAAGTGCTCACTGCCTGCTTACGACACAATTGTTATTTAGATTGTCCTCTGAAAA
>BCNH02000006.1:21672540-21756017 GCA_001662345.2 Metrosideros polymorpha var. glaberrima | reverse complement strand
AGATATTTCCTTGTCATTAGGGGAACAAAAAAAGAATTTATTTTCAGTTTTCTCTTGATTCAACTTTTTTTTATTTGCTGAACGAGGGGTTGGATGAAACAATTTTAAAGGGTGGGGGGGAAATTGTAGCTAATTCGTAATCGAGGGGGATATTTGCAAAATGTTTTATGGGTGTTTCTTGCATTTCGGTATTTGCAAAACAGTTTCAAAGCTTAATCCATATAATTTCACGAGGAAATATTTTGAGTTTGTTTGATACTGGATTGAGAAAAAAAAAAATTGTTCGAGAAAAATGGAAATCATTAATCTGAAATCAAACCAATAATTATTTTCCACCTTTTTGTTTTTTCATATTTTTGGGCCGCTTTGGGGGTGGAAAAAAAAACAGTAAAACTGAATACCGGTCGTACTTTCCATCTAAACTTAAGTAGATCAATAATTCGACCACAAAAAAAAGTAGATCAATAAGTCAAATTTTATTTTGAGTTTATCTATTAAAATAACTAGCAGTAATTCACTCGTCACTCATAATTGCTTTATATTTTTCGTGATAATCTATATTATTATTTTAAATTATAAGATGTTAAGATTTATGTATCATTTTTTATATACCGTAAAAATTTCACATATTTCAAATTGAAAAACGTTGAATTGCAAATTTGATTGAGGAACAAATCAAATTATAGCTAACCATGACGCGCGAAAATTAGTGACTTTTTATTTATACTTGTTAACCTTAACATTAGACCTTCGGTTAAATGGTTTAAAAGGGGTGATGAATGTCATTATCGTATTTTAGTTTGGACCGATGGGTCCCAAATCCTGTCGCATTCGGGTCGGACTCAGATCCAAGACTCGCTTGTGCACCGGCGGAACGAAGGGAAGAAGGGGGCAACTCTCGAGGTCCTCCGTCGAGGCCTCCAATGGCTGCGCACGGTTAAATAGCTCTCTCTCTCTCTCTCTCTCTCAATTCAACTCCACGTCCGTCCTCTGCTCTCGTTGTCAAGGTAAGAGGTTGAGAGCGAATGGAGGACATTGAGGATCTGGTGGCTGGAGGAGGCGGAGGAGGAGCTCCTCCCGGTTTTCGGCTTCCGTTGACGGCGGTCGGAGTAAAACCTAAGAGGAACCGCAATAGGCTTGAAAAGTTGGGGGACGAGGAGCGCTCTCTAGCCAAAGATTCAGTCGCTTCCCGCTCTGCCAACATTCCCGGCACTCAGGTCTCCTATCTCTTTCTCCCAATTTTTTTTTATCCTTTTCGTCTGTTACGTTTGATTTCTCTGTCGCCACCGCGCCATCTTCTTCTTCTTAGCCGAGCTGCTTCTTGTTCCGCAGACTATATATATCAAGACTTTTGGATGCTCGCACAATCAGGCAAGTACTTTGGTGTCTGTATTCTGGAAGATGGTTCTGAAGAATTCACTGATGAACCATCGCTCAAATTGACCTGCATGACTAAAGATTGTCGTATTCCGTAGATGGAATGGGGAAATAGGAATTCAGTGCTTTACCGTCTTTAATTTTAGTTGGGGCATGCTGGAATGTCACTGGTGGTGGGTCTAGTGGCCATTTCACTGTGGCGGACGATGGTTGGAAAGACACGCGATAGAGGAGCCTTCATTGCTAGGCATAAACTACTCTTGGGTGGAAAACAAGGCGACCTGTCTGAATATAATTTCAGAGAATGGATGTGGGCAATTCAATGCTTGAGAGTTCGGCATGCGTGGCAAGTTGCCTTTCAGTTAATATTTGGGTTGGTGGTCTGTAATCAGGGCAATGGAGGTTGCTAAATGGTAAAGGGGAATGTCTAGGGTTCGGTCAGCAATCTTGGTGCTGGTGATCGTGGAATAGCACCATTTAAGAGAGGTGGTAATGATGTCAGAATTGTTTACGATATCAATATAATAGTTACGGAAAATTACTTGATGGCGGCTAATTATGATGAATTGCATTGTTATGATTAATTACCAATTCACAGCAATTAGTTTGTTCGATCTGTTTGCAATGGCGGTTTGGCCTAACGCGGCATTGGCAGGTTTGAATAGTTGCTTATAACCATTTAAGAGAGCTTGATTTGGAGATTCGTCCCACCAAATAGTAGATCAATGAAATTCTGTACTTGTGTTAATTTTTTGTTGTCTTCTACATATAAACTGGAAAAATTCAGCAATTCCCTGTTTTTATTTTTCAATTTGAGGAAGTTATGCTAATCTATGAAAGCTAATCTGCTACAAATTTGCAGCCATGGCAGTTTTCTAACATACTTTATGACCGTTCTAGAGTGATAGTGAATATATGGCCGGTCAGCTGTCAGCATTTGGATATTGTTTAAGTGACAATCCTGAGGAAGCAGATCTCTGGCTGATAAATACGTAAAGAACCTATTTCCTTGATCTTCTTTGTATGAAAAGTTTTGCTGTTTCTTTGTATTGTCTGAGTTTGATGTGCTCGGAACATAGTTATCAACTGAAGATCCAATTGTTAGTGAAGGTGTGTTCATCACCTGTCAACTTGGTAATGTATCTGAACATTTTGAATGACATGGTACTTTTAGGCAAATTATTTTCTTTTATACGTGGTTGTTTAGCTTTTCAAAGTAGAATAATGAGTCTTAAGACTTATGCTCTGTCATTTTTATCATAATACTCCAAGGTTGTAGGATCTTCCTTTTGATTTGGATGTTATGTGTGATGTTAGAATCTGTCAGATGGTATAAAACTACTTGTCACTCAAGTGCTTGACTAGGTGTACTTTGTACATCAAGTAATTTCTTGATGTCTAACTTCCTTATTTTTGTCAAAGCAAATGATTCACCATCACATCTTAATCTGGTGATGGTTTACATAGAATGGAGTCATGATCCTGAACTTTGAGAAGTGTGAATTTCAGTGAGAATCATCGTGTTTCAATCCCTATCAAGTTCTGTGGGTTCTTATATAGGTCAAAGTTTATGAGGATATGACCTTATCAACTCATGCACACTAAATCACTTCTGACTTCTATTTTCTTGTTTAACTATGCTTTCCTCAGAATAAATTGGCTGACATCTTTGGCATCCTGAAGTTTTCACATGTTCGTCCATTGTTTTCTGGACTTTTTGTTGGTTGGATTTTTATAAGAATTATGCTTTGTCTGTCTTATCCAGATGCACGGTCAAATCACCAAGTCAGTCTGCAATGGAAACTCTGATAGCAAAATGTAAAAGTTCAAAACGGCCACTGGTGGTGGCAGGCTGTGTGCCTCAAGGAAGTCGTGATTTAAAAGAACTTGAAGGTGTGAGTATAGTTGGCGTCCAACAAATTGACAGGGTTGTTGAGGTTGTAGAAGAGACTCTCAAAGGGCATGAGGTGCGGCTTTTGCACCGAAAGAGATTGCCAACACTTGACCTTCCAAAGGTGGAATTTTCACACTTAAGTGCAATCTTAATTACTGTTTCTTTGAGGATAAGACATTAGCAGCTTTGTATTCCGCACTTCGTTTCATGCTTTGTAGCTCTGATATCCTCAATCTGAATTTTTGTTGCTTCTATTTTCTTTCTTTTGTGAATTGAACTCAACTCATAACTTCTTTTGCAACAGGTGAGGAAAAACAAGTTTATCGAGATTCTCCCAATAAATGTTGGTTGTTTAGGCGCCTGCACTTACTGCAAAACAAAGCATGCTCGTGGTCATTTGGGGAGTTATACAATTGATAGCCTTGTGAGTATGACTGGTGTGTATTAGATAACTATAAAATTTAAATTATCATTGCTTTGCTTTATAAATTACTAATGACGCAGGTGGGACGGGTAAAAACTGTCATTGCTGATGGAGTTAGAGAAATATGGTTGAGCAGTGAAGATACTGGGGCATATGGTAGGTTGCAATGATATCCTTGTACTTTTATGGCATAAATATACTCGCAAAAGTACATGCATCCTAATACTTGTTCAAAATTTCATCCCCTTTTTGGTGATAAATGTGATTAGAAATTTCAAAAGGTTTTTTGGTTGATGGATCAATATAGGTAAGGGTAATTTACTTCCTCAAGTTGGTTAACCATGATCATGTGGCTTTCGTATGCTTTTTTCTTGTTTAAGTAGACTATAAGCATAATTATGTGGTGTACATTTTGGTAAGTATGTCTTATGACATGGATTCATGTCTTCAGTTTTTTTTTTTTTGGTTCCCTTAAATTGAACGCATTAAAGTCACTTTGCCATATTTTATCAATTAGGTTGATCCAATAGATTCTTATTAGGGTAGTAACAGTAATTTGGAGAACACATGGCATGTTTCGGCAATTTTGCCAAAACACAGGCTTGTTAAAAGTAATTTATATTATAACTCACCTTGATAGTGGATTGGTGTGCAAAGAACTTCAGTGTCTATTCTTCTTGTGGTGGTTTTTTTATATTGATAACAGACTGCTTGTTTAATATTTTTAGTCGATAAGAGGAAAAACATGTGGCAATCCATCTTCTCATACAGAACTCTTATTGATGTAATGTATCTGCAGTCTAAGCATTCTTGTGTAATTTTTGTGGAGAAGATAGGAGTATACATACATCTAATAGACTCTTTATTTCCTTTATTTAATAAGTTCATCTAGCCGAAGTAGCTTTAGGCCACCTTTTGGGTGTGACTTGACGAAATGCTGCCTGTGTCTGTTAAGTGTCTCTGGGGCCTTGATTTTTTGCAGGTCGTGATATTGGAGTTAATCTTCCTACTTTATTGAAAGCCATTGTATCTGTACTTCCACCTGATGGAAGCACCATGCTTCGGGTTGGGATGACGAATCCACCTTTTATTCTTGAGCATTTAAAAGAGATAGCAGAAGTTCTGCATCATCCATGTGTATACTCTTTCCTGCATGTGCCAGTCCAATCAGGGAGTGATGCTGTACTTACTGTGAGTACTGTCATTGCTTACAAACCACTTTTTTCTAGTCCAGTACATTGTTATTTCTATAGTTGGTGATACGCTGTTTATTTCTTTCTTTCTTGGATCAATGGTGCAATCGTTTATGTAAAATATATATTGCGCTGGTGATATGCGAAACTGGCTTCCATCTTGTTTCAGGCTATGAACCGAGAATACACAGTGAGTGAGTTCAGGACAGTGGTAGATACCTTAACTGAACTTGTGCCGGGGATGCAGATTGCGACTGATATCATTTGTGGATTTCCTGGTCAGTCTCTCTTTTCAAGTATTCTCAACATGTTGAATATCTATATAATTGTTAGTATGCAATAACTGTCCAGTAGCCTCTTGATCCAGTGAATCTGCTCTGGCTTTGAATGGTGAAATGTTGTGCGTGCTTCTTGTTCTCACTAATTGGTAGCCTTTCAACGGATATTTAGGCATTGGGAATTCCAAAAGGAAAAGAGTTAATTTGATAAAGTGACATTTGAAAACATGTCTAACCTACCTTAGCAGGCTGCAGCTGATATGTTTTGCAGACTGGATTAGTCAGAACTTAGGGGCACCTTTGGTGACCTCATTGTCATACCACTTTTGTTCGTGTATCTTCCTATCAAGGTCTGGAAATCAGTAGTTTCCTTCTGTATATAATCCGCAAATTGCTCACAAACTGACTACAGAGCCATGCAATGCCTGGATACTTATGTTTTTCTTCCTTCATCTTTAATTAAACTTGTCTTCGATATCTGCACATCTATAATTGTGCTTGACTATGCAAGTGAAGAAATATTGGTCTATTGAAATGATTAAAGAACTAAAATCAGTTAGCTATCTTATGCGGTATGGATACCAATGGATCACTTCACTACTTTAGAAAAGCATTTCATGGTGACTTGACAAACTACTATACCATTGATAAGCAGGGACCTCACTAGTCGGTTCATTACCGTAGTCAAAGTGTGTGCACAGGTCAAGTATTCAATTTTTCTTCAACTATTCATTAAGCTAATCCTCTGCTCTTGGACCTTTCCAGGTGAAACCGATAAAGATTTTTTGGAAACAATCAGTCTTGTCAAGGAGTACAAGTTCCCTCAAGTTCATATATCCCAGTTTTACCCTCGACCAGGTATGCTTGAAAGGCATGTTCTTTATGCATCCAAATAAATTAATCCTCCATGCATCACTTCCAGATTTTGAGGAAATTATGAATAATATAATGTGCATGGTTAAGTCTAACGTCTCCCCACTGGCAGTCGGTTATCAATAATTTATAAGTTACCCTGCGTTACTAGAGTGAGGAGTGAACCCCCTCAAATACAGTTGTCAGGTGGGCTCTGTCTTCTAAGGAACAAGAATGGAAATTGGCTCCTAGTTTTGTCTGTGTGAACTACCCAGAATATGTAGGTTGCATTTATTAGAATTTTCAAATTCTTCTTGATATAGAAATGCACTTGTGTAGATATTTGAGTATGACAAGTGTGCCATGCACATTTTTTCTATGATTGTCAGGTGTGCTTCTAGATTTACTAAGCACCATTACGCCTTTTTCCTTTTGTTTTGAATTTCCCTCAGACTGTTAAGTTCAAGATTCAAGAATAACATCATAGTACTTGAATATGAGAGTATAATCACTGTTTTTGCACTCATTCACATGGAGTCTTACATAGGATTATACGTGATCCCCAAGTAAAAATTGGAGGATTGTATTAACACTTGGGGGTCAAATACTGTATTCATGGTGGAGTTTAAGTGGGTGGCAATGCCTAATAGATCTTTCAATATACTTATTCTTGTGACTTAAGAACCTTTGGAGGCTCTGAGTCACAGAGTCCACCCTAATGGACATGATGTCTGGAGGATTGGGTGTTTGGAGAAGAGACAGGTGGAAATTATAGAATCTTGCATCTGGGGGCTTATGTGAAAGTAGTACCACCAAGTAAAGTGGAGAAGTGTAGGTACATTCATGTAACAATGAAATACTGTGACAAAAAATGCTTATTGCCCTTGTGGAGAGCCTGACTGCGCTTTTCATTTGCCAGTTTCTTAGCAAGATACTGTTCTAATAAGAGACCAATTCTTCTGCTTTGTTCATCTCACAGGAACGCCTGCTGCAAGGATGAAGAAGGTACTTAGTACTGTTGTGAAGCAACGGAGCCGTGAACTGACTTCTGTTTTTGAAGCTTTTACACCTTACAGTGGCATGGAGGGGAGAGTGGAGAGAATATGGATAACTGAGATTGCAACAGATGGCATTCATTTGGTAAGTTCAGAAATTTAGATGCTGGACCTCTTTCCTTCCTTCCACCCTCTCCATAAGGAATTTGATATGTAACGATTATCTAACTATTCGTCCATATTTTGTTGCATTTTGGTAAAATGCATTCTACATGCCTTTTATTAGGTAAAGAGTATTCATACCCAGTTTGAAGTGCTCAGCTCTTGGGCTCTCTACCCTCTATTTCATTTCTCATCAAATGTTCCCTATCGGGTCCCTTTTCATTTTGCAAGGTTGGCCATACAAAGGGCTACATACAAGTACTCGTGGTTGCTCCAGATAGCATGCTGGGCACATCAGCCATTGTGAAGATAACATCGGTTGGAAGGTGGTCGGTTTTTGGAGAAGTGATTGAGACTCTGAGCTGTGTCAATCAAGAGACAGCTTCAACCAACAAAACTTGTCAAGATGAAACCTCTGCCTGCTCCACCACTTGTGATGCATGTTCCTGTTCGAAAGAGGCTGATCCTTGTGCTTGTGGCACCCAAAGTTGTGAACAGAAAACAGTGGAGGAAGCTACTCTTTCTAGGAACGACATGTGGGAAGATAAAACTACTAGTTTAATCGGATGGCTTTTGAGGAAAAGAAGGAACCGGGTGAAGAAAAGAGAAGAAAGCGAAATCATCAATGGACATAATTCAAGCCAAGAATTGGTCAGTAAAAGAAGGGTTGAATGGGGTGGCATTGATAGGGCTCTTTTGGGTGGAATGTTGGTGAGCTTAATAACAATTGTTGCTCTAGTAATGCATCTCGGAGCCAGGGTTTCTACATAGATTAAACTACATTGGTTTTCACTTTCCCAATTTCATATTTGTGTTCATTGCAGATTTTGCAGTTTAGGGTTCTCGTAAGAGATTGAGCTGGACACGTGATGATGAATCTTATTCATGGTAATTTGTTGTGTTTGTATTAATGTTATAACAGATGTCCTATTTTTTGGCTTCCCATTGGTTCCTCCTCAGGCTGACAACCGGAAAAAAAAACAAATTGAAGGATTCGACATAATCCATAAATTCATTCTTAGAACCAATAAAAGGTATCGATTGTCGGGCCGCTGTTGATGCTGAACTTTACCATGCTGATCTGAACGAGCACGAAAACCATCTCAATTGAAGGAAAATGCTAAGATATGCACGAGATGAAATTACCATTTCATGGGAGAAATCTGATGCATATGATAAGTTACTCTTGGGAAGGGTGGTACGCAGAAGTGGTGTTAAAACAGGGTTTATTCACTCGATCACTTCCAATTTACAAAGAAATGACTAAGAGGAAGTGAACCGCAAACAATGTTGATTTCATAGAAGCATATCGGACTTGGCAGGCAATCTCTTGAAGAAATTCACCGGCACGGAGGGCGTCTTGGTCCTGAAACGGGGATGTCTTAGCGAGTAGAGCCCCACCAGTATCGCCACTACCTGAAATGGCGTAACATATAGGACGACCGCCAAGATCAGCGCAAATGTGATTACTATAGCTGTCGCTCTCGGATCCCGCCAGCTCAGTATAGCCAGGGCTCTTTCTCCTTGCGTTGCTAAATCTCCTACCACTGTCTGCACTCTTCCCGCGATACTCCTGAGGCGATCATACCTCATCCTCACGATATCTGCCGGTTTTGTTGTTGGAAAATCATCTAATTCCTCGTCCAGCTCTTCTGGATGAGTAAACTCCGCCTGCGAAAGCCGAGCATCCATGTAGGGTGGGTGCCTCGGCCTGAACCGATAGTTCCATATCCCGACCACGAAAAGATAAAGAAAAATCGTGGGCAAGATCAGCTCCGGGTAGCAAACCAGTATCGAGAAAAGCACGTGGACAAGACAGGTAGTGACCGGATTTCTCCAGTAGCATATTTGATTGTACCATTGGCACATTGCTGTTATCCCGCAAAGGAGCGACATTATGCGCTGAAGATTGGCCTTGCTCCTCCTCAGACTAAACATGTGGTAGTCCACATCTAGCATGTACTCGACGACCTCCCTCCTGAGAGGTGGCTCGGCTCGCGACAGCCTTGCCGCCACGATCTGCATTGCTTGGTGGCGGAGCCAATCGATGTACCTAACGGGTATTGGTTGCGCGTAATGCATTTTCGGAAGCAATGGCTTGCCATACTGAGTTACCATGTTGATCCAAGCCGTGCAAGTGAATCGCAGCGCCAGCTGAAGCTCTCCGTGTTTCCTTAAGCCGGAGGGTTGGAGGACCAGGAGGGGATAGTAATGGGTGTATATCCGGTTGGTCTCCAGAGTAGAGAGTCGGATTCTTACCTTCCCAATCCTCTGGTCTTTCGCTTCATCTTTTCCGTTGATGTGGCAGTTGTCGAAGACGCCTATGGTAATCATTGTGCAGGGATCGTATACTTCCCATGTGTACTGCTCGTTCCACCTTGGAGCCAGCGTGTCGATGAGTGTTCGGGTCCTAACCCATTTGTTCCCGTACTTGGCCACGCAATAAGTATCAGTGGTCTTACCATCCTTTCCCTTCATGGGGAGCAAATTCTTGGCACTCAGTATCCCGAGTTCAAGAATTCCAATGCTCGGCTTTCTCAGATGCTTCGACGACGGCTGAAGATTGCTGCTGAAATGTGTCGATTCGTCGAGGACGTGATACCCCGACTCCAGGCAAAACCGGAGGCAAATCTTGCTCGAAAACTTTACTTCCTTCTTCTTCTCCTCATCCTCGGCCTTGGATGGTGGGAGAAGGTTGAACCAACCTTCTGGGAGCTTCGCAGTATCTATCCTCTGGGGAACGTTTCTAACCGGCATTAGCAGCCTCCCCAACGTCTCGTCCTTTCCAGGTCCCACCCTGTTGTCGACTGAGACGATGATATAATCCTCGAAAGGCTCGGACACGACAAACATTAGCTCATCATTCCAGATGGGATTGATGGTCTTCATCTGGGAAGGCCTGGTGATGCGGAGCTGATTTCCGAGCTGCACCTTCACATACGTATCTGGCGCCCGGCCTTTGTCGGAAGGGACGAGGTCCTGAGCCGCAATGATGTGGACTCGGAGGTAGTACAGCTTCGGCGAGAAATAGACCTTCGATCTAGTGTTGGAGAGGTTAACATGGCTCACATTGTGGGCATCGGAGTGCCACGCTTCAGGAAACGACTCATCCGCCTGCGTCCCCATCCAAACCGCGAGCATGATCTCTCCTTTGCCCTTCTCTCCTTTCTTGTTCTCCAGTATGTGCCACAGAGGTGCCAACGGGCTATCAGGCGGCACTCGAAGAGGCACTTCATGGGTGTCGAAGACGACCCTCCCCACAAAATCATCCTTCCCGAGGTCCTTGTCCTTTACAGTGATCTCCAGGATATTCGACTGCATCCGCTCCCTTGAGAACGCGAAAATCTGTTTCCACACTGGGTTTTTGTTCTTCTCCAAGTGCTTGGTCACCCCTTTGTAGTTCCCTAGCTTCACCTCCACATATGGGTCAAGGCTCCCTGAAACATCCATGACAGGGAGGTCCTTGGCCTTAACCACGCTCACATACAGATAATGCATCTGCTCTACCAGGTCATAAGTACTCGCCGTCTTATCCCCTCCTCTGTATCGCATCCGGGCTGCGACCGGAGGCCGGGTCTCCACCAGCCCGAACTCTGGGTTCTGCCTCGGCACCTGCATGTGCATCACAGTTGCCGGACCTGCTGATGCTCTGGCGAAATCAGCCCTCATTTGCACGTCGGGTGGTGCCTTTTCCCTCATCTGATGTGTCTGAAATGCAAATCCTGAGGCCATAGGAGGAGGATTGGCAGGACCACCTGTGGCATTCCCAATGGAATAAAATGTCCTCGACTCTTTTTCCTTCTTCTTTTTCTTCTTTTGCTTGTCACCCAAATCCTGATCACCCTCAAGATTGTTGGTGTTCACCTGTTGCAGGGGACTCTCTGCATCTTCGAAAGCTGCGCCGTTCGCCATGAACGGATCAGAAATGCCCTGAATTGCATAGATCCTGAGTGCCAAGTCGCCCCTGATGTGCGAAAAGAGGCCCCGCTTGTCGAGCGGGTACCTCTGGACAAATGCCAGCGACTCAGACCACGGGACGCAGCCCCCAGAGATCCTGACCCGGCCTAGGAAGTGCCTGTGGTGGCCGTCGCCTCTCTTGTCATTGTACACCACGACCTCAATGGTGGCGTTGGGAAACTGCGTGGGGCTGGTCACATTGAAGAGAAGCTTCTCATTCCACTGGGGGTTGAGGTCTCTCGGCCTGGTCTGAGTCCTCTGAAGCTGCTCATCAAACTCCACTTCCACATATGTATTGCCCGAGCCTTTCCCATCTTTGGGCACGAGATCACTTGCATCAAGAACTTCCACCACCAGTTTCGCCATTCTATCCCCTGATTCCGTAGCTCCTGGTCCTGCAATAATAACAAACGGAGTGTCTTTCTTCGACTCACATGCAAGAGCTGGTACAAGAAGACGAAGGAAAACAGACAACAGACCGACACAGAATAGTAGGAGGAGCTGGTGGGCAGCGAGCGAGTGGGACGCGAAAGATGACAAACGCTCACTGGCGAGCAACTTATTATTGTACGAGCAGATCCACGTTCACCGCATCAAAAGGTGAAATACAAAACGAGGTTGCAGAGCTCGTGAAAAAAACAGGGGATCTCAGAGACTTGTTCGAATTCAAAGGGACGATGCAGAATCCTTTCGATCAAAAAGGTGGGTTTGATCCTATTCCCACTAGACCATTACGTGTAAACATGGGGGTGAGCTCCGCTCCCGTGCGAGAAAATCAAGATTGACTGGAACCTGAAGACGGTGTTCAACGATAGGTTTAAAAGTCCACAGAATATTCAACAATGAGGTGTTCTTTTTCCACCTCGTTTTGTCTTCGTTGACCCGTGAGTCGTGTCGGTCTCCATCGTTTTTTTTTTTTTTTTTTTTTTTNTTTGTATAGCTCACAAAAGCCAATAAATAAAAAATATTTTTATCATTCATGAAAATATTTAGACATAAATTATTATCGATATTGAAAATATTTTCTATCGATTAATTATTTCGATCAATACAAGTAATTATTTTTAAGAAAAAAAAATTTCGAATCATTCGTTTTCTACAAAATATAATGAAGCGTTGCTATAAGTTTATTTGTCGATGATGACAGATTGTAGACTTCACAACGTTTCCAATCACAACTCTCTAGACTCGTTTAGGCAGTAAAATCTCTCTCTTTCTTCAATTATTCGCGAATTACCCACGGACCCGATACGAAAGAAGTTCATTGCTAGCGTCGGCACGACTCGAGACCTCGGCGCTCATGTGATCCGACCCTCTTAATTCGAAAAGTTAAGTTTGTTTCGAAAAATTGTTGATCTTATGTGGTCCGCGTAAGGAAAATTTTGGTATGACGAGGCGATCGCGGGTTGATTCGCTTAGCTATTTGCGGTGGGGGGCAAACCAACATCATTCATGGTGCTATGTTGGGTCATTTTCCTTCCCTCTTTCTTTTTTCTTTTTTCTTTTTTTCCTTCTGGGGTCGTGGGTAGTGGACCCATTAAATGGGATGAATCAAAGAAACATTATTGGTTCAATTATTACACTCACCTAAAAAGGGAAAATTGTCACACACACAAAAATCCTAAACTTATTGTACAGATATCGATTCAGTCCTAAACATTTTTAATTTGGCTAATTTAATCCTGAACATTTTAATGATTTGCTAATGTTGTCCTTCCAGCCAATTTTGAACAGAAACGTGGACACTGGTTGTCCTATGTGACACAATTGACGCTGATGTGGATAATTTTTGTAATTTTTTCTAGATTTTTTATAATTTTTTATTCTTTTCTTTTCTTTTCTTTTTCCACTATGAGCCAACAAGTCACTGACCCTTGGGTGAGGGTCGTAAAGCCCTCACCAGCTCTCATTGGACTTTAGTAGAAAATAAATAAATAAATAAAAGAAATAATTTTTTTATAAAATTCAGAAAAAAAATTTTAAAATGCAAAAGTTGTCCAAGTCAGTGCTAGCTACGCCACGTAAAACGGTCGGTGTCCACGTCAGTAATTTCTAACCAAAATTGATTGGAATGACTACATTGCCAAATCGTCAATAGAATTATGATTAAATTGGCCAAATTAAAAGTTTATGATTGAATTGACATTTTTATAATAGGTTTAGGATTTTTTGGTAATTATATTCACCTAAATAAATATAGATTATTGGACCGAGGCTATGGGGCACACATATGACTAGTACTGTCCCAAGGGTGAAGCTGTAACACTAGTCACCTCTCTCATATCTACCAGTCGTTCCAAGCCAAATTGAAAATTTGTATTTTAACGTTAATTAATCTGCATGAGCGTTTTTAATTATTTGTTGCACCGGGGAGTGTTTGAATTTGCAAAAGGCCAAATACAACGAGTCTCCAACCGGTGCACAACAACAACAACAACAAAAATTTGAGCCTGATTTGATCTCCATTTCCCCTATACTATCACATGGAATTGATTTACAATCTTCGATAATACGACGAAAAAACTGCATAATGCTTTTTTCCGGGATCAACGTGAATCTTTTAACTACTCTTCGTTCTTGCATCTCTTGCATGGACCCGAGCCCACCGATCCCGCTTGATCAACGGTTATGATGGGTTCGATCCATGTCGACCCGGACTCAGGTAAGTTATTTGCCCTTCAGTTCAGCTGCAATGGAAAAAGACAACTTCCTTGACTCAACTCAACTGCCCACTGCAACTGGCAGCAAAGCATATAATGTTGCAGCTTGCAAGAGACTTGCTTGGGCCTGTTAATGGAAATGTCCGGAACCAAAGTTAACGAAGCCACTTCCTGACCACCCCTTGGGAAAAACATATTTTATTAATTTCGCCACTGTATTTTGGTCTCTTTCATATGAGTCCTCGTTTTTGCTACGAACTAAATTTGTCCGTATTAGATCAATAAAAAGACTGCAGTTTTGTCAACATGCATAGTCAAATTCGAATCGTTTAGACAGCTTTCAGATTCTTTGTTTCTTGTTTTTACTTTGTTTTATTTTATAAGAGCCCCCTTTTGGTGGTGACTTTGCAATTCAATAAAAATGCATTCTTCTCTTTTCTTGAAGATTTTTCTGTTTAGTTTTTCGCCTTTGTCTTGGACGGGGCTCCTCAGGAAATGCAGCATTGTTTTGAGATCTGTCAAATATGGAATTGTAATTTCACGATCATTAAGTCAAATATATAACGAGATTAAGGCAAAGTTCTCGTTCTCCGATCGGCAAGCCTACATTGGAAGTGATGTTAGTGTTAGTCTTTGATTAATTAACTAATCAAATGAACAAATGCAAGGCCATAATAAAGCCATCGAGACCTTCTTGCCAACAGAAAAAGAAATTGTTTTTGGCCCGATAGTGTTCTTACAGATCATTCGGTGTATCGGATCATTAGTCGAATGTTTCATCATGGTCAGAACAAAAAACGCCCTAAAATAAAAGGGTTTGGCTCATGTTCTGCTTTCTTTGCATCAATGATTGAGGTGGGTGGAGGAGCCTCGGGAGGTTGGACGTAATGGCAAAAGTCCAACGTAACGTGGGCTCATCAGTTCTATATGAAGAGCTCATAGCTGACAAAAAATAGCTAATACTATTTTAAGAATATAATAATAATTATCATCATCATCATCATCAGTATTATTATTGTTATTATTATTATGAAAAGGGGGGAGGGAATCGATAAAAGGGTTTGGTTTCTTTTGTTTTGCTTTTGTTGTTTTTTAAGGTACAGGAACACCCACATGCAATTGCACATGCCAGCTTTTGGATTCTCTTTGGTTGTTCTATCTTTGCACCCCTTTCTGAAAGAGAGAGTGGTGGCGGCTTTTGTATTCGTCCAAAGTCTCCAAAAGAATATCCTCTGCTGAGGGAGAGGAGTGAGAGAGAGATGTGTGTACATTGTGCTTGTAAGTTTGGAATGCATGGTTGTTTGCACCAAATTCCTTTGAGTTGTGTCCTCCCCAACTTCAGCTTCGAAAATGGGGAGAGAGTTGATTATATCGAGGATTTATCCGGTGGATATAAGGGTATCGTATTACTGTACGAGAATTTCCAATCTAAAAGTTCAAACATCTAGATGAAAGGAGGCTTGTTATAACAATGTATTTAAGCAACGTGGGATTACAGTTAACATCAAGAATGTTTCTAATAGGAGATGGAGATGAATCGAGTTGTTATGAATTGAATATTGTAGCTTTTGTATGGCGTCTCTTTTCTTCTTCTTCTTTTTCGAGAAACTAATCATTCCTTTAACTCAAGTTCCATGTTGAGAACTTGCTCGTGATGGTTTCCTAGCTCGAACTCTTGACTTCATGGTGTGTAAGGTGAGATTGACTTTTTTGGAATACGCATTGATTTTAGGTTCTTTTCATGGTCATTGAACTTTGATGCAATTTGCAATTTGAGTTATTGTACTTTAATTTTAATTATAGAGCGAAGTGATCTTTATACCTTTTCAACAAATTGATGCACTATGACTAGGATATTACTCATTTGACAAGATTATTTCATCACGGAATCATTAAATGAAAGTCCCCAAGTTTATTTCATCATGGATCGGTTAAGAGAGAGAGAAAATGGGAGGGTCTCAGAATGTCCGAGGGGAATGTTGAAACAAGGTGTGGAAAAACAATCAGACTGGAGTCCTGGTGGACGTAGGCTGAACCATCATGGGCTTGCAAACCCATGAATGGGCTCTTATTTACTCTTTAGGCTTCGCCTTGTTAAGCTGTTAATTAAGATGGAGCTAAAGAATCTTACTAATCATTTTGGGGAATGGAATTTCGATTGATAATTGGCACTCTTAAGGATCTTAGCCAAGAATCTGGAACGTACCGTGGGGAAAATTACCAAAAAAAATCTAAACCTATTGCAATTGTGCCAATTCAGTAATAAACCTTTTTTTTTGCCAATTCAATCCTAAACATTTTGCAATTATTCCAATTCAATCCATCCGGAAAAATTTGGTTGGCCGACTCTAACAAGGACGTCGGCCGACCGGTGACTAAATATTTTAATTTTTTGACTTTTTTCCTTTTCTTTTTCTCTTTTCTTTTTTTCCCTCCCCTTCTTCTTCTTCCTCTGGTCGGTGAGGACGACCTCGTCGACCTCAGGCGAAGCTCACCCCCGCCAGTCACCGACAAGGCGAGGCCCAACCTTACCATGGCTTGCCCCACCAGGTCTGGTGAGGCTCGCCCTCGCTAGTGGACGGCGGGGGCAATCTTCACCAGAGGTTGGTCGTCGCCTTTGGCCGATTGCCGACCGGCCAGAGGAAGAAGATGGGAAGGGGGAGGGAAAAAAAAGAAAAGAGAAAAAGAAAAGGAAAAAAAATTCAAAAAAATAATAAAATATTCGATCATCAGCCGGCGTCCACGTCAATGTCAGCTAGCCAAAATTCGTCAAATGGACTTAAGTAGAACAATTACAAAAGGTTTAGGACTAAATTAGCAAAAAAAAAAGGTTTAAGATTGAATTGACACAATTACAATGGATTTATGATTGTTTTGGTAATTTCCCCATGTATCGTGTCATAGTCGATTCCTGATTTGAACCAATTTCCCTTGAAAGCGACCTAAAACCAAATTGGCTGGTTTGAGGGTCAATCCAGGAATTGGTCTTATTTGGAACCGGCCTAATTGTAAGTAAAGTAACTATTATTTTAGGGAAACATATAATGTGAATAATCCGTGTCATAGTGGTTAAGGTATTGATGGATTTCCTAAACTTTCTACGTTCTATACCAATCTCCAACGTTTATGTTTTTTCAAAAGCAAAGTAAGGAGAAAAAAAAGCCTGTTGAACCCATGGCCTTCCATGTCAAGCATGTTTATCTTTCTTTTTGAAATGGGATAAGTCTATTGGAAGTCCTAAGATTTAATTTTATCATGAAAGTGCTTTTGAGTTCTAAAACTTTCAAAAAGTACAATTAAGTCCTAAAATTAGTAGCGAAAGTGTAATTGAGTCCTTAAACTTTCAAAAAATACAATATGCATGAGGTTGCACGGCCACATGAGTAACTTCAATGCACATCAATTGCTTATACATTTTTTACTCAAACTGCCTATTTTGGTGACCATCTATGTCTAGTTTTTCAGTAACATTTTGTATTGGTTTTTTTGTATTGGACAGTTTATTATTATTGATAATAGCTTATTATTGACATAGTTTTAGAAGAGTTACTAAACCTTCACAACATATTAACATTTGTCTTTCAAGTCATTTAATCCTTTGATATTTGTAGGGATTATAAATTAAAGGGTTAATACCATTAAAAAAAAACCCCAAACTAGTACACTTATGACAAATTTACCCCAAACTAATTTTTTTATCACGAAAACTCCAAACCGATACACCTGTGACAAATTTATCCCAAACTTCGTTGTTTTTTTTAAATAATAATTTAATTGACGTTTCTTCAATTAGCTCGTTTATGGCAACATGGCTCAGTTCATTTTTTCCGACAAATCCTAAAATTTGGGGTAAATTTATCACAAGTGTACCAATTTGAAATTCTTGGTGGTTAAAAAATTAATTTGAGGTAAATTTGTCACAAGTGTATTAGTTTGGGGTTTTTCATGGTCAAAAAATTAGTTTGAAGTAAAATTTTCGCAAGTATATCAATTTGGGGTTTTTCGTGGTATTAACCCTAAATTAAAAGAAATATACCCTTAAACCAAAAGGCACAAGCTATGGCAACGGTAAGTAAAGTAACTAATATTTTAGTGAAACATGTAATGTGAATAATCTATGGCATAGTGGTTAAGGTATTGATGGATTTCCTAAACTTTCTAGGTTCCATACCCATCTCCGATGTTTATGTTTTCTTAAAAGCAAAGAAAGGAAAAAAAAAAACCTGTTGAACCCGTGGCCTTCCATGTCAAGCATGTTTATCCTTCTTTTTTAAATGGGATAAGTGTATAGGAAGTCTTAAAATTTGTCATGAAAGTACAAGTGAATCCTAAAACTTTCAAAAAGTGCAATTAAGTTCTAAAATTTGTCGCAAGAGTGAAACGAGTCCTTAAACTTTCAAAAAGTACAATCAAATTCTAAAACTAGTCACGAAAGTACAATCGAGTCCTACAATTTTAAAAAAGTACAATATGCATAGGGTTACGAGACCACGAGAGTAACTTCAATGCACATCAATTGCTTATACATATCTTACTCAAACTGCCCGTTTTGGTGATCATCATGTCTAGTTTTTTAGTAACATTTTGTTTTGGTTTTTTGTATTGGACGGTTTATTATTATTATTTTATTGATAATAGCTTTTTATTGACATAGTTTTAGAGGAGTTACTATATCTTCACAACATATTAACATTTGTCGTTCAAGTCATTTAATCCTTTCGTGTTTGTAGGGATTATAAATGAAAAGAAATGGACTCTTAAACCAAAAGCCACGAGCTATGGCAAATAAGACAAAAGAAAGTAATTCACGCCTTGAGTCATGCCCTCACTATTAAGTTGATGTCCGAACAGCACATCGTCACCACTTCGTAAATTCAAGTGAAGTTTATCTCCAACTGGTTAGCCACCAACCCAAGCCAAAGAGCCACAACAATGGCGGACACCATCGTCCTTTACCCATCTCCGGAGATCGGCCACCTCATCTCCATGGTCGAGCTCGGCAAGCTCATCCTCCACCGACACGGCCACCAGTTCGCCATCACCATCTTCCTCACCACCGGCTTCGCCGACTCCCCGAGCATCACCTCCTACATCGGCTCCATCTCTCGCTCCCACCCTTCAATCTCCTTCCGCCGCTTCCCTCTCGTCTCCGTTGACCCGGCCAACCCGCCCCGGAGCCACGCCGCCATGGCTTTTGACTTCATCCGCAAGAACTCTGACAACGTCCTCCAGTCGCTACGGGACATCTCTGCGGCCTCCACTGTGAGAGCGCTCATCATCGACTTCTTCTGTACCTCCGCGCTGCCCATAGCGAAGGAGCTGAACATCCCCACATACTACTTCTACACCTCTGGCGCGTCGGCGCTTGCCGCGTTTCTTTATTTCCCGAGACTTTTTGAGAGCTCGACTAAGAGCTTCAAGGACCAGGATGGGGTCGTGCTGGAGTTCCCGGGCCTCCCATCCTTGAAGGCAACGCAGATGCCGGAGCCGACCCTCGATCAGGACGACCCAGCCTACGGCGAGATGTGCTACTTCTGTGACCACCTGACCAAGGCGGATGGGATTCTGGTGAACACGTTTGAAGCGCTCGAGCCAAAAGCAGTGGAGCTGATCGCCAGCGGCGCGTGCGTGCCGGACGCGCCAACCCCGCCGGTGTTCTGCATCGGGCCCCTGATTGCGGACGAGTCCTCGCGTGCCGGCGACAGCACTGTCGGCGGGCAGCAGGATTGCCTGTCTTGGCTGGAGAAGCAGCCGAAGAATAGCGTGGTCTTCCTGTGCTTTGGAAGCCGGGGAACTTTCTCGGCCGAGCAGATCAAGGAAGTGGCAGTCGGGCTGGAAAAGAGCAGTCATCGGTTCCTGTGGGTGGTGAAGAAGCCGTCCGGCCCTGAGCGGGGCGGCGGCAACGGCGATGTGGAACTGGAGGCGCTCATGCCGGAGGGTTTCCTGGAGAGGACCAAGGAGAGAGGGATGGTGGTGAGGTCATGGGCGCCGCAAGTAGCAGTGCTGTGGAAGGAGGCGGTGGGGGGGTTCGCGACGCACTGCGGGTGGAACTCGGTGCTGGAGGCGGTGGCGGCAGGGGTGGCACTGGTGGCGTGGCCACTGTACGCGGAGCAGCACATGAACAGGAACTTCCTGGTGCAGGACATGGAGATGGCCATCGGCGTGGAGCAGCGGGACGGCGACGGATTCGTGAGCGGAGACGAGGTGGAGAGGGCGGTGAGAGAGCTGATGGAGTCGGAGCACGGGAGGGAGCTGAGAGAGAAGAGCTGGGCGATGAGAGAGAAGGCAGCCGAGGCTCTGGGGGACTCCGGATCTTCTACAACGACGCTGGCCAAGTTGGCCCAGTCATGGAGCCGCCTCTCGTGAAGCCTACAAGTCGGGCCAGTCATGCCGGACCGGACTGCCCTATTTTTAAAGTAAATCGATTTCGCAGAAGTCAAGTAGTTTTTTCTCCCTTCCTCATGAATGAAGAGCCGTGTTCTTTGCAGCGTGGCATTTTTTGGTTCCTGATTATCTCAGGAATTATCTATATGATTCCTGATATTTTGGAGCTTTTTGATAGGTTGTTTTTGTCATGTCAATGTGGACGAGATTGCAGCCAGTAAATGCTGCAAATATGTTGAATGAAGCTTTGAATAAGCATGGGACTAAGGCTAGGTTTGATTCGGTATTTTTAATGAGCTTTCGGCCTCCAAAACTCTTTAAAAAAATGCCGAAATGTTTGACAAGCAGCTTTCAATCAAATTCTGATCTTGAGAATGCCGAAAACCCCAATACTAGAATGACTAATATTGAGCTTTCAATATTTATAAAGTCGAACCAAACACAACCTAAAATATGTTTAGAAGCAATAATATCTTTTGCTTGAATAGACAACTTGCAGGCTGGCTTGCTTGCTGACCAACGCCTAAGACCATCTACTGTTCCTTTTCTGCGAAACCGACGGACGTTATTCTTGCATGAAATCGCTCCTATTGTCAGAAGGTACGGTATAATTTCATAGAAGAGAGTTTCACTGCAGGTGTTTTGATCCCCGATGTCTGTTTGTAAATTACATTCGCTGGTCATTCAATGATTCTACTCCAATCAAAATTTGGACCCAATAAACTCAATCGACGCCTGCTTTTTACATAAGGACCTTACTTGTTTGGAAAAGATGGACAATTTTACAATCAACAATCATGACCAAGCCTAATTGGAAACGGTAAACGTTGTGATTAGAGCCATATTATACATGGTATATTGAAATAACTTCCACGAGAAAATGCCAATAAATTATCCGCCACGGACGTAAAACAACAATGCTGCAAAAGGAAAGATATCCGAAGGGAAAGAAATTCCATCTGGAGATGTCGATTCTTCTTCCAGTTCTTCCCATTCTCCCCCCATTTGAGCTCCAACTCGGGACAGAACTTTGGGACGAAAGTCCTCGTGATTCAATGCGTGTGCATCACTTGTTCTTCCGATGGCGAGCTATCAAGACCGTATGAGTGCTCGGAGAACTTCGCTCGGAGACAGCCGAACACGTCGCCGCGCTTCGGTAGCTGTGTAAATAGTTGCGCAAGCATCCACTCCGCGTAACGTATTGAGCTCGCTCGTCTTCTTTAGCAAGGCACCCTTTCTTTATCTGAAAGTGGTTTTCCCCAACCAAATCATTGGTGACGTGACGATCAGCTCCAATTTTGTTACGGCCTACGATCGAAGAATCGAGATTAAGGGGACAGCACGATTTGATAAAAGGACAGATCTGTTTTTTTCTATGGTCCCAGGAGTTTAATTTTTATGGGGTCCATCAGGTTTCATGTACGGTGATGTTTATGGCCATTTCCTTCCTAGAAATTGCCCATGACTTAGAGATTGACATAAACCAAGCGGTGTGATGCTTATGAATCGAAGTAGGTTCGAAGGGTAGATGCATTTATGAAGGGTGGACTCATCTAATGGCAAGTACCGGTGTGCAACCGAACTGGGTTGGCCCGGAACCCGGACCAGCCCACCCGAAAAAACTGGGCCGGGAACCGGTTCCCGAACTAACCGGTCCGAGAACAGGGCCCAACTTTCAAGGACCGGTTTGAACCGGTTCGGATTTTGGTTCTAGGTAGAGGCCCACCCGGACCAATTTATAGAACCGATTTTAGGGATTTAAAGAAAAAGTTTTAAAATTCCTTCTTCATATCTTTTCTTTTTGCTAAGCACAGGATGCAGCAAAGTAACTTTGCAATTGCAAGTTGATTATTTTCAACGACACTAGCCAAAAAACTCTAGAAATAAGGTTGGAGTACGTTGACTAGAGCTACAAAATCTGGACAACAGGATAAGGTTCTGTAAACTAAAACTTCTCTCCTTTTTTTTTGTCATCCATGTTCGTTGTTTCAACCATACCACTATGATTAACTTAGCATTCAACAAAAGCTCTAGTGCTAATGAAAATAACAAGTTGTGAAAGTTGAAAAAAGAAGTGATGATTTTTGCAAGTTTCTGCAAAACGAAGTGATGATTTTTGCTTAGATTTTATTTACAAGTTGCGAAAGTTAAAAAAAAAAAAAGTGAAACAGGGTTGACCCTGTTTACCCTGTTCCCGAACCGAAAAAACAGGGTCGGTTTCAAAATAGGTTACAAAAAAACAGGGTCGGTTTTTGAGCCCAAAAAATGGAGACCGGTTATAACAGGACCGGTTTCAGGATCTAGGCTTAGGACCGGCCCGCCCGGTTTTTGCTCATGCCTAAGTACCATAGAACCCTCTCATTTTTTGTCAGAGTTTTCTCATTGAATTCATACCAAATCTTTTTGTACCATGCCGCTCGTCATCTTTGTTCAAGCCTATTGAGCGAAACCCGAAACGGATTAATATGCTATGTTCGACCAAATTAAGAAATTTCGAATTGGACTTTGTTGTCACCGGATAAATCCGAGCATCGCAAGCAATTTCAAGGAATCATTTTGCATGTTGGAGCCGGAAGATTAGTTTCCTATTTGGAGCTGGATTTGCCCGAGTCGGCGATGGATTTCCGAAATTTTGGGACATATTTGTTCTTCAATTTGGGGTTTTGGTCTTCATGCGGTTAACAGGCAGAGGGAGTTCTTCTTTGGGCTCGTTGAACTACACTAAAAAACGGAGTAACCTTTTGCCATGGTTGGTTTCGGGCGATTACTTCTTCATGCTGTCGAGGGCAAATCTTGTGTTGAAATGGATAATTCTATTTTGAAATTGAAAAATTATTTCGTGAACAAGTGCAGAGACCAAGTAATGTGTGAGATTATCGGGTATGTTTGAAGGTCGATGAATATTGAGAGTGTTTGAGTGACTTCAACGTAATTATAATCTCTGTTGTCTCGCTTGATTTTATGCCGTTCCCTTTCCTTTTCCTACATGTGTCTGGGCTCATTTTTTTTTCAAGATCATGGAGGAGACACCATGCTTTTTGTACCTAAAGTCTACATTCTAGAAGGATGGGGATGTGTGACCATGTGTGAGTAAATTCAACGCACATCCTTTTGGTGACCTGTATTTCTAGTTTTTTAGTAACATTATTTTTTTTATTCTTTTTGTGATTGCATTGGAGGAAACTTTAAATTCATTATCGATAATAGCTTATTATTAACATAGTTTTGGAGAAGAGTTATGCTAAGACGAATAACGGTGCCTTTTGAACCACATAGTCCATTTCATTTCTAATTGGCAACCAGCAACACAGTGTAACAAATTGATGATTGTGATAATAATTTTATGATTATTGTTTGGCGCATATCTCAATTAAAGATTAATATTCATTCTAGACCTAATTCATTAGCGCCTAACGGGGACTCTTACTGATAGTCTTATAAGGTACCCACTGTTAAGTTGGAAATAAAATGTTGAAACTCTTTAAGTACCCAAATAATCCTCACTAAGTGCGACGTCTCTTTTTTTAATTTCAATTCTTATGTTGGGAAAATTCGAAAAATTCCTCACTTTTCACTTCAACTTCACTTGATATCATCTACCACAAATTTGCATCCGATACGCCTATAATATAGATAATTGGACTTGCAATTTTTTGAAAGTCTTTTATTTGTTAAAATACATCGGACAGACATTTTTTTAATTGCACACTAAAACCCAAGCTAGCCCTCTTTTTTTGAAAAAGAAATTTACTTCTCTCTTGATTTGGATTTGGATACTAAATACAAAAGAGAAATCAAATTACAATGAGTTGTATTAAGTAAAAATGAATACAAACTGTTTCATACTTTGAATCAAAATTTCTAAAACAACCCAAAAACATGACTCGAATACAATATAAATTTATTGAGAAAGTTGAACCTAAATTGAACACGACATAATACAATGCAGTTAACTTGAAATTGACCAAATGGGGAATCTTTCATAAATTTTCTGTAGAAAAAAAAATTGTGTACAGTTTGTAATGCAAGTATTAAATCAAATAAATATTTGGTCAGTAATAATCTTATGTTTCTTTCTTTCCCTTTTAACTTACTTTGGCAGAACTTTTTTATTTATAGAAATCCCAGTCAATGGTATTTGCAACAAATCCCATCAAGTGAGTGGGATTTCCCAAGGAAACTAGACAAAGAAAGTCATCCAGTTTCCTTGGAAAAATATTGGGTCAAGCAACGGTGCAATCAGCTAAGCTTTTTCTTTATAGAGAACATATTAAATCTTCACAACATATAAACATTTTTCTTTTCATGTCATTTATTCCTTTTTTTTTTGCGTTATTAACATTCTTTTCAAGTCATTTATTCCTCGCCCAATTTGGCGAGGGTGGACCTCACCAACTGTCGACCGCCAGCCATCAACAAGAATGGTCGGGGGAGGGAAGAGAGAAAAAAGAAAAAAGAAAAAAAAAGGAAAGGAAAGGAAAAGTAAAAGTAAAAGTAAAAAAATATATTGATAATTTTTTTAACAAATATAGTCCTTCTTCGACGGCTGGAATAGTCGTTGACCGGCTAGGCCCTTATTTAAGACGATTTTTTCATTTCAGACCCTTATTTGAAATAATGTCTACTTTAGGCCCTTATTTGAAAAAAAAAAAATGATGGCATTTTAAGCACTTATTTGAAATTTTCCCAAAAAACAATCATCATGTCGGAATCTAGACGTCATAGTTTGAATGTTTTTGGAAAGTCTTGAGTATTTCGAGTCCAACGAAAAATCAAAGCACGAGTTCCATAAATTCCATAAAAAGTAAAAAATCAAAAGCAGAAGTCATCCGATCAACACAAAATTTGCAACTTTTAAACCCGAAATTGCATCTTGGTTCAAGTGGTTATTTGAATGTTTATAGGCGTTGGTCTTTCTCAAGTTCGGATCCAGCGGGAGGCGTTGGCCCATTACTATACAAAAGTGGTCTAGAAGCTGGGCTTGAAAGTGGGGAAACATTGCAAATTCTAAGAAGGTTTGGGTCTGTAATGTCTCCGGGCCTACTTTCTGGTTTCCATCTCAATGCCTAGTTCGAGAACTTACCATTGAAAATTCATCCCTATGTAATTTCAGTGCTTTATTATTTTGTTTAGGGTTATAAAAATTTGGTCTTAATCATGTCAGGAAAATATTCATTCTTCAAATTCATCTATTTACTATGGTAGGAAAAAAGAGTTTACATGTCGCTAATCCGTTAGACATTATCAGCCTACTAGTGCTTTAATTTAATAGAGGTGATAAGAATAGTAGGAGAGGGGAGAGACATCCAAGTTTGACTCGAGCATTCTTGAAATTAAGAATTGGACCGATCGGACTGTTTATAAGGTTGAACCGCATTCGCTATGTCTAAATTGTCCCTATCTCTATTGTTCCACTAAAATACCCCAGTTTTGATTTAGAACTAAAAATTTGAACCGAGCATTCTGGAAATTAGGAAGTGAACCGACCAAACTGCTCCTCGGCTTGAACCGAACTCGATGCTCATTTCGACAGAGAGAAAGTTGAATTGAAAAGCAATCCCGTGTAGATGACATGTAAAATTATCATGATGACTATACGTTTTTTCAAGTGGGTACGCCCTCGATATGTTCTCAAGAAGAACAGATTCGAGTATAATACGGTGTGTTTCGTACGTCCTCCAAATTAATTAATTGACAAAAAGGGAGGATGAATGTGATTAGAATAGAATCGAGGAACGCAGCTATGACTCGTTCGCATGTCCGTCCCACTTATTAATATACTTCGGCTCATGTGGGCTTCGAATGCTTCTCTCCCACCCCGAAGCCATCCCTTCCCCACCCTATCCCCATGACTCTCGGTCGCCCCATGGATCCCCCCGCCACCGCCGCTCCCCGACCGCGATCCGCCGACTGCCCGTGTCCCCGACGGCGAGGATCATGCTAGCCGTCGCCACGTGGCTCCGCGCGCGCCACCGGAGCCGCCGCTGCCTGCTGCTGGTGCTCTGCTCCCCGCTGCTCGCCCCCCTGCTCTGCGCCACCTTCCCCCTGCTCTGCGCCGCCGAGCTCTGCCTCCGGCTCTGCTGCCGGAAGAGGAGATCGGGGGATGAGGGCGGCGGCGAGGAGGAGGAGGAGGAGGAGGCGGCCGCCGAGAGGCTGCGGAGATGCGAAGAGGGGCGCTGCGGCGGCGGGGGCGTGGGGGAGAGCGAGGTGGGGGTGTTGCTCCAGAGGTACTTGGAAGATCAGCTGAGACTGGTGGGATCTGTGTACGAGTGCGGGGAAGACGGCGACGGCGACGGTGACGACTACGATGGGGACGTCGGGTTTCTAGAGAGTTATCGGAGTCCTCTCCTCGCTTGAGCTTGATTGGTAGATGGGATTCGATGTGGTGGGATTTTCTTCTTTTCCTTTTCTTGTTTTCTGGGTTATTTCGATTTTGGTTTCGTTTGGCCATGAATTCACATGTGTACATGATGAAATTGCTAATTAACAGAGAGAGAGAGAGATTGCCCTTTGATCAAGCGCCTCTTCTTTGTTCTAATTTTGCCTTATCTCTTTTCATTGAGATTGGATGTGGAACGCAAATTTCGACGTTTCTTGAACATTTGACTTCGAATCTTTCTTTGTTCTCTGCTCTCTCTTGCTGTCTGCAAGTCCAATCGAAACTGGTCCTTTTTCCTTCCGTCGTCCATAAACGGAAACAACAGATGCTTGCGGAATTCTCGCCCTGTTCAGTCGCTACCTCTTGCTTGGTTTGGAAACTTTCCCCCTTCGCTCGCGCTCGTCAAGCCAAGAGTGGGGGAGCTAAGACGCAATCCAAACATTACAAATTTGTTCTGTACCGACTGAAATCAGGAGATGATACTTGGAAAAATGGGGGGGACCATCGAGATCGAACGCTCGAAATGGATCCTAATGCGACTGGACACCCCCCCGGCTTGAATTGGAAACAAACTGGATGAAGATGTAAGGAGAATTGTGTGGCAGCGTCGACTTCCTCCGTTAAGAAGAACCCGATTTTTTTGATGATTTGCGTGGAGTTCACTTCGATGTATCGGGACAAATAGCTAATAAGATAGCGGTGTGGGGATCCCTATGGGATTGTTAGGATGGTTAGAGCTTTCGTTTTCCTTACTTGAAGTCTAGGCTTGAATTATCATATTTACATTTTGCGTCGGCTAGGATCAAAGGCATCGACGGATTTGCTTCTTAATTACCAAGTATACTACACAATGATAGGCAAAAACACCCATGACACTAGCACACAGAAACCAAGTTAACATTACCATGACTTTTGGGTCTGTTGAGATACAAGTGTGAGTTGTATTAGAAAAGTTCAATTACGGAAAACTAATGTGATGTGCAATAGTTAATATATCGTAGTGGGCGCATAATTCATGGGCTTAAGCATTTAAGTAAATGTGAGCAATTGAATATGTTGATAAGCTCGGACTTAGTCTTTCTCTTGATGATCTCCCTAGGTGAAGGTATCGGATTTCCGTTGCGCGCGTTCAAAAAATTAGTATCAGAGCCGATGGTAGATTGGTAGGCTCACAATATGTTCTAGTGTTTAGTGAACATTTCAAGGGAGAAATCTAGCGACTAACACGATTTTCGAGAGTGTTACAGTATAGCAACATGGACCCGATGGCAGATTTCATAGTTCAGTCTAGAGAAATAGACCAAGGATGAAGTGAGCGTTGATAGATATTCAAGTTAAGATATCTTGATGGAATAGTATACTTAAATTAAAGGGGAGCGGATCTAACATTATCTCACGCGTGAGGGGAGATTATTGAGATACACGTATGAATTGTGTTATAAAAATCATACATTGAAGAATTTGTGTGGTGTGAAACAATTAATATATCATTGTTGGCCTATAACTCATTGACTTAAACATTTAAGTGAAGATGAGTCCAACTAAATATGTTGATAGACTCGAAGTTGGATTCCCTCTTGGCAATCTCTCCGGGTAAAGATATCGGACTTCTACTTCACCCTCCCAACATGGTCTACAATTTGTGATGATATGAAAATGAAGGTTTTGGTGGTTATTATAGAAATGGTAATTTTGGTCATTCAAATAATGGATTTTAGGCATGAATTGGAAATTAGAGATTCTAAAATTTGAGGATGTGAAGTGAATGTGCGTAAAAGGAAGATGCCAATTTAGATTGGAGAGAACAAAATGTGAAATTTTATCAAATCAATTTCATGAGGTTTTAAGTAAACTCTTTTAATGAATATGTACATATAATCACTCAACCTCCATCAAAGTTTATGATTCACCAACAACCCTAATGTGCAATTTACTTTGGTAATCCGCCTTTTAAATCACTATTCAGTAAAGGGCAAAAGCCAAAAAAATTCTAAACTATGCTCAATACGACACATTCACTCTAAACTTTTTTCTATGATATAAAAAAATTATAAACTTATATTTGTGTGACACATTTACCCTCCATTAAAGTTTTGTCAATAATAATTGTTAAAAATTTACCTACATGAATGCCAAAAAGCAATCAGTGTTGACATGACGACCATATGGCTTAAGTAAAATAAAAAAAATATTGTTTTAAAATCATTTAATAGAAACTTGATGGAAAGTAAATATGTCATATATGTACAAATTTTAGGTTTTTTATATCATAATAAAATATTTAAGGTAAATGTGTCATAGTGGGTATAATTTGAGATTTTTGATATAAAAAAAAAATTCAGGGTAAATATGTTAGAATGAGTATAATTTAAAATTTTTTATGACTTTTACCCTTAAATAAATTGCTTGATCTTTTCTAGAAATCATTTCCACGTTAAAAAGCATATATTCATTGATCTTGACATCATGGTAGGTAAGAGCTTTTGTTTTGTTCTTTTCGTTTAAAATTGATGTCTTGTCAAAAAATGGCACTATATTTATTGTAATAGCTATTGGTTTGAAATAAGTCGCATATTCGATAAACTAACCTTATTCCCAAATTGTATTATGAGGCTAGAATCGGGAACCAAAACTAACTTTTTAGACTAGTTTCGAGTTTATATTAGTGAGTTTGTTCTGTAGAAAATGAATAATTTGAAAAATATTTTTCAAAAATTAATCACATGTATTACTTATAAAAATGAATGAACCAAATATATCTAAATATTTAGACTTAAATTATTGTTGATAATGAAAATGCTTTTCATTGGCTAATTATTTCAAAGGAAAAAAGCCACAAAAAATCTCAACCTATGCCAACTTAACATATTTACCATGAATTTTTTTGTTTGTGACATAAAAAATCTAAATTATACCAATTGTAACACATTTACCCTAAAATTTTTATTGTGACATAAAAAAATCAAAACCATGCCTATTGTGACACATATACCCTCCGTCGAGATTCCGTTATGTGATTTTTCAGTCAAAATAACGTCATTTTTATTTTACTTAAATCACATGGGCGCCATGTCAACACTGTTTGTGTTCTAACGTTCATATAGGCAGATTTTTTAACGGATCTTATTGACGGAGGATAAATATATCACATAAGTACAGATTTAGAATTTTTTGTGTCAGAAAAAAGTATAATGTAAATGTGTCACAGTGGACATAATTTAAGATTTTTAATGACTTTTGTCCTTATTTTTCAAATAATATAAGTTATTATTTTCAAAAAATAATTTTCAAATATTTTTAAAATATTTTTTAAATCATTCATTTTACGCGAAACAAAACAGAGAATAAAATTAAATTGATCTTGAAAATGGACCAGCTACACTAAACCTGATAGGAAAAAGAGAGTTGCTGAGATTAATTCTGGAGTTAAATCGAATTGGTGCTGATCTTTTCTAGCGCAAAAAGCTTTTGTTTGAATCCGAGTCCGATCGGTCCCGTCACAGCCGTTGCTCTCATTTCGATCTTTACGAATCTCGCGTTCGAGTGGGGCATGGACGTATTATCCTAATTCAGGAGAGAAATGACACGTGAATGACGCATCCCAGTTGTTGAATGTTGAATACAGAGACCTGACTTCCCACGGCAAATCCCTTTCTTGAAGCGCTTCCCAAAGTCCTAAACCTGCAGAAAACGACGAACCATCGCCAGTAGAGTCTCGTCGTTTGTTCCCCATCAATGAACAGGGTGACAAGCATGCTCATAAAGAATGATTATCGTTCGGGAGCTGGGCGGAGACCAACTGAACGGTTGCGAAGAAAGCAAGTATCCTCTCTGCCGAAGCAACCCCGATGGGCGCACCCTACTCTTCCGGCGCGGGTTCGCCGGAGAGAGATCTCCCGCTCCTAGGAGGCGGCGACGACGACATCGTGGTCGGCGCCGTCGACTGCAAACATCGTCCGGCTCGCAGATCCTGCTCCGGCGGGTGGAGATCTGCGTCCTTCATCATCGGTAGGAGTTACAAGTTTTGTTGTACTGATTCGCGCGGAAGGCGTGATTACGCCACGTGGGTGTCGGTCAAATTCGAGTCTTTTGATGCCGTGTGCTGATTGCCAGGCGTGGAGGTTGCGGAGCGATTTGCGTATTATGGGATAGCGGCGAACCTGATTAGCTACTTGACGGGGCCGCTGGGGGAGTCGACGGCGACGGCGGCGGAGAACGTCAACGCGTGGTCGGGGGCGGCGTTTCTGTTGCCTCTCCTCGGTGCCTTCGTCGCCGATTCTTACCTGGGACGTTACCGAACCATCATCATTGCTTCGCTTCTCTATATTTTGGTGCGTTCCACGCTTACTCTTTTCTTGTCGTGATCAGAATCAACCCTTTCTTTTTGGCAGTGATAAAAGTGTTTCTTGAAATCGAAACGAAAACTTCCGAACCATTTTTATAAAAAACAGTTGACTGAATGAAATTATCTTGATTGAACACGAGAGAATACTATTGGAAGAGTACTTGAAACTTAACAAGCAGGCAGGCCCCAATTCATTCTGCTGGGACTATGAAGTGCAGAAAAGAAGTACCTTTTCTTTTGTGGGTGTGTTTTAAAGAATTGAAAGGAAGGAAAAGGTGAAGTCACTCAGAAGTTCTTTCTTGACAACTGCATTAAGGACACAAGCTCTACCTAGAATTGGAAGGAAAAAGGGGGGGAAGAGGATTAGGAGACAACTGTATGAACTCAACCGTGTTCGGATACTGCTTGATAGAGAGAGTTCGGTCCCAGTTGAGCACATTGCTGGAAACCTGCTTGAGTTACTGAAACTAGCCTTGCATTCCATGTCCCACTTGCAATCCTTTTTGAGGTGGCTGATGTTTAAAGAAGATTATGAACCCAAGATTTCATGAAGTGATGACGGCCCTTTGTAGTTTATGCTTGCAGATACGTGTTTAATCTTTTATTCTCGAATCTTCTTTCATGTTTAAACAGTAGCGGACTGAGATTGTTATGAAATTTGTGGCAGGGACTGGCTTTGCTGACTCTATCGGCTGTCCTCACTTCTCTTGGCACATCTGAATGCCAAAACACCACTAAGATAACATCCTGTTCGTCCTCTAAACTCCATGTCGTCTTGTTTTTCTTCTCTCTCTATATGGTGGCAATTGGACAAGCTGGCCATAAACCATGTGTTCAAGCTTTCGGGGCAGATCAGTTCGACGAACAAGACCCAGTGGAGAGCAAAGCCAAAAGCTCTTTCTTCAATTGGTGGTATTTTGGCTTATGTGCAGGAGTCACGGTAACACTTGTGGTCTTAGTTTACATTCAAGACAACCTCAACTGGAGCCTTGGATTTGGAATTCCCTGTATTATAATGGTGGCCGCTTTGGTCATTTTCTTGATGGGGACGAGGACTTACAGATTCAGCGACCGAAGTAATGGAAGGACCCCATTCATAAGAATTGGTCGTGTTTATGTTGCTGCAGCTAAAAATTGGAGGAAGAATGCTCCATTGTTGCCTAGTGAAGAGGAAGCTCTGGAATTGCCTCCAGAGAATTACAAGCAATTCAAGTAAGAAATTCATGATGCCTTTCTTTCTTTCTTTCTTTCTTTTTTTACTCACCGGTTCTCTACATATCCTGGTAGCACAAGTTGCAGCATCTTCTAAGCTCAAGGTTCAAAGACTTAAATTGCCTCTTGGTGGCAGGTTCAATGCACAATGTAACTATTCGTCTTAGAAAGCTCGGCTGACCAGTTATCCAACTAAGTTCTGTTTGCCTTGGATAAAGCAGTGAATAAACTAGGAGCAAATGCTACATGTTAATATCATTTTTTTCTTTTTCATTACTTGTATTAGCTTTTAGGTCACTTCATGCCTTTGAGACTCAATTTAATCTCTCATCTTGCAGGTTTCTAAACAAAGCTTTGATAATAGCAGATGACTCGAAAGAAAACCAAACTAGTGTTGACGATGTTGAGGAAGCAAAGTCCATACTACGACTTGTTCCAATATGGCTGACAAGTCTGGTATTTGCCATTGTCTATGCACAAATCTCAACCTTCTTTACGAAGCAAGGAGCCACAATGGACAGAACCATCGTCCCAGGCTTTGAAATACCAGCTGCATCACTCCAAGTATTTATTGGACTCACCATTGTCTTCACTATCCCGATATATGATCGAGTTTTCGTCCCTATAGCAAGACGTTTAACCAACAAACCCTCTGGAATCACGACTCTGCAAAGAATAGGGGCCGGGACAGTCTTCTCGATTCTTGGCATGGTCACTGCAGCCCTGGTTGAAACGAAAAGACTGGAAGTTGCCCGAGAATACGGGCTGGTGGATATACCGAACGCTACGATTCCAATGAGTGTGTTCTGGTTGGTTCCCCAATATGTGATTTTTGGGCTCGCTGAAGCTTTGACCATGGTTGGTCTGCAAGAGTTCTTCTATGATCAGGTCCCCTCTGAATTAAGGAGCGTTGGAATGTCACTTTACCTTAGTGTTATCGGTGTAGGAAGCATTCTAAGCAGCATCCTTATCTCGATCATCGAAGCAGCGACCGGTAGCGACAGTTGGTTTTCGAATAATCTGAACAAGGCGCATCTCAATTACTTCTATTGGCTGCTTGCCGGGATGGATGCAGTTGGATTGGCCTTATTTTCCTGTTGCGCAATGACTTACATATATCGGCGGAGGGCAACCTGATGATCCGTACAACAATGATTGAAAATCGTACTAGATAGAGCAGAATTCTTTTCTCCTCTCTCCTCTTTTCCTCTCGAATTTTCAATCGCCTCCGTGTAGTTTTAATTGGACATCATTTTCTTCAGGGCATGAGTTGGTGCAATCCCGGAGAAAAAGTTATCTGAATATGAAGTTGAGTTGTATTTATAAGTTGACAATTCTATATTATTTTATAAGGTTGCGTTTGATTGTTCAGATTTTTTGTTAGGATAGGACTGGATAGAATAAGATAAAAAATCTTGAGATTTTCTCATATTCTATTTACTATTTGGTGAACGACAGATTTAAAGTCGGATATACAATTGGACATCTTGGGGATGAACAAGTTAAGACTACTTTTTTAATTTTCCTTTACTTAGAATAGTTATTGGTGAGGCTATGGTGGCGGAGGCCTAACATTGCTGCTGGCGGCAGGGGTGGGTGGCGAAGGCGAGGAGGTTGGAGCGAGAATTCTGGTCACAGGCGAGTAGCTAGTGGCAGTGGGTGACGAGAAGGTTGGGGGAGAATTCTGATTAGAGGTAGGCGACAGACGGCGAAGGCAAACGGCTGGCGATGGTAGCGGGGGGAGAATTCTAGTCAGAGGCCGGTGGCAGGGGTGGGTGACGGCGGCGGGTGGAGGTGAAGGGCGGCAACAACGGGTGGCGGCGAGGAGATTGGGGGAAAAGGAAGGAAAGTGAAATCTTATACCATATTATCTTACTCTTCTTAGGATAATTTTATTCCTCCAATATCCCTTAACACATATCATATCCTGTCTTTTATCTTGACGATCAAATGCAGTCTAAGAATGGCTTCCTGGCATGAGTTTCAGGAAGTTGTATTAGCAGAGCATCAAGCTGGTTCGCTCGAGAACATGTGCCAAATACATGTCAACAGCTGCATGATGTCGGCTCACGCAGTGCCGGCTCGATTTAATGGCCAATATCGGGCGGCTTGTCCGAGCTAATTGGGGTTATGAAATCTGCAGAAAAGCTGCACTGGTGCTGCACATTTGTCTCGAGCAAACTACACTGCCCAGCTCAGCATTCCTCACCCTCTACTTCGTTCTAATCTTAATCTAATTCAATGACATGAGAATTAGATGGGAGCATCATTGGGTTTCAGTTTCACATGGAACAACGAACACAAGTGTCCAACATCATTCAATCCGATTCCCCTCACTAGTCTCTCCCATTGAAACGACACCCTTTTGAATTTCTCCTTGAAATAAAGAGCGAACATTTCAGATTTTAGATGTTGGAAGAAGAAGAAGAAGAGAGATTATAGTATTAGTGATGTCATAGGTTGCTACTTTTTACGTACTTTTTTTCTTTTTTCGAGAGATGTTTTTTTTTTAAATTGTTCCACATGACTAAATAATTCACAGGCCATCGTCGTGTTAGAGCACGCAAGCTTTCCGGATGACGCAAGCGAACGCGACGCCCAGAATTGTCCGAACCAAGTTTTTCAAGAACAGACGAACGTGAATTATTGAAAAGTCTTTAACTTTATCGATGGGGAGTCCTCGGCTGCCGTAGCTGAACAATGGGAACCACACCCACCTTCTTCGCCGCTCGCTCTGACGATGCCGAGACTCCCCTGCTCCGAGACGCCGTCGACGGCGCCGTCGACTACAGAGGCCGTCCCGTCGCGAGATCCGCCTCCGGCGGGTGGAGATCCGCCGGTTTCATCATCGGTAGCTCGGCTTTCTTGTCGCCGCACCCTTCTTCTTGCGACGAACGACGAGCGTTTGATGATTGTGCGCTGATGGCGGTTTCCGTTTTATTGTGTTTCGTTCAGGCGTGGAAGTGGCGGAGAGGTTCGCGTACTATGGGATCTCTTCGAACCTGATAAGTTACTTGACGGGGCCGCTCGGCCAGTCCACGGCCGCGGCGGCGGCGAACGTAAACGCCTGGTCGGGCACGGCGTCGCTCTCGCCTCTAATTGGGGCTTTCGTCGCCGACTCGTTCCTCGGCCGCTACAGGACCATCGTCGGTGCTTCTCTCCTCTACATCTTGGTTAGTTTCTCTCTCTTGTAGATGTATCCGATCGCTATTTCTATTGCTATCGATGTCTAGTGTAAGCCATTACACTACGAATCAATCATAGAAGGTGTCTTTGATCAGAAACTGGTAAAAGATCTTGCTAGTAGTTTCGCAGCATCTCTACGTATGGATACTTGTTCGATTCGTTCGGAACACATAGATTATAACAAATGGGTTGTACTGATTTTACTTGACTTACTCTCTCTACTAAAGCTCAGCTCTTTTGAGTGATTGACTTCTAAAAGCTTGAGCATGCCAACGTTGAGGGAAAACTATCGCATAGACTCGGTCCATGGAGAGCTATTGAATGCTATACCCCAGACTGGTACCGTAGTATATCGAGTTCATTAAGCAGTCTTCTGCGATTTCTCTCAGTTTCTACAAACTGTTAAACAATCTCCAGACAATTCAGCCTGTCTGACTTATACTGTATTTCTTATGTTAAAGATACCTGGAATCGGGGTCAACCTCAACAGGCTTTTGTCTGTAAAGCTCTGATATGACCATAACGTACTGCAGTTATGGAACACCCTAAATTTACTGAATTTATATTTGGGAGAATGACTAGAATGGTAATGTTTTCTTGGTTCGAAATATGTTGCAGGGACTGGGCTTGTTGACTCTCTCAGCCATGTTTCCTTCTCTTGATACATCTGACTGCCAAAGCAAGAGCACTATTCAATTCTCGTCTTGCTTTCCTCCTCTCCACCAAGTGGTGTTGTTCTTCTTTTCTCTGTATCTGGTAGCATTTGCACAAGGAGGACACAAGCCTTGTGTACAGGCATTTGGTGCTGATCAGTTCGATGGGCAAAATCCAAAGGAGTGTAAAGCCAAAAGCTCATTCTTCAACTGGTGGTACTTTTGCATGTGCGGGGGAACGTTAGCAACGCTTCTTATCCTGAACTACATACAGGACAACCTTAACTGGGGTCTGGGATTTGGAATACCTTGTGTTTCTATGGCAGCTGCTTTAGTTCTTTTCCTGCTTGGCACCAAAACATATCGCTACAGCGTCAAAGGTGATGAGAGAAGCCCATTTTTTAGGATTGGTTCGGTGTTTGCTACAGCAGCTAGGAACTGGAAAACTACGACAATGGCATTAGCTGCTGAAGAAGAATCTCGTGGAACCTTGCCTTATGAAGGTTCTGGCCAATACAAGTAAGTGGACGATTTCTCACATACTATGAGACATGGATTTATAACGAACTGGGATTTCCGGCAAAATATCCAAAAAGTTTGGTGTTTAATAGAGCCTCATTTCTTCTGTTATATGACACAACTGATTTATTCACATTAAGAATAATGAACTATTTGAGTATTGTGTTCACCATGACTACCCATCGCGGGCTGTGGTAATGGAGCTTATGTCATAGAGTAAGCTGTGTTTTAGCATTTGTTAAGCAGAATCATTCTCTAATCCTTAACTACGAATATGATGTTTTTTACTGTTACTATTAAATTATTTCACATTGCTTGACTATGGGGTCGTTTGGTTTTCTATATGGAGTCACCCTCAACCTAATAATTGAAACTTTTGGTTGGAACACTTAGAATGAAATTTTAACTTGAATGACTATTCATGACAGTCGTTTGATCTGTTCTTACACTTTTCAAACATTCATCCCACAAACGATGTTCACAGGAGATTGTGCGACCCAAGAGGCGCATTGGTTTTGTGTACTGTATAGTGATGTACCATGTTTGTGCGTCTTCTCATTGAAAAATACTGTATGTGAAGAACCACAGTGTTTGCTAATGGGGACAACCTCGACAGGATGAATGCATGCAATTTCCAAGACACTTGATCTTAGGTGAATGCCATCTAGCTGTCATTTCAAATCTGGAATTGTAAGTGATTCTAGATCAACGGATTGATAACTAGGAAAAGAACATTGGTCACCGGTTTTGTCGGAAAATGCAGTTAGTCCCTTAATCAGAAATTTTACCTTTACATGCAAAATATTGTATGGACACTTTTCATGGTCATTTATAGTGCAAGGACTTCAATTATGATATCCACACCCACGTCAGTGTAAGATAACGGACTTCCTCTACTTGTGATTTCCATTAACTAACTTCTTGCATTTTGTACCCTAGATATTGGCTTGATAATATTACAATGTTGAACTGAAACAGTTTCCACTAACATCTCAATATGGAAAATCTCTGTCGCAGGTTCCTCAATAAGGCTTTGCTATCGCCGGATGGTTCAAAGGGCGACGGTAAGGTTTGTACCTTTGGTGAGGTGGAAGAAGCGAAGTCAGTATTACGGCTCACTCCTATATGGGCGACAAGCTTGGTTTACGCCGTAGTATTTGCTCAGTCCTCTACTTTTTTTACCAAGCAAGGAGTAACTATGGACCGATCCATCACACCTGGATTCGAAGTTCCACCCGCATCACTACAGTCCTTCATCAGTCTTTCAGTTGTCCTGTTTATTCCCATCTACGACCGCGTGTTCGTCCCTCTGGCGAGAGGTTTTACTCAAAGACCCTCCGGCATCACGATGCTTCAAAGGATAGGGACCGGGATGTTCTTATCTGCTGTTTCCATGGTGGTCGCCTCACTAGTCGAGACGAAAAGGCTCGAAACTGCTCGAGAACATGGGTTGGTCGATATGCCTAATGCGATTGTTCCAATGAGTGTGTGGTGGCTGATCCCTCAGTACGTCTTGTTTGGGATCTCAGATGTGTTCACAATGGTGGGTTTGCAAGAGTTCTTCTATGATCAGGTTCCCAATGAGTTGAGAAGCGTGGGCCTTTCCTTGTATCTCAGTATATTCGGTGTTGGCAACTTTCTCAGCAGCTTTCTCGTGTCTGCCATAGCGAAAGCGACCGGAAGCGACGGGAGAGATAGCTGGTTTGCTAATAACCTCAATAGAGCGCATCTAGATTACTTTTATTGGCTCCTGTCCGGGCTAAGTGCATTGGAATTGGTCGTCTATCTGTATTTTGCTAGATCCTATATCTACAGCAGGTCAAGAACAATATGAGATGCTCTTTCACAGCTGTAATATCAAAGCTACTGTAATTTTTTTCGTCATTTGGGGATACTTCTGTGAACTGCTGTCCAAATTTGCGAGGTGTCGATGTGAATAACTCTCTGCTGTCACAGATTCCGGACACAGTTGGAAAAGAGTCTTTACGCAATGGTAATTGTCGATGCTAGCTCATGATTTGGCTCATAAATTTGCTGAATTCGCTGAGGGGCTTATAGTTTAGCAGAGGATCGGTTTGGCCCTCGCGAGTGACATAACTATCAACCCCCGACATGTGCTGTCCATACGCTCTACGATGAGCACTGCACATATTGTTAAATGAGATGCGATTCGACTCGAGGCCAATCCAGCGAAATCGATGATGCAACAGATTTTCACCACCCATCTCTTCAACTCCCCTCGCGGGCAGCTTTCGGTTCTTTCCGTGAGAACCTTTTTACCCCGATGACGATGTCGCATCTCCCTGCAAGGTTAATGATTTCCTGGATGCTTACATCGAAAAATCTTCAGTCACGGATCAGAGGGATACTGCCATGAATTCAGACCTATACTGGACTCCCATTCAACTCTTGTCACCTCTGTTCTTCATTATCTTAGAAAACAAAACAATAAAGTTAGTAACATAAGAGTTTAGTTGGAATGTGGCCCCCCAAATCCACCTACGACTCGAAGATGTCGACGGCCCCTCAGGCCCCGAGCACATCCACTGTCGCTGGCGACAACTATATTTGCTTAGCTAAGCTGAAATCTTGTTCAGTTCTTGTTCATTAAAGTGGAAATGATCTCTCTAGATTTGAAAATTCAGATGTGGGTGTCGTCTTGAACGTTGGGACATAGGTTTACGAGGTCCCCGACCCAAAGAGAATGATTACGCGACAGGCTGTTCCTACGAACATGGTGCTAAGCACAGCTGACTTCATCTTGGTTGAGGCTGCAAATCACGACACATTGCGCAAACACATCACAATGTTTCTCACCGAGCTAGGTCGAGGTCGAGCCGTTATACGATACGCGGGAATCGGGATAGGATTGTGGACAGACACGGGAAGAAAGAAAGAAAAAAAAAATCGAGCTGGAGATTCTAGCTCTCCTGGTACACAGACAGAAAGAAATATAGAGACGAAAGTTACGGGTCGAGAGTGATGACCGAAGAAACTGATCTCGTTTTTGAAGTGTTAACGACGAGTTTCGCAATATCGCACGCCTTTAGGAATTATGGCTTTTACCCTCGTTTTTACCTAGTGCTCTGTGTGTGTGTGATCAGTGCCTGATTAATTTTGAGAAACTTGACTAAATCATGTTAATTACGAGTTAGAGCATTTCGTTAGGCAAGAGGTCGTCGTGCGCTCGCCAATGACGTACGATGAAGGGCAGAAAACTAATGATCTTTGTTTCGGTAGCTAACCGAAACTTAAAAATAAATTAGATTTGGTCAGAAGTCCCATTGAATTACATATTTAAATCCAAATGATGTCTGAATATAACCTTTTGGATTATTGTACAGATAGATTATGACAATGAACCACGACGCATCTACAGGCTGTCCTCAGCAAATGCCGATTATCTGCACAAGTTGGCGCCATTCACCAAATCTTGTTATAATTATCATTGTAATAATATAAATAATTAGTATTCTGACATTACTTTCGGGAAAATGGTATTTTAACAATTCGTTATCCTCCTCTTTTCCTACTCGTCATGATGATCACTATGCACCGCAAACCTGGGAGTACCCAACTCAGCCCTCCGGTTCATGGAGGTGCGTTAGCTTGCTGAGCAGGCAAGAAGAGTTACATCTTCCACTTCTTAATTTCATCACCGGGGCAAGGTGGAATTTTTGTAAACAGAGGGGAATGGCCGACCGGCTCCATAAGAAGCCTCCCACGTTCCGAGGTCTAAATTTTTCGTTAGGGACTACCCTCCTACTATTCTAACGACTCTAGAGTTAGGAGGTACACTTTAACAAGCGAGACAGTTTAAGAATTTATCCAGAGGTCCTACATTCTTAAGTCTATTTGAGAAAAAGAAATCATTATTGAAGAAACCCATCAATTAACTCAATGATTTTATGGGCTAAATGCTTTCTGTTTGCCTTTTTATTTTAATGAATGTAGAACCACGGTTATCTGTTTTGGAAGCTTTGAAGTTTGAACTGATATTTTTTCATAACTTAAAATTAAGAATTCCTAACATTATGATCCGATATATCTTTAGCTTGAAATAACCCAGTTACATGCTAACATTTAAGTATGTTTATTCGAATATATATTTATCGTCTCTGGTGACTTTTAACCGGCACTGACTTTATTTTATTTTATTTCGACATCAATTTGGTTATAAAGAGTTCCAATCGTGATTTCCAACATTTGAAGGGCAAACCACCTCGTGACTCTCAGGCTCTGTTTGGTAACGTTCTGTTCCTTTGTTTTTTTGTTCTTTTGTTTCCAAAAAATAGAAAAAAAACAAAAACTTGTTAGGTAACGTCGCTTACAATTTATGTTCCCTTGAGAATAGATTTAGAACATGAATAAAAAGTAAAAAAAATTTGCTTTTTCGTTTTTGAGAACAAAATGAGAAACAATGACATTTTAGAGAAATGATATTAACGTAACCTAATGTTCGTCTTTATACTCACAAGTCGACCCGCCGTCGGTCACCGACCATCGCCGCTACCTCCGGTAGCCGATCGCCGCTCACCGTCATTGCCTCCGATCACCACTGCCCGCAGTCGCTAGCTACTGGTCACCAATTGCTAGCCATCACTGCCAGTCACCAATTGCCGGCCACCACCCATCACCATCGCCTCCGCTGGTCACCACGGCCATCGCCAGCTGTCACCACCTCCAATCGTCGATTGCCAACCACCATTGCCAATCACGCCACTGCCTTCGGTGGCTGGTCGCTTGTCGTCGGTTATCGGCCACCACCCATTGCCAATCACCACCCACTGCCAGCCACCACTTGCTACCTCCAGTGGCCAGTCTTCACCGCTAGTCGCCGGTTCTCATGGTTGTCAATTGCTGCCGTCAACCACCGGTCAAAATCACTAAATCAGAAATTTTGGAATATAAATTTGTAGATTCGTATCAAATGCATTTCTATTCTTTTTCTATTCTGGGAAAAAAAATTTCGTGCATTTACCATACACGTTCCTACGCTTATAAACTTATCCATGGAATAGAAATAGAAAATACTAATTCTGAATAGCAATTGTTCCCGAAAGTAAAAATGTTACCAAACACACCCTCAATTTCCTTGGTCATTATGATATCATTCTCACAATATCTTTTTTTTCCTTTGTAGAATCTTTAATGGGAATTAACGAAATAATGTGCGCGAATTCCATCAAAAAAATAGCTGTTTGCAACTTCTTTTTTTTGTCAAATCAAATCAAAGTAGAGGAGAGAGAGAGAGAGAGAGAGAGTTCATTTCGATTAAAGACCTAATAATGTGCCAAAGAGTTGATGAAATCAACATGGACGACACAAAAAGTGAATTAAGGTTGGAATGATTCCTTAGGAGTTGCTGAAAAAGTTACAAAAGTAGAAGAGCAGGGATGCATGTCGCGGCGGACGAGCTCGATGGGCCCCACCGAAAAGGAGGAGGGTGGGGGGAGTCCAAAAGCGGACGGGTCAAATTATTGGGATTGGAGTGGGGCCCAAAAAGTGAAAAAAGAAGTCGATAATCTGAGTTGGCACACCTCCTCGCCCTCGCAACAGTCTGTCCCTCGCCTCGCTTTGCCAACTACTCCGATTACAAATACAAAGACCTCCCTCTCTTCCTCTTCATCTTCATCTTCAACCTCTTTCCGCTTCAGAAACCAACCTCCCTCTCTCTCTCTCTCTCTCTCTCTCTCTCTCTCTCTCTCTCTGAAGTTCGACGCTCATGGCTGAGGACCCTCAGAACCCACCTCCCGCCCCAGAAGCGCCCGCCCCAGCCGAGGAAGTTGTGGTGGGGGTGGTCCCGGACGAGACACCTGCCGCCGGAAAAGAGGCGCCCCTTGCGGAACCCGTCGGAGAGGACGAGACGAAGGGCGCGGAGGCCGAGGTGGAAGAGAAAATCGTGAAGGCCTCCAAATTCGCTTCCTTCAAGGAAGAGACCAACGTCGTCGGGGAGCTCCCGGAGGCCCAAAGGAAGGCCCTTGACGAGCTCAAAAGCCTAGTCCGGGAGGCTCTGAACAAGCGCGAGTTCACCACTCAACCATCACAGCGGCCTCCTAAAGAAGAAGAAGAGAAGAAGGAAGACGAAGAGGAGGTGAAAACGTCTGCCGAGGAGCCTTCGGAACCTGAAGCCGAGGCAGCCGCGGAAGTGCCGCCACCAGCGCCAGTGCAGGAGGCGGAGGCGGTGGTGGTCGTCCAGGAGGTGGTGGAGAAAGTGACTGCGGTCGAAGAGGATGGCGCCAAGACCGTCGAGGCCATCAAGGAGACGATAGTCGAGGTGTCCACAACTGCCTCCGCTGCAAAAACAGAGGAGGAGGCGGCTCCGGCTGCGGCCATAGAAAGCAAGGAAGAAGCGGAACCTGTGGCGGAGCTAGAGGAAGTGTTCATCTGGGGAGTCCCGCTCCTCGGCGACGACGAGAGGAGCGACGTCATCCTCCTGAAGTTCCTGAGAGCCAGGGACTTCAAGGTGAAGGAGTCCTTTGACATGATCAAGAGCACGGTCCGCTGGCGCAGGGAGTTTGGCGTCGACGCCTTGGTCGACGAGGATCTCGGGACAGACTATGACAAGGCGGTGTTTATGCACGGGCTCGACCGGGAGGGCCACCCGGTGTGCTACAACGTGTACGGCGAGTTTCAGGGCAAGGAGCTGTATCAGAAAGCCTTCGGGGACGAAGAGAAGAGGAAGAAGTTCCTCAAGTGGAGGATCCAGTTCCTGGAGAGAAGTGTCAGGAAGCTCGACATGAGCCCCGGCGGTGTCTCGACGGTGGTTCAGGTGAACGACCTGAGTAACTCGCCAGGGCTTCTCAGGAGGGAGCTGAGGCAGACCACTGGCCAGGCTCTCCAGATTCTTCAGGACAACTACCCTGAACTTGTGGCCAAACAGGTGAGACATGATATGCATATATATATGTCAACCTCCCATAACTGTTGTCTTCGGAATGCGAAAAGATATAACTTGGTCGTATGACACACTAAAGGATGCATAATGTAGGTTCGTTTTCCTTGCTATTTCCCTAACTGATTATGAATTCTCGGGGACGAAATCATATACATGAATTTCAATGCGCCAACTATGTCAGTGCTAGAACCTCGAATAGCGATTTCGATGTCGTTCCGCGAGTCTGATGACTCTGTCTTATATGAGTGAAGGTGTTCATCAATGTTCCATGGTGGTACCTGGCCTACAACAGGATGATCAGTCCTTTCTTGACGCAGAGGACCAAGAGCAAGTTTGTGTTTGCAAGCCTATCAAGAACTGCCGAGACACTCTTCAAGTAATCCTCTTGTCCTGGTTTCTATTTAATGTTCTTGATCATCACGTGCTGTTTGGTCAACGTGGGCCTCCGAAACACCTTCATAACAATCTGTCAGAAGAATTTCTCAATCTGAGTCTTGATCATGAAAACAGATACGTAGCACCAGAGCAAGTGCCAGTTCAATATGGTGGGCTAAGCACAGAGGCTGAGCAGGAGTTCACTACTGCCGAACCGGCTACAGAGGTCACAATCAAGCCTGCAACCGAGCACACTGTCGAATTCCCTGTTACTGAGGTAGGCTATTCTTCACGTTAATTACAAACTCTATCACCATTAGTATGATTTCTCCTTCTGAACAACCTAGAGATGATCTAAAGCTGGGATGGTTTGATGTGATGTGTTCTGTTCTTGGGTTGTCAACTGTCTTGCTAAACGAAAATACGGTGTTACGTGCAGACATGCCTTCTGGTCTGGGAGGCTAAAGTGGTGGGGTGTGATGTGAGCTACGGAGCCGAGTTCGTGCCGAGCACCGAGGGTTCCTACACCGTGATCGTGCAGAAGACTAGGAAGATAACCCCGGCCGACGAGCCCATCATCTGCGGCCGCTTCAAGGTCGGAGAACCGGGCAAAGTGGTGCTCACCATTGACAATCAGTCCTCCAAGAGGAAGACGCTCCTTTACAGGTCCAAGCTCAAGGCCTGCTCGGAAGACCAATGCCCCTGTTGATCAGCAACTGGGATTGCTTTTAGCAATGGTTCTTTTTAAAAAAAAATAAATTTGAGCCAGGCTTTTCTCTCTCTCTCTCTCTCTCTCTCTCTCTCTTTTTCATTTTTGAAAAATTTCAATTGTATTCCCGGTTTAAATATGTTCCAATTTTGTTCAGTCTGATTTCAGTAAATCCAATTAATTGTGAGGACTTTCCATTGTAGCTTCTTATCATTGATTGTTGAGGAATGGTTTAAAATTGTATAAAACTAAACTTTGTCTACCTTTCTCCTTTTAACTTCATCAGCTGATAAGTCTCTTCCCTCCGCTCCTTTTCAGCTGCCTTACTTTCTTTTGTCCTCCGCTGGCATTATGGGGTGGGGGACATTCTCGAGCAAGAGTTCCATAATGGATCATTCGAATTCTCGTCTTCGAGTGGAATTCAAAGATCCACTCCGTTGGTGCATTTTGAGAGTTGACGGGAACTGCTTTGGGTGGTAGATAATTAACATTTGTTGAGAATTTCTATGAACTCGTATAAGAAAAGACCGGACCGGTCCCGTTCAATTTGGCCCTATAGATCGAGAGAGTATGAGTTCCGATCGTACGAGGATCTTGGAAAGATAGCAACTTACGAGACTGAAGGATACCATGAGTACCATAAATTTTGTATAAAGATCATTTGAGTGCCATAACATTTTGGCTCACTTAAATGCCATAACTTTTTAAAAATGCTCACTTAAGTGTTATCGGCGCCATAAATCGACGTAGACACTAGAAGAACTATTTTATTTTTTAAATAATTTTTTATATTACCTTTTCTTTTCTTTTCTTTTCTTTTGCCTTTTTTCTTCTAGGCCGACAAACCTCGCCGGCCTTGCTCGCCCACGGCCGTTGGCAAAGGCCCTTGCCAGATTTGGGCTAGGGCACCTCGCCTGAGGCCTTCGTGGCCTCGCCGACTACGAGCGAGTGCAAGCGGGCCGACAAAGGCCCTCGCCGGATCTAGGCGAAGCCTTTGTGGCTAGCAAGGGTTGCCGATGACCTCGTCGGCCCGAAAAAGAAAAGGCAAAAAAGAAAAGAAAAGAAAAGTAAAAGAAAAATATTCAAAAAAATTAATAATAATAATAATATATTCCTTTTAACGTCCACATATGATTTCCGGCATCCACATTGGATTTCTAGTGCTGATGGCACTCAAGCGAGCAAAAAAAAAAAATTTATGACACTTAAATAATATCCGTACAAAACTTATGGCACTCTTTGTGTCCTTTTACCCAACTTACGAACATTTAAGGAAATTTATTGATTATATGCTCTATTTGTTTCACGAAAAATGTGACATTTCTGAAAAATATTTTTTGGTATTTGACTGAAACTTGAAAATGAATCAAAAATATTTTCCAATGTTTGGTATGGAAAATCTTATTTGACTTTCCTAGATAGACGCACACTACTCGGGCACTAGTAACTTGTGCATGAGTGGCTGAGGAATTGGATACGGGCACTTGAGTTCCAGGTCTAGCCTTGATGGACCCCAACCCAAGCGTTGGGGATCGGGGCACTGCACCTAGGTCCTAGGCCAGGCCTTGATAGACCAAGGTGCGAGTATTGAGGTACCAAGCCCGGTTTCGATGGACCCGAGCTGAGGTACCAGGGTCCCGAGCCTCGGCCTCATGCTAGGGCATCGAGCACGGGCACCGGAGCTTAGGGCCTAGCCTCAATGGACCCGGGCACAGGCACAACCTCGATAGACTTAGGCGCAAGTGCCGAGGAGCGGGGCATTGGCACTGGGTCCCTAGCTCGACCTTGATGGACCCAGCCGTGGGCACCGGGGCCTAGAGTACGAGCACCCAGGTCACAAGGCCCAGCCTTAGTGGACCCGTGCCCGAGCACCAGAGACTTGGTTGTGGATGCCGAGGACATAGGAATCAGCATTGGGGTTTTTCGTGCCCTAGTGAAGGGTTTCAAGTCCAAGTACCGATACTTAGTCATATTTTGAGAAATGATTTCTGATTTTTTAAACATACATTTTCTATTGACTAGAAAAACATCTTCCGCTGATTCATTTTTTTAAGCGAATTAAATTCCGAAGAATGAGGAAAATGCTTTCCGCAAAACAACTAGAGATCGTCAATACGTTACCATTCATTAAGGACAAATGCACCCTCAAGTGTTCAATTCATATACTACGTTGTGGCCCGTGGGTTAACAATGTGAAGAAAAAAATTCAAACACGTGAAATTTCTTGAGATGGCTTCATTGTAAGTTGGCTCCTTGAGAAAAAGAGAATGCAAGAGACAAATATAGAGTCTGTTTGTGTGAATCAAAATTGTTTCCGGAAAATCGATTTCTGACTTTTCGGTATTTGGATTATGAAACACTAGTCGATCTACGAAAAACATTTTCCATAAACTGAAAACAAGAAACTTAAATTAGGGAAAACGACTTTCTCTTATGGTAAGAAAGAAATCATTTTTCCTTAACCATCAAGTAAATGAAAACTAAGCATTTTCCTTGATAATAGAAAACATTTTTCTTTATCATGAAATTTTCAGAAAAACAAACTAACCATGTATTTTTGTTTATTTTCAATCCACCTGCGACAAGCACTTTCATGATTTTTTTCAAAGCTTTAACGAAGAAACGTGATATATTGATATGAAAATGACATCTAGTATTTCGCCTATCACAAACTTCCATTCTTGGAAAATTAATTTGGCAAATTCAAAGTACAAACCTTAAGAAAACATACGTTTATCAAATTTTGTGCTTCTAAATTGATGCACAAGCAAGAAATTCGGTTTTGAGATCAAGTTAAAGGTATACTAACGTGCTGGAAGTTGACTTGGAAAACAAATTTGCAAAATTTGAAGGCAAAGTTTGAATTCACCATGAAATTGGCTTAGCGCATGGTACATCTAATTCGGTACACATTTGACACATTTAAAATGAAGACGCTTCAACCAAATAGAGTCCATTCGGAATTTGACTTCAGTCCACTTATGACTTCCCACCAGTGACTACACATCTGCATTGTAGCGGATTATAAACGTACTTAGAGGGATTTACATCTTCCAATGTCCTAACTTTGCGGCAATCACCGCAAAAAATATGCTCAGTGAAAGAGCAGCATAATTGTCGCGAACCACTTAAGTATTGGAAAGAATCAAAGATGAATCACGTCATCATGTCGTGCTAGATAATCCGGCCCGATCGGGCTATTGTCCTCTCATGCTTTGTCAGAAGAGAAGGAGCTGGTGGGAGAGGAAAGAAAGAGGGTGGGTTAGGAACGATGTCGACCTTCTTCCTCGTTGGCCCCAACCACAGGGGTCCCCAACGTGAGTTGTCGCCATGGACAACGAAGCTCGAGACAAGGGAGAGCCACCAAAGTTTTGGTGGGTAATCATGCTCTCCACCAAACTCATTTAATAAAAGCTTAAACGACTAAGATTCCGACGACGCCTGCTCTGCTCTCTTTTTGCGGGGCCAGTGTCCGATCCAATTTATGATAATCAACCGGGGTCCCTCGCTCCCGCATGTTAAGCGCCTCATGATGATGGCATGTGTACAGCTGCGAAGAAGGAAGTTTTTTTTTTTTTTCTCTTGGAAATCAGAAGAGGACCACCGAATTCGTGTCGTAGCGTACAGTCACCTCATCGCAGCTGTTTAAGGTCGGCCCTTCACGCGGCGCGGCGAGTTAGTCTTCATCCTAGACAATGGGGACCGGCCTCCTGAATGAGCAAAGCAGAGATGACCTTTCAACATGAAGGAATGTCGTCGCTGCATGGTTCGTCCATCAGCCTCTATCTTCAACCAGCAAGAAAAAGATTCAAGGCCATGCCCAATTGCCAACTTTTGAAGCGCTTTGGGGACAATTTCAATTCCCGTCGAGCTGCAGATTCTCAAGAACGTGGAAAAGCAGAAAAGCAAAGAAGTGACGCTTGGACAATCGTCTGTCCGTAAAAGCATGCGTTTCCCTATCATGACTATGGGATCCAAAACCCCACCAGAGTACTCTTCTCTCCATATTAATACTCAAAGGAGTTCATCGTTTTAAACTTACAATTGTCCACAGTACGAACATAAGTAAAAAGGGTCGATTCTAATTTTATGTAACGGATACAGAGTGACTCATGATGTAATCGACCAACAAATGCTATCGCTTGACTGGTTACGCCGCACCAGTACCGCCCTGCAGTGCATCCGCCGTATAAATTACTTTCCCGTGATTCCATACGGTAATAACAAAAACCAGTACCAACTCAAACACATCACGATCATTTCTTTTCCTCGAGAAAGCTGAGACAGACCACCTCAACGAAAGACATATCACGAACGCGAAAGATCAAAGAAGCCGACGAACCAAACCAACAACATATCTCGCAGTGAAGACGATTTCAGGACCATGCACTGCGGCCACATCAAGCAGATGCCATCTTGTCAAAAAGGTGAAAGTGGTGAAAACAGCACTCCATCTAATCAAAACTCGAACAATTCGACCACTTCCATTCGGATTCTCCACGTAACAGCTCGAATTACCGAAAGTCGAGGGCGATCAAGAAGGCAGGGGAGATGCAGCATCATCTGATTCCACGAACAAACACAAGTATGCCAAACAAACACAGACTGAAAAGAAGACACTCCAAAAAGAAGGGGGAATGTGGACAACTTAAAATGCTCAAGTCGGAAGCTTGGAAGGAACCATAGGAGTACTCTGATAAAGCCTTCGAAGCACTGTAATAAAGCTTGAATAAGCAGATCTACAAATGAAATATACCAACAAAAACCTTTCTCATCAAGAAGGAGAGTTTACATAAATTTAGATGTTCATCCCTCACAACCAAAACAAGCCTACCAGTATTCACATGTTCAAAGCATCAGAACCAGCAAGAAAGATGTAACAGCTGCATATAATCCAGTCATCAAGAAAAAGGAGAATGCTTCTTCCCCAAGGTATATTAACCAAGCAAAGATCAACACACGAAGCATCATGATGGCACGAATACATCAATGCAATAGCAAATAGAAAGTAGCTCCACATCGAAACAGATTCATCCTGAAGAGCCCCCAGAAGACTCCTGAGAATGAAAAACCGAATCACACCTCCCACGAGGAACTTCAAACGTAGAGGTCATTGTGTCAAGATTCCTCCAACTGACTACTCAGTCTAAAAAGTGGAACTCTGATAAATTAGATTTGAACACTCAAATCTGTAAGTTACTCTTAAAAATTGACCTTCAAAAAATGCATCTGCCAGTGCCAACTAGTTCTGACATATATCAACTTCAAGCACACTCCATTATATATCAAGAGCAAATGCAAATCATATTCAGCAGTCAACAGAACAAATAACAATACAGATGCCACACTATACCCACTAGTGTCTCCATGGCGACATCTTCCCAACCTCCCTAAAGTTGGCACCCTCGCCAAGAGGCGTCCAACATAGCCACTGGGAGCAAATTGGTACTCCAAATTCAAAATTTTCCAGATGGCGCCGCTCATCGCCAGGAGGGGAAAACAAGAAATGACGACCATGTGAAAAAAAAAAAAAGGGTTCAAGAAAGCTCAATCCTAAACCACAAAATCCAAACCACGAATGGATAAATTAATTAAAACAAAATGAAGATTTGACATATAATTTACAAGGATTGACCACCAATCGATCTTTCTCCGGGAGAGAGGATGAATATGAGCACCAGAGACTTCTTACTCTCCAATATATCTGAGAATATATAACGTTTGGCTAATTATGATTGATATTGTAGGCTCAATCACCCAATAGGTCAATCTTGAACCTGTAGAGAAGCTTCTTCTTCTTTGAGGTTGGGTTATCAATAGTCAGCAACACTTTCCCAAGTTCCGAAACTATGAAGGTTCCATGCACCACCGGCTCATCCGCAGATGACATCTTCTTGGGCTTCTGGATATTGACTGAATATCCTCCAGAGTTAGGCACAAACTCGGCACCATAACTGACTTCCCACCCAACAACACGGAGCTCCCAAACGATAACACATTTCTGCATTCGGAAGAATCTCAGTCACTAACACTAGCACAAGTAATCCATCCATCAGTTTTCTTATCACATATTTTGCAGGATACAGAACAGAAAAATAGCATCCACAACAAGCAGACTGAAGTATAAGATTGAATGAAAATCTCTGTTTATACCTCATAGATTATGATTTCCACAATTTGTTTGGTCCCCGGCTTAACCGTCATCTCGGTCGCAGGGTCGGAAACAGTAAATTCGGGATTGCAATCGCAATAATCTACGCTCAAGCCACCATACTGCACAGGTACTTGCTCAGGAGAAATGTACCTGCCAATCATACAAGCACAATGTTTCGGATATAACAGAGGCTCCAGGAGGAAACAAATAAAACTTAGTGTGTCCTAAAGCGTTTGTATCTATTTACTTGAAGAGCGTCTCCGGGGTTCTCGAGGGGCTTGCGAACACGAACTTGCTCTTGGTCCTTTGGGTCAAGAAAGGGCTCATCATTGCGTAAAACGCCAGATACCACCAGGGAACATTGATGAACACCTAACCAGAAACCCCATCATGACCCACAAAATTCACCAATTCAAACAACAGGACAAGCTGAACATAGCTCATCAAGCATGAAATCAACCGCGTAGCCGCAACATACCTGCTTGGCCACGAATTCGGGATAGTTGTCCTGAAGCATCTGGAGAGCCTGCTTGGTGGCGATCCGGAGCTCGCGCTTCCCCGGTCCCGGCGAATTCTTGAGATCGCTCACCTGGAAAATGGTGCAGATGCCACCCGGATTGAAATCGAGCTTCCGGATGCTCCTCTCCAAGAACTGCACCCTCCACCGCAAGAAATTGGCCCGCTTCTCCTCGTCGGCGAACGTCTTCTGATACAGCTCCTTGTTCTGAAACTCCCCATAGACGTTGTAGCACACGGAATGGCCCTCCCGGTCGTGGCCGTGCATGAACACTACCTTCTCAAGATCGTCGCCGAGGTCCTCGTTCACGAGGGCGTCGATGCCGAAGTGCTTTCGCCAGTTGACCGCGTTCCGCAGCATGACGAACGCGTCCTTGGCCTTGAAGTCACGAGCCCGGAGGAACTTGAGCAGGACGACGTCGCTCCGCTCGTCCTTGAGCAGCGGGATCCCCCAGATGCAGACTTCCCCAGCGGAGACGGAGGCCTCGCCGGTTCCTGGCTCTTGCTCCGGGGTTTGCTTGGAGAAGAAGATGTTGGTGTTGAGGCCTTCCTGGACGAGCTGCTTCAGCTCCTCCAGAGCCTTCCTCTCGGGATCGGAGAGATCGGCGACCTTGTTGCTCTCCTCTTTGAAGGAAGCGAAGGACTGAGGGTGCTTCTGCGGCTCGGCCGGCGGCTCCAGCTTCTTGGTGGCATCGACAGAGACGACGACCTCCTCGTGGGCCGGCGGCGGTTTCTCGAGCAGCTCGGACTCCACCGCCGTGGTCGTCATCACCACGGCGGATGGAGGCGGGGGCAGCTCTCCTTGCTCCGCCGGAGCACACTCCCTCGGCGGCTCCGGAGGCGGGAACTCCTCCGTCGCTTGCAGCGGCGGCGTCTCCGGAGGCGCTGCTACGTCGGCCATTGCTGGAAGATTCCTTCTTTTCCTTCTTTGTGGGGCAAGGCCGATGAGGGATGGAGATGGGTTTGGCGGAAAATGGTAATGGAGGTTTTGCAGTGACAAGACGCGACAGAGAGAGAAAGAGAGAGTGGGGAGGCTTTCTATTTGAGGTGAAGGGGATGAGGGTTCGAGACAAACGCGGGGGCGTGAAGTGGGGGCCCCCTTGTCTCGACAAGTCGGTTCGGTTCGGTTCAGAGTGACGTTTGTGTCCGAGTGAGAGCGTAACGGTGGCGACCGGAGAGCTCTGGAGAATCCTATGCTTCGGAGAAACGGGTCAAACCCCGGCGTTGCTTTGTCGTTTGTGCTGTTGTTTTCCCCTTTTGCTTTCTTTTCATTCTGAATTGTCAGAACTAACGGGAGGAGCAGAAGAGTCTGCTGCCTTCGTGTCGCCGAAAGCACGTGGCTGGCTCTCCCGGAGGTTTTGATGTGTTCTGCTGAGTGAAGCCGAAATTTGAACCGTTGGATTTGTGGGACCCCCTAGATGCAACGGTCCACGCGGGGCGCCGGGGGGTTTTACGTGGCAGACGGGGCTGTACACGTGACGGTGGCAATTGAGATAAACTTGGAGACAATAGGGGCCAAAATCAAAATTAAAAGAATGACAAAAGCCAGCAAAAATTTACCTAAAAAAAATTTCTATAATACCAAAAATTTCAAACTTACACATGTGTGACACAATTTTTGTAAAAAATCTATCTACATGGACACCAAAAAATAAACAGTATTGACATAATGCCCATATGACTCTTCTTTTTTTTTTATCAGAGCCTATATGACTTAAGAGAAATGAAAACGATATTGTTTTAATTGAAAAATTATTTAAAAAAACATTGACGAATGGTAAATGTATAGGCATAATTTAGGGTAATTTCAGATTAAATATGTCATAATGAGCGTAATTTGGAGTTATTTGTCGCTTTTTCCCGGCTAAAAGAATAAAGGGAAAACTTCGATTAAGAGCCCGAAGTATCCTCGTTTTTTCAAATAATGGTTTGAAGTGGACCTTGTTTCAATTAAGGGCCTGAAGTGGCCAAAAAGTTTCAAGTAAGAGCCTGAAGCGGACCATGTTTCAATTAAGGGTCTGAAGTTGCCAAAAAATTTCAAATAAAGGCATGATCTAAGGGTAATTTTGTCTTTTCACTTTATTGATTAAATAAAATAAAATATTAAAAAAAAAAAAAGAGGAGGAAACAAAGGGCGACAGTTGCCGCCCCTTGCTGCCGCCACCCCCGTCGCTGATCGGAAAGGGCTGGCACGGGTCGCCAACCCTTGGCAACCCTCGACAACTGGGGCGAGGGTTGCCTCACGCTGTGACCCTCGCTTAGAGCTGGGCGAGGGTCGCCGCCCTCCACCCCGACTTGGGCGAGGGTCGTCGAGGGCCAGCGACCGTCGCCTAAGTCGGGGTGGAGGCCCGGCAGCCCACCCAGATTTGGGTGGGGGGGTGGCTGCGACCCTTTCCGAGGGCCAGCGATGGGGCGGCGGCAGCAAGGGGCTGCCGCCACTTGCTTTCTTCCTTCAATTTCTTTTTTTTTTTTTTTCATTTTTTTAAATTTTTATTTAATCAATAAAGTGAAAAGGACGAAAATGTCTTATATTCATATCCTTCTTTGAAAATTTTTGACCACTTCAGGCCCTTAATTGAAACAGAGTCCACTTCAGACTCTTATTTGAAAAAATGAGGCCACTTCAAGGCCCCTTAATCGGAATTTTCCCAAGAATAAAAGAGAGGGAATAAAGATGGAGCTCTAAACTAGTGGGCCATCAAGGGCCCAATCACTGCGGGCTGGACAAAGGCCCAAACGACAAGCGGTTCGGGCAAGCCCTAGAGCTCGCTCTCAATCTCGGGAGAGAATCTCCAAGTAGAAGGAGAAGACGAGGAAGATTGCTGAAGGTAGGAATTGGAATAGGAGGAGGAAGAAGAAGAAGGAAGGAAGATTGCGATTGCAATAGCAGCAATTGGGTCTCTCCGGCGGTCCGTCGAATCCGTTTACCGATCGTTTTAGCGGGGAAAAGAAGAGAGGCACGACAGCTATGATGGCGGAGGACAAGAAGGAGATCGTACCGGCTAAGTACGACGTGGACGCCAAGTGGGACGCGTGCGTCGATCTCACCGTCCGGCGATTCTTCTACTCTTCCTTGGCCGGCGTCTTCGGTGGCCTCCTCCTCTTCAGTACGTGCCCCCCCTCCCTCCCTCACTCGGATACCCGCAGTGACTGACATCTTGTGCGCGCGAGACAGATTCGTACGAGTGTGTGTGTGCGTGTGTCGTTGTAAATGTGTCTGCTATCACCGTGTTTATCCTCGGCACATGACGAGTGTTCTCGAACATGTTTCGCATTTCTGTCTGTGATTGCTTCGTGGTGAACTGGAGTTCTTTTGGATGGATGAGGTCATGACTGCCTTTGGCTCTCTCTTTCATTTTTGGGGTTCGAAATGTTTCTTCATTGATGGACTTCCGGTTATGCTTTTTTCTTTTTTCCATTTCAGCGGCATTTTCACGAAGTAAAATTGTATTTCCTTGGAGATATGGTCACTGCTCAATGAATACTGAATTCTGTGCTAGCATGTACATGGGTGCTTGTGCCTCTGTAGAGCTCACTGTATTTGTCGTGACAGGGAGCCCCGTGGCTAGATGGTCATCTCTAGCTTTTGGTGCTGGTTTGGGCATTGGGTCTGCTTACACAGAGTGTTCTCAGAAATTCAATGGATTTCCTACAAAGCCGCCTCCCAAGGCGTCTGATGTTTCTGCCCATGAGACAGTAGTGGAGTCATCTCCTTAGGTCTTACTCCTTAAAATTTCAACTTTATAGCATTTTGTTCTTTTAAATTTTACTCTTTAACATCACGCGTTTGCTTTTCTTTTTGTGTGCATGACAGTTAACTGTTGTTTCGATCAGCTTATTCTCTGCTATTGTTGGATATAGTAGTAGGGGATGGATTTGGGGAATGTAGTATAAAATAGTCAGTTTCATTCTTTTGTAGCATTCGCAACATCTCAGTATCCATAGCAAAGGACAAATATAACTCTACCATTCCAAGGGTTTTCTTACTTTCTTGCTATCCCACATGCACTCAGGCATATGTAGGCAGGGTGCTAGTATGTATGACATTCATGACTGACTTTTTCGTTCAGAACTTGTTGGGCATTCCATGTAGCTAATAAGCAACAAGTAAAATGTACATCGTAGGACACAAACTCCTAAGGACTTAGCATTTGAAAATGGTCCTGATGGAAGCTGCAAGGTGTTGGCCCAAAAATAACCTTGTTCTAATATATAAGATTGAATGTTTTATTTATACCGTATCATATGGAACTTGTAACTGGTTGAAATGCCAATTATCAATTGTTATGAACTTCCTCTAATAGACATTACAACTCACTTAAAGTTGTGTGGTTAGAATAATTTATTAATGAAGTGAGGGGTTCAACACTTGCCAACACTTTTATGAGAGTACAGACGGAGATGGAGATTAGTGATAAAGGGACATTAAGTGACTTTGTAATGTTAGGAGGCGTAGAATGGGGTTAATTATAGAGCCTGCATTCGGGGAAGTGGATCTTTGGAGTGCCAATTAGATCTGCTTTAAGCTATCTAGTAAAGTATACTTAGTTCTGGTAACTGTCAAAAGAGGATGGCTTGGTGAAAGATGTTTATGGTGCAAAGGCGGTGCTGAAATGTGAATCATGTCATCTAGGACTGTTCATTGATAAGTCATACTGGGAGTGTGATTCTTAAGCTAATGGGTGTCCCCTTGTTAACGTAGCTGACAGTGGTAGAAGAGCTGAGGGTTGAAATGGTATTTGTTGTTGTGAGGAAATGGGAACACGAATTAGTTCTTCCTCTTTTAGAAAGAAAGATACGTGGGGTCTTTTGAGGGAGAAGAGTCTTTTCTTTCCATACGGCTTGTTTAGTCATGTAATAGAATTTGTCCAAAGGGTTCTAGAACTTAATGGTATATTTTGTGTTAGATTTTCTTGTGTGTGGGTAGTAATAACCCCTAGCTGTGGTGCCCACAAACAGGGCATATATGTATGAAGATTGTCATGTTCTTTTACCGTATATTCTGCTTTGATGTTGTGGTTTGTTTGGTTAGTTTGCTTATATGTCTTTATTCCTTCAAGTGAATCTTATAGGACTTGGTCAATAAGAGCATAGTTTAAAGATTAGGATGTGATAGAGGATGTTGCTGCAATGTCTATCAAGTATAAGTTTGAGTTAGCAGTAAGCACTAAGAAAGCATCATTGAAATTGTGTTGGATGTGTAAATGAGATGCTATAAATTGGTAGGATTACTGTGCCTTCCTTTGTGTGTCTGAGCTGCTGGCAGATGTCCAAATTTTATCCTTTTACTGCTAGGTATTAATAGCCTGATATATGTCATACAGAACTGAGACGAGATTTTATGTTTCTTGGGTAGTATAGGTGTACCACTTCAATGTACATCGTATTTTTAACATGCTTTTAATGCGGCTTTCTGGGCCGCCCACCTGTCAAATTTGATGCCAGTGGAATGACCGACCTTAACTCATGAATAGGTACCTCCACTTCCATAGATGATTGATCAATCTCTTTTTTGTTTGTTAGGATCAACCCTATAAGATACTGTTCTCCTGTCTCCCCTACACCATAGCAGGCTTTGTCAACTTACACGATGCAAATTTCATCTCTGTTATCTTTTACAATAATCAGTATCAACATGTGCATATGTCATGTCAATAAGAATTTTTTGATGACCTTTTCATTTCCTCATGAATGATGACTTGGTGAGCAGGACCATAATAGATGAATACACCTTATTTTCCTTTTAGAGACTGTCTCGAAGAAGTTGGTACCTATGCATATGCTCTGAAAGCTGACTGTCTATGTTGGTAGATATTCTTGATCAGTGCGATGAATTTTCTGACTTTCTTCATTTTGTTTCCTGTGGGTTCCATGTCATACTTTTGGTAATAATCATTCATAAGTGTGCTATCTTATTTGCCCACGAATGCTACCAGGAAGGGACACGAACGTATTGTTTGTGTAAATCAGGGCTTTTCTTGTGAATTTTGTATGATGGATCATATATCAATGCATGTTTTTCCTTGATCCATGTTTTTCCTTTCTACTCTGGTATAAAATCATAGGTTCCAGGTCCTTTGAAGTTCCCTCCCATTGTACTTGATGACTGCTATATGGAGTTATTCCAACATCTATAGTCTTATTAGTCTTCTTAGCACGCTTCTAGATAATTAAATTAAATTATAGTGTTGTTATTCTTCATTTTCTCATTCCATTTCTCAAACTACTTTAGACTCTTTACTTCTGCGTTCTAGGAAGTAAGCTAGAATGGGTATGTGTCCAGGCAATCAAGAGGACTTGGGAAGTAAAAGTAGGGGTGTTTCAGAGCATCTGAAAACTAATAATCTTGACCAAGCAATTTTGATTTATTGAATCCAGACCAAGATTGAAGCAGAAAATAAGTTCGTCAATATTAAACAATAAAACAGAATAATTGACCAGTTCTGGTTTCCGTTTGGAAGAAAACGAAGCTAACCTATTCATTTTGGTTTTGTTTCCATTTTTTCATGGATTGAACTTGACTATGAAGCCGGAACTTTATTTGTGTCTATTTTCTGTGTATAAGATAATTGATTCTAGCTACAAACTCATTTCGTTTTAAGTGAAAAGAACGCTTATGAAAAAGGAAATATCCTTTCATATTGGACTGTATTCATATATTAAGTTGATTTCGAATTGGACAGGTTAGAACATCTTATTGAACCATATTATTTTGGTTTAGTATGAATGTTTAAGTTTATTGTTTTCTCTGTTGACTGAGTGTTCTTGTTTCAAATCTTCTATAGGAAGGGCAAGACTGAGGACATCTACGACCTCGAATACACTTGATCGTTCAGATGGAGTTTTCTCAAATTGAGATTGTTGTTGGCCTTTTTTCCCCTGCAAGGGCTTTCACTATGTGCTACTAGCATGGTCTCCATGACAAAAGCTGTTGCAAATTTTTATGATATGATTGTGTACCTGTCATTTCACCCAGAAACTAAAATAATGGTTTTACATCATGTTGTGGATTTTGCATCTTTTCCCTCTCTGATATGATTCAAGATACAGGTGTTCCCCTTCCAATGATTTGAGCTCCTCTCTGTAGTCCTGTTATTTGGAAACTAGGACTTTAAGACTCGTTTGGTAACAGAATTGTTTTCGGGAACAATTTCTAAGTAAAAATGATTTTTTCTAATTCTGTCTTGAAAACAAAGAAGTAGATTTTTTTCCTTTTTGTTTCTGTTTTAAATCTGTTTCATGTTACCAAACAGATTTCTGTTCTTTTTCTGTTTCCGGGAACAAACGAATAGGAATCAGAGAAACATGAGCATTACCAATCAAGCCCTTAGTTGCTATGAGCAAGTAGTAGGTCCTCCCATGAGTAGTATATCATCATTTACTTAAAGAGAGATAAATCTACATGAGGAATTTCATAAATTGATCCATAGTGAAAGTTACACTGAGCACCGAGGGGCCAAGGAGATTGATGGCCCTCGCTAGACCCAAGAGCCCCTTGGGTCTGTCACTGCATATCATCCTATAAACCGCCCATCGTCTACCACCGTAACGAGCAAACACAAAGAAATCTGTACACACTCCTAAGATGAGTTACCTGCGACTAACTCATCATGCAACCAGCTCCTCGTGACCAGAAATGCCTGTTCTGCATCTTTATCTTCGTCCGGAGAATTGGGCCGGTGGGCAAATCCATGACCTCTTCCTTCAAAAATCTCTACCCTTGATCCCCTCCCAATACTTTTCTCAATATTCCTCAACAAACTCACTGGACAAAGTGGATCTTCATCCCCTGAAATAAACAAGACCGGCACATTTATATTGCAAGCCATGGATCTGTCGATCCTTGTACCGTAGAAGGAGACTCCAGCACCAAAATTATTGGAATGGTCTTTGGCCAGAATGTCTATTACTCGGCCACCGCCAAAACAGAATCCGATAACTCCAAGCTTCTTGGAGATCCCTGCGGATAGAAGTTCACCAACCAGCCAGTCTTTCGCCGTTCCGATGTCCTTTGTGACTCTATCTGGTTGCTGTCTAGTATACCATTGCTCAAAGTGGTTCTTTGGCCTGTCTTTTGTCCACGGATCTCCACGAAATAAGTCTGGAACCAGCACACTGCGATGAACCCACAAAGTTCACATCAGTTTGGAGGTTGAGATAAAGGACTAACAAAAGAAGATCAATGAGAGAATGAAAAGCTGCAGGCAATAACACTTAGCTTCATCTTTGTAGGAAAATCACAATGCAAACTGTTATTTTCTGGTCAAGTTACACCCATTAAATAAAGGTTCTTCTAGTTAGATCATAAAACTAATAGTTTCATTAGCAAAAACAAGGCAAGTCGACGTACTTGTAACCGTTACAAGCAACTCGATATGCAAACTCCCTCGTGGAGGAATCTTCAAATCCATATATATCAGACAGAAGCAGTATCCCAGTGCCATTGTTGTTTTTCACTGCCTTGAAAAGGTGAGCGCGGATGAGATCGTCACCCTCCCCTATGGAAATTTCCGTCCCGTTGACCAACTCACACGCCTCATCATTTTCGCTTCCGAGTTCCACTAGGCTGCTGTAGATCTTGTTTGAGGTACTTCGTGCTTCTGATTTCCATGCATTCAACTTGGAAGCAATCTGAACACAGACTGAAGCTTCAGAGTTAAGAAATCGCCACTATACAGAACAGACAGTGCACACGCAGCTTAATAAATTGTAGTAGGAGCTTACTATCACTTGCCAGGGATAAAAGTACTGGCACTACTCAAATGCAAGCAATAATTCAGGTAAAGCTGCGGCAATCGTGACTGAAATATATGAGTAAATTAAGCAATGTTTTGCTTACTGTCTCAGTTGATAAATATGCAGTTCCCTCTGTTAACAAGTATCTTGAAGCTAGAATTTTTACAGTTCTGAGATTTAAAAGGCCCATAGAGGCATTGCTAAGTTCAAGGTTTCACTGAGAAAACTTAAACCTGTAAAATACAGACAATGCTACTAAGAAACTGCGTAAAAACACAGAAAATCAATCTTCAATGAGGACAGGTTTTTATTTTACTCTTATTTTTGTTATTAATTCTTATATCTGCAATAGCTAGTACTCAGATGATGAACATTTGATTCAACATCCATCAGTGCAGTGCCCCATTAAAATTTCTCAACATCTCATTGCACAGAAAAACCACATTTGGGATTTAGCACAAATTGAAGTGCGCAGTTGAGCACAAAACTCGGCAAAGAAAACATTTTTGAGGGTCTGAACGCTGCGGCAGCATTGGATATAAACCAACTGCGATCTACAGTGAGACTGCGAAAATACACCTTCCTCATGATAGTCTCAAGGAATGATGCTGCAATGGCTTGATTCTAAGGCATAAGAAATGAAAAGTATGTATCTTTACAGGACAAGTCATTATCTCATAGCTAAGCCAGTCATCAAAGGAAATATCGGTGCTCCAGTTGGCATTTGATCCTATAGGCATATGTATGAACATTGGTTGCCCCCTCCAGCTCCTGTGTTCATCTCCTCCCCAGTAAAAGCTAAAAAGTATGTGGCCATGCCAAAGCGAAAGTAAATTCAAATGAAGTATGCAAGCAAGATAGGATGCAGCGTGGATCACTGATGAAGACAAAAATGATCTGAAGTTCATGTAGGTCGAATCATGCAGTGCCAAACATGACAGAAATGCTGAACAACAAGACTAACTTCTGAAACAGGCAGTTCATTGGAGTCCTGCAAATCCTATCTCTTCCCAACTTAAAGATCAGCCCCTCCATGTCTGTGTTTCGGCGACCAAAATGGAGGGGCACAGCCAGAGAGCCTTTTCAATCTCGAAAGTGGGTTTATTCGCTACACGTAGGACGCCCTAACGCATTGAATTAAAAGAAGATTGGTATCCTGCTTCTAAAAAAAGGTAAATAGTTCAGTGGAAACTCTCAGGATAAACACATCTATCCTGTAAACGTTTAGTTTGCTTTTCGCAGTTTTTCAACCAGTAGTAACAACAGTCACATCCGAAATATATCCAAAGTTGCGCTCGCCTCCGATGCCTTGTTTAGGTTCTGAGCTGATATCCCCAACCCAACCCCTCTTCTGTTTGAAGACAATAATGTCATTAACTAGATTTAGGGGGAAACCAAGTGCAGAATCTATTTGTAACAAAATGACGACCACTCATGCTTCAAGATACGCCTTTAATTTGCGACAACCATGAGTAGATTGGATCTCTCTCTCTCTCTCTCTCTCTCCATCGATGAATGTTCAAGTTTCAGCATTTACTAACTGAAGTTCGTATCATCATAAGACTTCACGTCAAAGTGTCTCCCGCGTCGTGAACATAAAGGTTCTTTATCAACCCCCCACATCTAGAACAACAACTCACATTCGCGGATCCTTTGGCACTGCTGCTTCTTATAAGATCTGTCGAAGAGTGTTCACAGCCGAAATGTGTCTATACCAATTAACAAACTGAAAGAACATGATAAAGGGTTCCTGAGAAAAAAGGAAAAGAAACTGACGAACAGAAGTAAGAGCAAAGGAACAACCAGTGGCAAGAACGACGACTGAAGAAACAGCGGTGAAGTGGGTTGAAACTCACGGGAGAGAGAAGAGAAGAGACCTGATTAAAGGGTCGAAACCGGAACGAGGAGCTTCGGAGGCAGAAGACGAGGTTCTTGTTGGAAACGATGGCACTAACTGATGCATGGAAGTGAGGGGCATTCACTGAGGAAGCCATCTCTCTCTCTCTCTCTCTCTCTGAGTCTCTGCGAGATGCGCTTATAGCCAAAGCTTTCGAACTGAACTCAACTGAACCGGAGATTATTGGGAATATCTTGCTGTGGGCACACCTTAGAACCGGTCACCGGTACTGGAAAATATCCCAAGATCCCTGTGCTTTGCCCACCACCACCTCTTCCCTCTTCTCCTGGCCCCTTTTCTTATCATGTAAAACATTTTTAATTTCTCCTTTCTCTGAAAATTGAAAATAGTTTTGGGACAAACAAAAGAGAAATAAATTAAGAAAAAATAATACAAAACTTCTACTCGGAGTCCAAACACTGACGAGGTGGAGGGTTGCCATCTATCCAACCGTCGAACGCAGGTCGACCAACCCTCACCTACACTTGAAGAGGGTAAATCATTTGCTGTCGATTGTGGATGGCGGCAATAGCGATTGCCCCTCTCCCCCCTCTATAAACTTAATTACTCATGTTGCTTGACATTATCATCGCATGACCATTTCATGAGTCAATAATATTACACAAACAAAACTGATCGTAACTGACGAAAAAATCATATTGCATAGATTGATTCGTGAAATTGCCAACTATAAAAGACTTTGCTCTAATGTCTTTAATAACAGTGAACTTGCGTGTTGTGCGGCTATAGATCGTAACCATAACCATGGACATGTCTCTTAGCTTCTTTTTATCAGAGTGTGCACTTTCGCTAGTCTTCTTTTATTGGAATTCTCTTTCAAGTTTCTCCTAAAATTTTCTATTTGGTTACTTTAGCAAGAAATCACAAATAACTAAGGAAATCACGAAATTGTTGTAGTCTCATGAACTTTTAAATGTGTATGGACAATGCCATCAAAAGTAATAACAACTATTATTACAATCAAGGTAAAAGACCAATGAATTTGCAGTAGGGTTTTCATTTGAAAAAACCCACTTGTTCATTACAAAAGTTCAGGATAAAACAAAATACAAATGTCTGAAATACATAAATGAAAAGATTGACACTTAGATAACCTACACTGTTGCGGATATTATGCAAATCGAATCTGATAAGGAAATCGAGAAAGCAAAATAGGGAAATCAGAAGGGATACTTCATATTTTATAAGCTATGGTTATAATATGTAATTACCTTTGTGCCATTCTCATGGGGAAATAAAAATAAGCAGTCATGTCATATTATTTTCGATATATGAGAGTTTAAGCTCCATAGAGCCACTTTATTCCGTTGGCCTATTATCCAAAGAAAATTGTAGCAATTGCGCTTTGCGTCTTCACTCGACTAATTGTAATTGTTAGATATCCATTTGTTTCGTGAAAAATAAATGATTTGAAAAATATTTTTCAAAAAACGATTGCTTGTATCGCTTATAAAAATAAATAAACAAAAAATATTTCCATTATCCACAAAAATGTTTAGATATAAATTATTGTCAATAATATAAGCATTTTCCATTAACCATATGTTTCAAGTAATATAAGTGATTTTTTTAGGAAGATGTTTTGCAAATAACTCATTTCCCGTGAAACAAATGGAACCTACTTGTCAAAGGGTGAGAGTTATGGTTCTTGCAAATCGGTATTATTCCTAAGATAAACTTTCATAAAAGAAGCTATCTACTCAGCGAGACGTATAACTTTTAGATTCCTTTAAATTTGGATTAAATGTGAAGAAATTTGATTAGAGAAACTTCATAAGTGGCCAACAACGTCATTATATTAATTAAAGAAAATGATGTATAAACTCTTCTAAGAAAATGCTTAATAAGAAGAGTTCGGAAAAATGCCAGAATTTCTAATTATGCTAATTAGCAACATTAAGACTCGTCAAAGTAATTGTATTGAACGAGGCGAGAACCTAGGAGAGGGAGGAATCCTAGTTGGAAGCAAAATGTACAAGAAAAGTACTCCTTTCGACCTACCTCTGGCAAAATAAAAATCCAAGTAAGAAAACTAAAAATGAATACTCTGTAATAACATATGAACATAGATATAGATATACTTAACCGAACATTAATGAGCTGACACCTAAGTTACTAATCTAGAGAAACAAAGAATTCCAACATGAGTAAAGCTTATGCTGCACTTTGTCTTAGCAATTCTGACAAAAGTTATATTCATGTCTGCATTTCAGCTCACCTTTCTGCACAGTTTTGACCCCTACTTGTGAGTCAGACACGACACGGCCAACTCCAACATGCTCCGTTGGGTCAAATCTTCCCTTATGAAAACAAAGCTAATAGCAGCAGTTACGGAGATAAATTCGCCATAACGTCCGGAAAAGTGTGAGTGGCAAAGTTGTGTCCTATGCTGAGATCCAGAATCCTTCCCTATCTCGCAATGTCAGATGACAAGAATGTTACAGACTCTTTTTGTCTTGATAGATAGGTCCAATCTATAAAGCATGAAAAGAGTTGGCCATCCCGCCGCTGCCGGAAGTTCACTATGAGTGTATTTATGAAAGTTGATCGAACCTTGTCCAGCTTTTGGGACTGCCGAGCATTGCATTGTGTCATACGAACACAAGCACTTTATCAATCCATAGAGATCCCGATGTCAAAAAATTAATAGCTCTTGACATCAATATATTGCTTCTGTCCTCTACCAGGACACCAAGAAGGGCCTGTAGAAAGGTATTTAACTTGCTACATCTCGAGAGACTGGATAGCAAGCTTAGCTGCAACAATTGAAATGTTCTCTTTCACTAACATTAGTGAGTCTTCCAGCCTCTCAAGCGTTTCCTTAGTATCCATTGCCCTTAACTTCTCTTGCTGCAGCTTGAGCAGCTCCGATTCGGTTGATCCTGCCGATAGTGACAAACCAGTTATTTTCACTATTTGCCACTTGAATGTTAGGTAATGGTTTTCTGCTATTCTAAGCACAACTTGATAAAGCAATCAAAAACTAAAAATATAGAGCAAATACGAGAACAACATTCTCTATGCATTACTTGATTTGAGTCTGCAACCCAATGCATAATAGCATCCAATCCCTAGGGCATCATTCTCAAGGAAAATCAAAGTGAATAGAACTCTAAAGTAGTAAACAGTTGCCCAACTCTAAGAAAGTAGTCAAATATTGCAAATGTGAAAATTGAGACTAAAGTTCTAGTAGGTCAAATTGTATGGAAGTTTATTTCTGCCTACATAAGATAATGAAAGGAGAACAATTGAGCTGAAATAAAGAATTCTCTCTTTCAGGATCTTAACCACAGTTAAAGGGAAACTCCTATGTCAAATGCCATTAAAAAATATGGAACCTTCGCTAATTACATATTGAAAAGTTGTAGTAAAAAGTTAAAAGGAGACATTGCCTGACACGGGCTGCAGGGCTGCAAAGGAAACTCGCTCAGCCAATGAAGGAATGAAACTCTCGTCACACCCTACTGATGGCGTGTTTTCAGCCCACCTTAGAGAATTTGCTGTATGTGTTTGCAAGAGTGCCTCCTTGGGAGCCTAATGAAATAAAATTAATGGGCATAAATTTCATGAAACCACAGGTGGTAGCTGAAGCACTGTGGTCAATCTGGATGCAGATAGAGAATAAGACAATATCACGTACAAACTTAGAAGATTGAGCAGGATAAAGCTAAGTCGCAACCACCACCCAGCACCAGTTGCATGACAAAGTAACACAGAATAATGGAGATATATGTTTTCCAAAATGGTAAACGAACTGGACATTTGTCAATAAAGTGCAAGGGCAAAGACACAGTACTCCAGCTTCTTGTCCAGCTCACAGTAGATTGTCGGTGTTATAGATATATTGAAGCTTACAGTTTTGTAGGAGTATAACCGTATGGTCTACTGTTACTCAATTGGCAGCTGAGTCTAAAAGTAAAGCTCACTAATGGTACCCTTTATCATTGATACACTTTTAGTTCTCTGGATAAATTCCAACTCTTGAAGGAAAAACTTAGCTAATATCTGCCCTACAGAATGCTCAGTTTGTACTTCTCTTGTGTCTGATTATCTTCTTATTAATCAAATCAAGTGGGTATGGAAAAAGAGAGGTAGGTTAGAAGAAGCAATGATTTTGCATGGATCATGCAGCATGATAACAATGAACATTTAATTTCTCCTACATGGAAGAACATAAGATGTACAACCCAGTAGTTCCTCATTCGAGTTGATTCCTCAAAGGATTAGAAAATTGACTGAAATATTCCAAGGGAGAGTAATATACCTTGAGTTTAATTTCCAGCTTAATTAAATTGCAAAGAGACTCCTTTAAATGATCCACTTTTGAGCTTGTCTCACTAGGATTTTCAGCAATTGAGTCCTGCACTGGTATGACTAGACCTTTCAAGTAAGGTTCTGCCTGCAAGTAATTGTAAACAAGTTAAACTGAGAAAAACTGAAGTGCATCTATACTAACTCAAGACACCTTGAAATAGCCAACAGAAAAAAAAAAAAAAGGACTCAAGACACATCCAAAAAAGATATTAATAGTTTCACAACCAGCTATCAGACCTTCCAAATCAAACATACACAATGTAGAAGTATGGCCATTGCATTCTAGATGCAGAGGATGCTCCAGTACTCCCTTAAGTGAACATATCTAGAGAACAAGAGAATTTCTATCTTGAAAATGAACACATGACATGCCTAAATCATGCCAACTTGACATAGACCTTCTCACCAAAATTTTATAGCACTCATGCCATGAATATATGCATGGTAGCCTCCAGTCTTCCTTCCACCAACTAGATAGAAAAGAGTATCCTTGCAAGACTTGTCGCAGAGGGAAATTGAAATTGCAGGAGGAGGATGTTCTTAAAACGGCAATTGTGCACAGAACATTCTTGAAGAAAGAAAATAGAAACTTAAACTTCTTCGCACCAACAAATTTTCTGGGTATGTCGAAGAATAAATAAAATAAAAGAAAGCAGGCTGAACAGAACAGAAATATTCGCGAACTGCTTGCCTGTATAAAGTTCAGAAGCTTGACACGGCAAACTCCTCGTATAGAAACTAGTGCTCCAACATCTAGCCGTTCAACCTGCAGAGCACTGCAACTTCATTTAAATGTCATATCTTCCATATTCCTATTCCAATAATTCTGATTTATTTCATCCTTTTTCAGTAGAAGCTCACTTTCTCTATCAAAACCAGGCAACCATATTTAGCCGCAAATGATGTCCCATCCGATGAACCAGGTATATATATGGGCTCAAGCACAAAATGCACAAAGAGATTCTTCCTTGACAAAGACTGTAAGCAATAAAATCCTCATTAAACTCCCAAATATGAATAAATAAAGTTAAAACAACATTTACCATCAAATGAGACACTCCTGCTTGATATATGGAAGGCCACATAAGATGACATTCTTTGAGTGAATTGTCGATCACTCACACTGATCTGGATCTCTCAAATTAAAGATGAGCAGACACATTATGATAAAATAGATTCACTTTTAGGTGATCAAGGATATAATAATGTATCTTTGGCATTAACAAATTCACAATTTAGGTGTAAAATCCTGAAAATGTTAACTCTCGTATAAAAAACTTAACCAATAGAAGTTCTTTGGCAGAGAGGTTAAACTCAAGTTTTACTTGTATCAACTGGTTTGATGCCGATGACTTTGCAACCTATTAGGCATGCTTTTATTGATATTGAATAACAGAATATATTAAAGGACTTGAGAAGACGATATTACAGCTGTAGTAAAAGAAGGAAATGGACAACGGAAGAGGAAAATTAGAATCAGAAGTAAAACGAGGATATGCATATAACTAAGTGATCACAGCCGTAGAGATGCCATTAGGCAGCTCTATCTCATGGTTTCAACAAACACTAACAACGCATGAAACTAGGAGATGTGAAGCTGGAGATTAGAAGACAAACTGTTGTAGGGAACAAATGCTTCCCCGTATTTCTCAAAGAAGAGTTCCAAATACACTTGCATGCATTGCAAGAAAACATGGAAAAAATTTCTTTTAATAATTTGGATGAGGGACTAAAGGCAAGGAAGACGATGCTGATACTATACCTCCTCCAGCAGGGCTAAATATCTAGCCTCATACAAATGTAGTACTTTTCTCTCAGAGGGAACAAGTACCTGCAATTATTTAATGACAAAGGTAAGTAGAAAGCCAATCTTAACTAGAAGCAAAATATTGGGTGTCTGACTGGAGTTCAGGGGGTTGCATCAATTGAACAAAACCAAGAGACGTGCAATGATGTCTTATTAGAGCTGCGTTCTTCTATAGGCGTCATCAATAAATTAGAAAGAAAGTTCCAATGATTTGAAATTTACATGAAATCTCGACCTTATGGCCATATATAATCCATGAATTTTCAGCCGACTCAAAGCAAAGATTTATAAGCTCTGTCCATTTACTTTTCCAGGCACATCCTCCCTGCTTCCGGAGGACTTTAAACAACAATTTTCAACAAGCAGTTCCATATATTCCTATTCCAATTCTGGCAGCAAAAGCGACACAATTCAACAAGTAAAGAAACTCGTAAATTCAGAAGCATCAAAGTTAGGGAGACTAAGCAACTACACTACCTAGCTAAATGCGTATGGAACAGACAAATACACGTCAAGGTACAAAATTTAAGTAAAAAACATTTCGAGACTTTCAGAAAAGACACTACCCACAAGTTAAAAAGGCTTAACAACCTCAGTCTACCACAATACGCCGAAAAGAAGAGCATAGAGACCAGCCGCATACAGTTCACAACTGACCTCGTTCACGTTGAACGGGAGGAGAGGGAGCTCCAAAGAAGAAGAAGATAAAGAAGAAGCACTGGGAGATAGACGGCTACGACGGCGACGCCGTCTGGGGCGCCTCCTCCCGGGGAACAATTCCGCGGAATCGAAGGAATGAGAAAGAGGGCGATGAAGTTGCGGCGAGAGGGGTTTGCGCGGGACGATTGGGGTCGGAGATACCGGGCGAAGAAGAGCAGGGGTGTGGATGAGGAGGCAGCGAATGGAGGGGTTCGGGCAGAGACCAGCGATGGGGCAATGACTGAACGTCATAGGAAGGGAAGTGAAGCTCTGCACGCGAGTGATTCTCGTAGCGCGCAGAGAGAGAGAGAGAGAGACAGAGAGAGTGGCGATGGTGATGCGGTTATGGTTTGGCGGTACCGAGTAGGTAGTTTTGATGACAAGTGTAATCAGACAGAAAGACACTTATAGCCAGCCAAACACAAGGAAATATTTTTGTAAGGATTTCGTTAACGGCTAACGGGTGCTTCGAGTATTCATTAAATTGATTTAATAAGAATATTTCGATTTTCAGGGCTGTGATTTGCAAAATTTGTGTTCATGAGAGCCATAAAATAGAGCAAAATTAAAAAGTGAGCAGTGAACAATAACATGGATGATAAAAAGAAAATGGCCAGACATATTTTTTCTCGTAAAGAACACAAATTTTAGACTTGCTTGTTTCACGAAAAATGAACAATTCGAAAAAATATTTTTCTAAAAGATAAAATTTATGTCGATTGAACTGATAAGTCAATAAAAAATATTTTCATTATTTATAATAATTTATGTTTAAACATTATCGTGAATGATGGATATATTTTTCATTCATTCATTCTTGTAGGCAATACAAACGATCGTTTTCAGAAAAATAATTTTCAAATTATTCATTTTTTGAAAAATAAACAGAGCCTTAGCTCGGAATTCAAATCTAGCTTCGTCGAGTTTCAATCGGTGTGCAAATCTTCATATTCTTCTGCTCTGAAAGCTCCTTTTGTGTATTGCAACCCTACCGGTAAAGGGGATTATGATGAAGGCGCTAGTACCATAAATGTAGAATTCAACTCTAGCGCTCTGCAAAGAGGCAAAGCAAACAAAAAAAAGAAAAGTTAGAGATAAAATAGATAAAAAAATAAAATAAAAGAAAGAACAATCTTGCCTAACATTCCAAGTCTCGTCCTCCTCCAATTTGCACAATGATTAATTCGTGCTCGTGGTTTCAAATGATGTCGTTTGTCCTTTCAAGTCAACAAAGTCGTAAATCATCGATTGTCGAAACTTTAACTGTATCATCGAATGGAAACATGACGATGGTTAGAGTTAAGTACCGACTAAAAGATGGTGCATTTTGCGAGATAAAAAAAAAAATTTAGGTTAGAATTGAGATTCGAATCCAAGTCGATGGTTTTTAACGCAATTGGGCCAACAAAAAATTGAGGAAAAATCTCAAAATTACGAATTCTATTTCGATTTTCACGCCCCCCCGCCGGGCAATTCACAGCAGTCGAGACCCTCTACTGGCGGGAAAATTCGCAGTGGACGACACTGATTTTCACTCTCTGAGACGGAGCTGAAGAAGAAATGGAGATCGAAGAGTCAGAAGCGCCGCCATCGCCGCGGCAACCGAAGGAGCCTCCCAAAATCCGGCGGCTCGACGACTCCGTGGTGAACCGAATCGCCGCCGGCGAGGTCATCCAGCGGCCGGTGTCGGCCGTGAAGGAGCTCATCGAGAACAGCCTCGACGCTCGCTCCACCACCATCAACGTCGCCGTCAAGGACGGTGGGCTCAAGCTCATCCAAGTCTCCGACGACGGCCATGGCATTCGCGTACGCAGTAGGGGAAAAAAAATTCCGTCTTTTCATGTCGTTTCTCAGTAAGCAGACAGAGCGCGAGTTCGTATATGCATCTTATGAAGGAGGGACCTGTGAAAGAATCCAGTGAACTCGTTCCGTTGGGACGAGCAATTGCTAAATTTCTGAAAGTGGATGGTCCTTTTAGCTTGTCATGTATGATGCTTGAGTTAATTGCTGGTTTTGTCGGACGCAGTACGAGGACTTACCTATCCTGTGTGAGAGACACACGACCTCCAAGCTGTCCACGTTCGAGGACTTGCAGTCCATAAAGTCGATGGGTTTTAGAGGAGAGGCGTTGGCGAGCATGACGTACGTCGCTCATGTTACCGTCACCACCATCACCAAAGGACAACTGCATGGTTACAGGTAATTCGATGTTATGCTGCTTGATTGATTGTAGGAGATTGATGAAGAGAAATTAGGTATTTATTCGACTGTTTCAGTTGTTTGGGTTGCGTAAGTTCTACATGTTTCGCTTGCTTTCTAGTTATTTGTCATGTTTGTGTACCGAGAATTCTGTGCTGTCTGATTTTCTTTCTCGTTTGTTATTTGTTGTAGAGTGAGAGAGATGGTCTGATAATGGTTGTCAGCTTCACATATGTTCTATCGGACACAAAAATATGTTGGATTTTTTAATCTTCAGAGATCAACCATAATTATTATCTGATACAAGTAGCTTCAAGTCAAATTTTACCTGGCACACTTGCTTTTATTGCCTGGATGTGCATAATCTGTTTGTTGCTTTGTATTAGTCGATTTCATTAGTTAGGAGTGGAAGTTTGCCATGGGATAGAAATATAGTATTTTAAGACTGGTAGAATCACAATAAACAATGATGCCAAAGCTTTTGGAATTTATTCAAAGGAACACATGTTTTATATTTCCTCAATGTTTCTTCAGGGTATCGTATAGAGATGGTGTCATGGAGCATGAACCAAAGGCATGTGCTGCTGTTAAGGGAACTCAGATAATGGTAGGATATATGTTCTCTTCATATATTTGGAGTTTGTGTCAAGGCAGTAAATATTGTTTGGGTTCTCAATTTGTTTGAGAAGGTATGGATTGCATTGTAAGAATTTAGATTTCAAAATCCGTCCTTATGAGGAAAACTTGCATAGAAGGTGGTTTTCTTTTTTCACATTCTTTTTTTTTTTTGTATGTTTATTCCTTAATAGGTTGAGAATCTATTCTATAACATGGTTGCTCGGAGGAAGACTCTACAGAACTCAGCTGATGATTATTCAAAGATTGTGGACCTTTTAAGTAGATTTGCCATTCATCATATAGGTTTAAGCTTCTCCTGCAGAAAGGTTTCTCTTCTTTGCTTTACTGATCTTCATTATTTGTCTTGTCTTTATTAATTCAATGATTGGAGGTACTAATTGTCTTACATGAGCTAATTGATAACACATGCTCTAACCAGCATGGAGCAGCTAGAGCAGATGTTCATACAGTTGCTACTTCATCAAGGCTTGACGCCATAAAGTCTGTTTATGGTGTGTCCGTTGCTCACAATCTGCTGAAAGTGGAAGCTCGGGATGACGATCCTTCTAGCTCTATTTTTGAGATGAACGGGTTCATTTCCAATGCATCTTACAGTGCGAAGAAGACCATGATGGTTCTTTTCATCAACGGTTCGTACGATTTCCTGCTCTGTTGGTCATCGAAACAAGCTTATGTAACTGAATCAATTTCCATAATACATGGAAAGCTTGTCTGATGATTGAAGCTGCCATCTTCCCTCCCCTTATTCTGTTTCCACTCACTGCTGGTTAGTAATGACCAGAGGCATGTAAAGTCAAAACTACAGTCTTTTTTCTTACTTTGAAATAGCTCGTGGCGTGGATGCATTTACCCTAAATACTCGGCCTATTGATGACACCTTTTGTCTCTTTCAGTCCCTTTGCTTATGTAGAGATTGATCACTTTCATTCATGTCCCTGGAATACATTCCAAAATTTTGATGCTTGAGCTCTTTCGTATTTGCTTGGAAAATATTCCAGAAAAAGTATGGAGCATAAGAGCGTCCCAGTTTCTTGGGGGAGATGTCTTGTTAGAATAACTTCTTCCCTAGAAGTACTCTCTATTATGTGTTGGCGGCTAGCTTCTTTTGGTCAGTCCTTTGTATAGCTTGTGGGTAGTATGGCATGAACTACTCATCTGGATATACAATTGTTAGAATAATTAAATATTAAACCACGCCTTCATCTAAAAGCTTAAGCTTTTAGAACAGTTGGCAGTGGTCCCACAAAATCTAACATGGTATCAGTGCAGGAGGTCCTGAGTTCAAATCTTACTAGGCCAGTATTTGCCTCCCCATTTCATATTTCCACGCTTTAGACTTAGGCCAAAGTCCAGCCTACGCGTGAGGGGGAGTGTTAGAATAATTAAATATTAAACCACGCTTTCATCTAAAAGCTTAAGCTTTTAGAATAGTTGGTAGTGGTCCCACAAAATCTAACAACAATATAAGTCATAGCTTTATCTGTCTCATGCAGATAGGTTAGTGGAATGCACTGCATTAAAAAGAGCTATGGAAGTCGTTTATGCTGCAACCTTGCCTAAGGCATCAAAACCCTTCATATATATGGCAATTACCTTGCCACCTGAGCATGTTGATGTCAACGTTCATCCGACAAAAAGAGAGGTATTATTTCTTACATTTATGTACAAAAACTGCAAGTTTGATGGTTTAGAAAATTCAGATGGTTGGGATTTGGAAATTCTTCTTTTTTATTATTGTGGTAATTGTGGCTGATGCGAATGTTGGAGGTGAACTCTGCAATGCTCTCATTCTGAAGTCCATTATTCGTCCTTCCATCTTTCTGCACTTCTTTAGGTTTGCATCCGTAACACATTAGCATATCTATTTGTATACTTTATATGGATATTAGACCTATTGTTCATTCCTACCTAAAGTGGTGAGGGAAATGCTGCTTTGCAAGTGAATTTGAAGAAAGTTAAAACAACTAAAAGTACATGCCCCAATTTCTGGTTTCTCTATGTGGTGCTTTAAAGAATTTGCTAGAAAATAACCCGTGCAATGCACGGGCAAAGTCTAGCACCTCGTCAGTCAAATACATTCTGTTCTCAAACTTTATGATCAATAAAATTATGATGAAAATGTTAGTTCACCGCAACATAATTGTAATGTGCTACACTCCTTGAAGTTATTAAATAAAATATTTGCCAACTCAAAAAAAAATAAACATAAGAGAAGATAAGATCTTTTAGCTAGTACGACAATGCTAATTGGGTTGGATATGAGAAAATTTATGCTTACTCTTGGAGCACTACTCATCGCAGTACTCGCTTGACATACTCATGCCAGTCAAAATCATAACTTACATCATAGACCTGCACAACCCTGCTTTAGAGAGAAATGATGATGCAGGAACATCTGATTTTTCTTATTAGGATATTAAGGTTATATAGAAAGTAAGCATAAAAAAGAAGTATGAAATACGGGAAAAAATTAATCTGAATGCAAAATTTCTGAAAAAATAATAGATCATCCTTTACTATATAAAAGTAATCTCATTTTGGTTTTAATATACAATACTTTTGGTTGGTGTACAAATTAAGAATTGTAATGCATGGTCGTATTGAAAAAATACGACACATTTTTCTGAGAGCAACACGTTATTGCACTACCATCCATAATCATCTTTATTGTTCAAATTCCTTGTTATTAATATTAGTAGTTCGAATATTAGTTTTAGGAGAGACCGCATCACTTTAATACTATTTATATCAGTATATTTTGTACATATACATAAACTCATATAGTACTTTCATTTTTGGTTAAAAATTAAGAATGGACATAATTAAATGGTGAGATTATGGAAAAAAATCAAAATTATTAAAGAATCCTCAAAAGCCCCACCACCTCTTTTATATTTTTTCAAAGATACTTGTAATTTTGGATTAGGTGAAAAGTAGTGGAGTTTGGGAAAAAAATCAAAATTCATTAAAAAGTCCTCATGAAGCCACATCACTCCATTACTGTTCCTCACCCAATCCTTTTAACATATATAGAATAGAATGCATGCATTAAATTCATTTCACAGTTTATATAAAAGCTGTCTTTAAATGTTATTTATGCGGCCCAAACTTAAAGGCATATTCTGTTATTTATAACCAGTTTATAATGATATGTTGACACCATCTGAGCTGGACAAATTGTTTGCTTATTCACTTGCTATATACAAGCTCACTTTTGATGATTTGCAACATGCTTGCACACCATGTCTTTTCAGTTAGTGTATACATTATGATGACGCCATGTGGCAACATGACTTTGGCATGCATTTCTCTGTCCATAGTCCTTTATCAGGTGGTATGAGAAAAAACCGTAATTAGTGCCTCTTTCTTGTTGGTAACAGGCAGTCATGTAGGAACTTGTTATGTACTGCTTGTTCTTTGCACACTTCAACGTTTCCACAAAGAACAGTTGGAGGTTTAGGTCAGGTTTCTAATTAAGAAATGCCATTGTTTCCCTGTTTGGTGTTAGTGAAGCCTAAAGATTGGCGTTGTTTAGTGAGGGATTAGGGAGGAGAAAGGTCAAACTTGTAGTAAATGCTAGGTGGCAAGTGGAGCAAGAACAGATGAAGTCTCCTGCATAAAACTTTTTGAGCATGCCCAAGCATAGTTCTTGCAATCATGCAAGAGAATGACCATTGCACATTACTGGCCTTTGCGGAAAATTCTTGACAGGATACTGCTAAAAATTAAATTTTCAGGTAAGCCTCTTGAGTCAAGAAGTTATAATCGGGATGATTCAGTCTGTGGTTGAATCAAAATTGAGAAATTCAAATGAAGCAAGGACATTTCAAGAACAGGTAATGTTCGTATTCTTGGACAGCTTTTTCAGATTTTGGTTGTTCGGAGTCTCTCTTTAAAGTGAATTATTGGATTTAATGTTCATATCTAAGATTTCTACTGAAGGATTACTCGAGACAGTAGAACAATGTCCATTAAGTTTGTCTTTCTATAATATTTAGATCCTTTTCCTTCATTGTTATTAATCCGTCTTAACATGTAGAATGCATAGAAAGCAGGTGCTCTAAAATTTGTGGATACTCAAAGAGTTAGCACTTCATATTTCATCCATTGTTTATGCATTTTCTTGCCAGCATGTGCTTCTAATCTGCTCCGAGCATTGTAATGAATCTTCTCCTGTGTTAAAGGCTTATTCTTGCGTCGCTGTATGGATCGTGCTAATTAATCCATTTGTTGTTTGCTTTGTTTTTCCTCTGATATTATGGGTATCAGACAGTAGTGCCTTCAGCATCTTGTCCTATTATTGCAAGTCCTATGGTTGCTAAAAAGGATCGTCACTATAATCCCTCTTCATCCGGTAAGAAAATTGCTCTCTGAGTTCTGGCAATGTGAATGCAATCCTTTTGCGGTCACTTTATTAACTTGCATGACCAATTTGCATGCTCTTTTGCAACATTGTCTTTGGAAAATGCTTGGTTGGAAATATCATGAGTCATTGCTGTCACTTACGGTGAAGTCGTTACTTAAAGTGAAGTTTACACTATTTCAGTCGGGTGGCATGGTGGTGATTATATTTGCATCCAATGTTTTCAAACAATTATGCTTTGCAATTTCAAAATTTGCACTTAAGCATCTGAGTATTTCTACAATGGCAATAATCTACAACATTCCAGTTATGTGGTCAATAATAGGAAACATATTTGTTTGACGGTGTTGTTTCCAAAATTGTCTTTGGAATAAAACTTATGGAACCATGTAGTTGTGTTTTATTAAGATAGACATTTTATTTGAACTTGATTGGGTAAAAATGGTTATGTCCACTTTTATACTGTTGCATATTATTTTTACAAAACTTTGCTTGTCAGCTTTTACTCAATTTAAAGAAAGGTATAAAAGATTATTAGGTTCTCGTGTGGCTACATGGAATAGCATTTAGAGAGTTTTCTAATGATTGTTAAGGTCTCAAATTGTCACACTTCATTGCATTAACTGAATTACACACTGCTGCTGATTAAGTCTTTTTGTTGATGTTTCAATGTGAATAGGACCAAAATCACAAAAAGTGCCTGTGCAGAAGATGGTTAGAACTGATTCATTAGATCCTGCTGGAAGATTGCATGCATATTTACAGGCCAAGCCTCTTACCAATCTGGAGAACAGTAATAGCTTGACTGCCGTCAGGTAGTGGCCTAGATTGGTTTCTAGTAGTACAAATCCTTTCTTTACTTTGACAGTAGCATTTTATATTTGCCGCTGTGTGGATATTTGGTATGGCATAATAATTTATTGGGGCCAATGCATTGGTAAAAATTTTCTGATTTCAAAGACATTAGCGATATTCTAGCACATAAACCATTATATGTCATTCTTCAGTCATGCAGCTTCTCAATTGTGGCTTTCTGCAGCTTCTAATTATTTTCTGTCGTTTTAGTTTTACATGTATTCTTACAATTTCTTCGAGAGCTTTACAAGATCAGACCATAAATTTTTGTTCTAAGTATCCATTTTAATTATGGACTCATAGTATGGTTTTGAATGCATGTATTGTGTGATATAAAGGTAACTGGTGACTCAGATGCTAGCTAAACTAACAAATAACTTCAGACTTGAGCTTTAAGGACTGAATTGTTTAATTTTAATCCTTTAAGGGTTGAAAAAGGTAATGATCTTGAAATATGAATATGTATCTACAAATGAAGGGAAGACAGTCAGTATGTACTCTTGATGTTTTAGACAGATTATTGCCAAAAATCGACTTCATGCAGTTACCCTTTCTTGAAACATGTGGACAAAATTTTGGGAATAATCAGAAGATGCTTATTATTATTTTTTGACATTTTGCAGCAACTTCGCATGCTTTACTCTGTCCTTGTCTCTGTATTTCTGGATTTGCTGTTGCTCTTTAAGTTTGTATGAGAAAGGATTATTAGCTTCATTACTTCATGATAAAAAAAAATTTCCTTTCAGTTTTGAGTCAAATGTGCATTATCAGTATCTTCTGTTAGATTGCTTATCACTAAAAGTTTGAACTCTCCATGCAGATCTTCAGTTCGGCAAAGAAGAAACCCTAAGGAAACTGCAGATCTTTCAAGTATTCAGGAGCTTTTAGATGAAATTGATTCAAAGTGCCACTCTGGTGAGCTCTTTACGAGACTTAATCAACTTATTGACTGCTAATTACAAAAATTTGTGAGTATATATATAGTTATCTAATGCATTGCTTTGGTTTATTTGTAGGACTGCTGGACATAGTTAGACACTGCACATACGTTGGAATGGCAGATGATGTTTATGCATTACTTCAGCATAATACTAATCTTTATCTCGCAAATGTTGTAAATTTGAGGTAGTACTTTCAGCCCTATGCTCACTGAATTCTAGAGGTATTAGCATAACTTTGTACTTGTTTTTGTAATTATTTGGTTCTGCTGCTGCAACTTATGCATAATCCCTTTTCTCCTCTTACAGAGAAAAGATGAATTTTCTACAGTTGATTTGGTGACTGAGTCCATTTTTTTTTTTCTTTTTCTGGATTAAATGAGCCAAACCCTCATTTTGTGTTGCTGAGTCGTGCTTTCTCTTCAACTGGTTGTTGCTTGGTACATTGACATATGTCGTCATGAATCAGATGGAAACTGGTGTTTTATATCTCCATCCACACGCTTTGGTTTTATCTTTGGTACTGTCTATCTTTCTTCCCTTAGAATCTTGGATGTTTTTTATGATGTATTGTTCCATAGTTGTAGAAACTAAGATGACTGTTTCTGGACAGCAAACTAATTGGCTTGTGAGCTCACTCTTAATCAAGACCCTTGACAAAAACCCCCAATATATGGCGTGAAGCTCAGATATGTGGATTCGATGGTGCTGTACCTCCTGTTTGATACGTTGCCACATAGGATCCACTAATTTAGCATTTTTTTTTTGGCCTCTTTCTCTTCCACACTTTTCAGCTATCTTCCTTCTTAGGAGATTACCCTTTTATATTACCTTTTTGCCACTAAATACTTCAAGTTGGTACTTGGAAGTAGCTAAATGGGTCTTTTCCTTCTCAATCAAGAGTTTATGGCTGCATTTTCAATGTATGATGATACTGACTTAGGACATTCTGCATTACAGCAAGGAGCTAATGTATCAGCAAGTCTTGCGCCGTTTTGCACATTTCAATGGTATAAAGCTAAGTGATCCCGCACCCTTGCCAGAATTGATTAGTTTGGCTCTAAAAGAGGAGGATTTGGATCCAGAATGCTCTGAGAATGACGATTTAAAGAAGAAGATTGCAGAGGTGATTTATTTCCTGATTAATTGCCTTTGTTTGATCCCTGCTTGTTCATAAGCCTACGACAGATGAGCACTATAAACTAGGTAGGATTTTGCTGAATATCAACCAATGCACATATTTGGTCTTGCATCATCAAATCAGTAAAGAGAGATACATAGGGTTCTGCTAGCATTCTGATAGCCTAATCTTGTTATTGGTACTCTTAAGTCTAATTTAGAATGCTATAAGTGGATTGGCATCATGGCTAAGTTAACGATTTATTGACTGATGGTATGAAAAATACCAGAAGAGTCTTTAATGACCCTCATGGTAGTAAATCACATGATGGGGTGGTGAATCACTGAAGGGATACCATGTTGCCACTGCCTCAGTGATTGTGTCCCGTGTTTCTTTTTAATCTGCTCTTTCAATGTCTTATATCCTTAACTTACTTTTTCAATAGCCATTCTGTAATATTGACCTACTTTTAGTTCAAATACATAGTATATCATTTGCCTTTAGCTCCTTCTTTCTCCTGAAAGATTTACATCGAATGGTTGTTTTCTATAATCTTGGAATAGTTGTTCTTTTTTAACATGGAATAATTGAACCTTTTTAGGCAACAAGCCATAGGGCTAGTCTAGATTTTCATTTCTATAGGCATTGCTCTTGTGTTTAATCCTAATTAAATGCATGCTGATGATTCGTAATGTGTAATGTGAAACATTAGATTCCATTGAAGTGCCCACTGTTTGGGTTAATTTTTGCTATTTGCTTTTGCTTTAATTAAATCTCACTGCTCCCGCACTTTGACTTTTTTTTTTATATCTGAAACTTTACATTGATTTAAGTCTTGAAAAGCCTTGCACCTCTTAACTCAAAGGAAAAACGACTGTCACATGGTCCATGTATTGACCCAAGTGAAATAAATAACGAAAAAGACCTCACCTGTTGTGTTTTTCCAATTTTCTTACTGTGGTTATCTTAACGACTGGTACGGGATTATTAGGTTGTTTTTGAGGTTATAACTTCAAGTTTGCTCTAAAAGTTTCTCAATTGTCCTTAACACTGTTATTGAAGATTGTGAAGTTCCTTACTCTGCTTATAATATTTCTCTATCAATGTTTCACTCCTTTTCAGTCCTGAAACTGTTTAATGTGTCTCTGATTGGTAGGAGAGAATATAATAGTCTAATGATTGTATAATTTTGCTAGCTAAGCCATGCGTTTTACTTGGTTTTATGGATGCTATTACTTCTGATCCTTTTTTCCTTTTTGGGTTCAGTTGAACACCAACATGCTCAAGCAAAAGGCCGAACTGTTGGATGAGTATTTTTGTGTTCATGTAGATGAAGATAGCAATTTGTGCTGGCTTCCTGTCATTCTTGACCAATATACGCCTGACATGGATCGTCTCCCTGAGTTTGTCCTCTGTTTGGGAAATGATGTAAGATTTGTTGTCATTTTTCTCATCTCGGCGCTGTTTTTATACTTTGTCCTGTTGATACGTTCTTGAATTATCATTCTTCATTCTTATAAAGCATATGTGCTAAAATCTGTGTACTAGATCCCTTGCATCTTATCACATTTCACCAAGGGATTCACAACCTTTGTTCATTCTCTCCCATATCATGTCATCGTTTTGTCCATGAGAAAGTTTAATACTGATATGGTCTGTGAAATTCTTTTAAGAAACTGCTGCTGCATCAAGTTTAGGAAAAAAGTCTTCCAAACTATTGGAATAAATATCTGTCCAATCTTCAGAAGTGTCCGCCAGACAATAAAACCTTTGTTTTAACTCTAGACTCACAGTTTATGCTCTTTTGCAACTCGATGGAACATTCAAGCTTTTCATAAAACCATTATATGCATGGAAACTGAGTAATGTACGTGTTTCTGAGAGAGAGACCAAGAGAAGATGGCTAAAGCTAAACTAGATATCCTAAACCGAGAGATGGATTAGCTTCTCTGAAAAGAACACTTCATTAAGATGAATATGATTATTTGATGTTTCTTTCCTTGGACAATTTAGAAGAGCGGTATAATGCATTTATCATTGAACATTTTACTTTCCCCCTTTAATGCCACATGAAAGTGTCTCTTTACGACAGGAAGACAGATGGGAGCCATATCCTGGTTCTAACATTGCTCTTCTCTGATAGGATTTGTTACTTAAATTGCAATAAAAACTGTTGTCGCAGGTTGATTGGGAGGATGAGAAGAATTGTCTACAAGGAATTTCAGCTGCTTTAGGAAACTTTTATGCTATGCATCCACCACTGCTGCCCAATCCCTCTGGTGATGGTTTGCAGTTCTACAAAAGGAGCAAACATGTCAGTGCTTCTGATGATGGAATTGATTTTTCTGACAATGGAGGTATATCTTATTACTGTCATGGAGCCTACTCCTTGCTTGGTGTCTGATCACTTATGTCTGCGATTATAGCATTGTCTTGGGCACTGAATGAACTGATCGTGAAATTTATGCCCTGACAATACTCGTGGTTTGAAATATTTCTACTAGCTAGTTGGATGGAAAAGACATCCAAGAAGCTCGTTGAAGCCATTTATTTTTTCCGGTGGGGAAGATTGATACAGTTCCTGCATCATTGATCTTCCTGCATCGTAAACCCATTCTTCTTTCTGTTCATTTTTTTGCTTATTGTTTTATTTCTCATGGCATGCTTCACTTACATGATTGCAATAAATTTTCACACATGAGATTCATCTTATATATATTCAGAAAGATTTTTTTTTGGCTGAGTTATTTATTACAATGCTTGCAGAAGCTTGTTATAATTGTAATATGTTGCAGTTAAAATCCCATGTTCCCAGCCTTTGGCCTGTGTCCTTTTGTTTCAAGATGATGGATTTGCATTTTGCTATTTTCATCCTTGGGATCATGTACAGAAGAAACAAGATAATGATCTTTTCAGAAGAGTATGATAGCTGTGATGATTTGCTTAAAAAGGGGATGGATATATATGGCTTTGTACATATTACTTTAAACATTTCACCCTCTTATCTGCCACCAGCAAGCATGTCCATCAAGATACAAATAATTTTTTGCTTCAGAAACAAGAAAGGTCAAGGGTGGAATATTCATATTGTGCGTTCCTTTCTTTCCAGGCAATGACAATAAGATGGAGGATGAGATTGATCACGAACTACTGTCAGAGGCACAGATGGCCTGGTCGCAGCGAGAATGGTCAATTCAGCATGTCTTGTTTCCCTCCCTGAGACTCTTTTTGAAGCCACCAGCATCTATGGCTGCAAATGGAACATTTGTCCAGGTACTCTACATTTCTAACCTATTGGGATCCTTTATGTCATTGTGGGAAAAGCAAGTCAACTACTCTTAATTTGAGCTATTTATGTGGAAATACTTCTACCTCCACGTCACATGTGGAGATGGACCTCAACACGTTGTGTAATCATGGACGCTTTCTATGCTGAGTTTTGCCTATGCACTTTCTTCACCAAAGTGATTGAACCGAGCTGACTGCAGCTTTTCCCCGCCTCCCATTTGTTCAATGTCAAGATTGGATTGGAAAGGAAAAAAAGAACAATGGAGTTAACTTAGTTGGTGACTCTTCTGTTCTTCAGGTGGCTTCATTGGAGAAGCTTTACAAGATCTTCGAGAGATGCTAAGAGCGACGGATTCAACTTGGTCCAGATATCATATCTTACTGGTGGAACGAGTACTCCTGTGCGGCTGTGCCAACGTATAAAGTCTGAATGTAAGAGGCTGTCTTCTGTAGCATGACCAGCATGGAAAGTTTAGATCATATATGACCTCTGTGAAAAACAGTTCTGGTTCAGTCAGTTTCGTTTGTTGATGTTGTCCAACCGCCAATGCGGTCGCAGTTCTCATCTTGTGCTAAACTCGAGCCAAATAGACTTTCCAGGAATTACCTCATATAACAATAAGAGCTCGATATTTGGAATTTTCGATATTCAGCTACATTATTACCTATTTCATTTCGTGCCCATCATATGCTCCTTATCTAATGCAGATAGCATGGCACATGTTCCTTTGTGCCCATTCTCTGAGTGCACCTTCACACCTTAACAACTTATGGCCAGCCGACTCTCGCCAGTCGTAGGAAAAAACAAAGAAAAAAAAATAAAAAATCATAAAAAATCATAAAAAATTGTCTACGTCAGTGCCAATCGTGCCGTGTAAGACAGTCCGCGTTCACGTCAGCGACTTCGGCCAAAATTGGTAAAAGGTGAAAATGTTTAGGACTCAATTAGCATAATTAAAAAGTTTAAGATTGAATTGTCGAATCTAGACCATTGTGAGGTTTGGCCGCGGATGAGGCCGCCTCGTCGATTGCGGGCAAAGGTAGCCATGGGTTTGCCAACCGAGGGCAAGGCCACCTTCGCCCGCGGCTAGCGAGGGCTTTGCGACCCTCGCCTAGTGGCTAACAAGCTCCCACAACCCTCGCCGGCCATAGCCTTGAACTAGAAAAAAAAATTATTAAAAATTATCCACGTCAATGTCAGTCGACCAAATGAATTGAATTGACACAATTGCAAAAAATTTATGAATCAATTGGAAAAAAAAATGTTTAGAACTGAATTGGTACAATTGCAATATATGTAGGATTTTTTTGGTAATTTTTTCGTTTATAAATCCAGCCATCTTGGGCATGGATCTTAACACAATGAGAAAATATTGCATGCCCAAGCTGTTCCAAGTTAACCTTGTCCACGTCCACTAACCTTGCGACACGTGGTAGCCATAGGCTCACCTGCAGAGGAAATTTCAAGCTTGTCTCCCC
>BCNH02000006.1:21628264-21672534 GCA_001662345.2 Metrosideros polymorpha var. glaberrima | reverse complement strand
CCCCCCCCCCCCTTCTTCTCTCTCTCTCTCTCTCTCCCTCTTGTCTTCTCACGCGGACGCGCTCTCTTTCATATCACTTCACTCTTCACGCTCCCTCTCTCTCTCTCTCTCTCTCGTCCAACGAAACACCATGCTGCCTTTGCCCTCGTCCGTGGTCTCGGCTGTGCTCTCTCTCTCCCCCTCTCAACTCGTGATTGAACTCTACTCTCTCTCATTTGACGAAACACCACGCCGCCTCTGCCCTTGTTCGTCTCCTCAGCCGTCACCAAATCGCCCCACATGAGAAGACGGGAGAGAGAGGAGGGGGATTGTTGGCAGCAGGATTCGAATCGGGGAATGATGCGCAGAAAGTTCGAACCCTACCAGCTAAGCCAATCCACTTTGACTGCTCCAATTTCATTTCGTACACAAGTTCTAGTAAAATATGTAGCATTACTTAATGAATGTTGCTGGCTATATCATATATATTTACCTCGTTTTAATTAAGGTGGAAAATTTTCTATGAGCTCTCCTCCAAGCATTGGCAATCTAAAGAATGGAAGAAGTTACCAAAAAAGTTCTAAATTTATTGGAATTGTGCCAACTCGGTCATTAATTTTTTTTGGCCAATTGAGTCCTAAAACATTTTGTATTTGCGCTAATTTTGTCCATCCAACCAAATTGGAGAAAGAATGGTCTCCCAACAAGGATGTCAAGGTCTTCCTCTATCCAAGAAATGCACCTTTGCACTAGCTGGTAGGTTGTTCATGAGTGTTGAAGATCCTGACCACGTAGCCCGGTTTTCTCGTCCCTTCGCTCAAGCCACGGCAGAGCTCATGTCCGTGCCGATCAACTTCCCCGGCATGACCTTCCGCCGAGCCATCGAAGGAGGTAAAATGATCTGCAAGGGGCTTGTCGCAATAATTAGGAGGAGGAAACAGAAGATGCGCGATAACAAGGAGCAAGGAGTGAAGGACTTGCTGTCAAGCATGCTTCTTGAGCGAGATGGACATCGCAAACCAGCCACGACACCACGAGCATCGCGATCAATTCGTCGTCCACTATCTCGCGGATGGTGGTTTCTTTTTCATCTTATCCGTAGTTCTTTTGACAGCTTTGATGCGAATTTCTTTCGACATAACTATCTAATATTGTTAAGTCCAAATCTCCCGGAGAGTTATTGAACTGGAAGGATATTCAAAAGATGAAGTATCCATGTGAAGCGATGAGGCTAGCACCTCTTGCGAAAAAATTGTCAAAAAAATCATAAATCTACTGCACTTTTTGCCACTTTAGTCCTAAACCTTTTGCGCTTATACCTATTCAGTTCTAAACCTTTTAAGTTTGCCAATTGAGTTCTAATCTTTTTGTATTCGTGCCAATTCAATCCTTTTGGTGTCACTAGCGCTGTCATGATGTGCCGGCACTGACGTGAATAATTTTTAATAATTTTTTTTCCTTTTTCCTTTTCCTTCCCTTTTTCTTCTTTTTCCTATTCTTGGCTAGCAAAGGGCCAGCCGCTGGCCACCGCTTGTGTCTAGCATGGCTAACCCTCACTGGGCATCTAGGTGACGTTGGGCGAGGGCTAGCCTCGACAGATTTAGGGATGCTGACCTCGCCTGGCGTCGCCTAGGCCAAGGTGACACCCGGCGAGGTTAACCTGAAAGGGTTGGCCTGGCCGGCCACAGGCAATGGCCTGTGGTTGGCCCTTTGCCGGCTAAGAATAGGAAAAGAAGAAAAAAGAAAGGAAAAAAAAAGCAAAAAGAAGAAAAAAAAAATTATTAAAATTATTAAAAATTCTAAAAATATTAAAAATTATCTATGTTAAGGCCAACATGCTAAAAGGACTGCATTGGCACAAGTGTAAAAGGTTTAGGACTGAATTGGCACAACTATAAAAAATTTAGAATTCAATTGACAAACTTAAAATGTTTAAGATTGAATTGGCAAAAGTGCAAACTTTTCTAACCCACCTCCTGCCGGAGCATTTCGAGAGGCCATAGCCGAGTTTGACTATGCGGAATTCACCATTCCAAAAAAATGGAAGGCACATAAGATCTTGCACAACTATACTATTCCCAATCTTCATTATAATAAGACATGTGGCATCATGCCATATATGGCTTTGCAGAGCTTTGCTTAAAATGAAATGGACCGACCCTCTCTGATACATGAGTCTAGGCGCCACATATCATTATGGGATATTTGTGCAGAGTCCTAGTAATTTTGTATGAAATTTTATTAGTCTTTTGGGCTAGGAAAAAGACATGAGAAGCCCAGCGCATATTCTATTTAGTTGTTTTGGGCTAAACAACCTTCAAAACATTGTCAAATCATTTCAAAAGACCCAAGGGCGTCATTGCAAATCATGTTTAAACTCTTCTGTTGTGATGTTTTGCAGGCATATTGGACAGCACATTCGACGCACAAGAATCCCAAAGTAATTCCCAGATTCATAAAAGTTCGACCCGTCAAGATTCGAAGGAAATGTTCCGCCGTCCTACACGTTCGTACCATTTGGCGGAGGCCCTTGGATGTGCCCCGGCAAGGAATACGCTCGCCTCGAAATACTCATTTTTATACACAATCAGGTCGCGAAATTCAGGTGGCAAAAGCTGATCCTCCTTGAGAAAATAACCTACGATCCATATCCAATCCCGGAAGATGATCTTCCCATTCGCCTCAAGCCCCATGAGAGCCCAGTTATATAGATCTTATACGTGAATATTATTTGCATGGCCTTCAATGGTACCTATTTCCAATGTAAAAAATGTTTCATTGGTCAGAGGTGCTTCCGTTTTTCCCATCCTATGAATAAATGCATGCTTTTCCCTTTATCATTTTCATCTTTGTTTTTAGTACTTGGCCGCACCAGACTTATCATACCCACTTTAAGGTAGTGTGATAGGCAAAATCAATCACATTGCAAAACCCGCACGAGAAATTGAGTGTGAACCGACAAGATGGGGACTAAACAATTGGGGTTGCAACAGCATTCAAAGTTTCTTGCACTTACAATTTGCGGGCTAAATCTAACGGTCTTCATTAGTATTGATTAGGCAAGCAATTCACGAGGCGCGACTTATAGTGAATCTCGGACCAAAAAAACTAGTGACAACAAATTGTATGCCGGCTACCATTTAGAACTCTATCACTCCAAGGAATCTTCAGTGTGCATAACACAAGCACGCAATTGCCTTGGTGAAAAGTACTGTCGATATATATTGGCCAGACTTTTGTGCACTAAACTGTCCTAACGCTAGGGTTTCCTTTGACGAAATCCTGAAGCACTAGGAAGTCGACGACAAGAGACGACCGATTGGGGCAAAGACCAGCCTTTCCCTCTGCATGCGTAGCCCCTCCAATGTCCATGGAAAGCAACAGTGGCACTTTGGCTTACTCTAGGATTGGGAAGAACAAGAGCATCACGCAAGCATAACTACGATTCTCAAAGTGAAGTCTCTCTCTCCAGGACATGGACAAACACGAGATTACGATGCGAGAGATGGAGGGCGAGTACCGTATTTGGACCGATCTCTCTTTGCAAATTCCGCACGCCCCGTGCAAGCATCTTCTCCCGGGCATGATGCCATATCTCTCCTTATCATTCTCAAGCCCCCCCAGATCACGTCATTGTCGTCCGTGCTTTATCTCCTCTTTTGATATCAGGACACCGATAATGAGATTAACGCGGTCGCGATCGTAAATCATGTTCGGCGCACGCTGTCAGGGTTACACGCCGTATGTTAAACGGATCTTCGTGGAATTAGCAAGCGACTTTTCTTGTGTGTTTCCTTTCTTTTACTAGTTTTGAAGTTACTCTTCTTCTTGTTTTTTTTTCTAAGTTAGATGTGTGGAATTTGCTAATTTCAAGTTGCGGCATTTAACGGCATTAGATAACGGGGTAGCGTTTTAGAGTCGGGCCATAATTACATAGCGAAAAGTCCAAGTCTCTTTTGGGACCATTCGTCCCGAATTTGTATCATCATTAATTTGATTCCCATCAACTTCATTTGCCATAACCATCTTGCATTTTCCCAACGTAACAACACGACGAAACACACAGAGATGACAACGGAAGAGACGGCGAGAGGAGATGTATACGAGTCCAGTGCATTTCACTTCTTAAATCGAGTAAGTCTCGTGTGAAACTCATTAACATTAATTTTTATTTATTTCATAAAAATGAATAATTTAAATTGATAATTAATCAATAATATTTTCATTACGAAGAAAATATTTTCGTGAACGATGAAAATATTTTTTCGTTCCTTCGATCATTTTTTAAAATGTATTATTTATATTATTTCTTTCTTTCGAAATAGGAGGCTAAAAGTTTGAATGTCCAAGGCTTTTCCGATGACACGCGGCACCGGACAAACCTCGCTTTTCTCGATGTGTTTTGACCGGACACGACTCTTTTCTAATCCGCACAAGTCGCAAATCCCGCGAGATAAAGCATGTCCTGCTTTACCTGCCACCACCATTCCATGCTCATCCATCCCCAATTTTTGTCTCCATCCTCTCCTCCATACCGACAGCGGAGGATATAGAGCCCAATTTCAGTATTTGTATAATTTTAATTTAGAAGAATCTAATTCATTCGATCTTTTCTTTTTATTTTTTTGCACCGTTAAAATTTTCGTAACGAAATGCGCTGACAAAGCTGACACATGATGATGACATGGCATTTAAAAAAATTCGCCTCATAATTTTCGCACCACCTTGACTCCGCCTCGAGAGAGCAGTCGAACTCCAATCGCAAATACGTACATTGATATGAGCGAAAGTTTAGTGCATCGGATAGCTGAATCCAAAAACAAAAACAAAAACAAAAAAACCGATGACCTCACGAGAAACTCCATTAGGATGTGATACATCGACCGTTCTATTAAAAAAATTCCATTAAAAATCTTTATGCATCTTGCTTACGGGTCCGAAGAATATTCTAATTTCAATTCAGGACAGGAAAATTCGACCGAAGAACAAAGAGCCGAGGACAGGAACTAATCACGTCCGCTGAAACGCTGAAGAAAATGGTAAGTCCCGTTCTTTTGCCCTAATTCTAATCCAGCCTCGACGGCAATACCTCGTCAAAAAGTGGGCCCCGCACCGTTGCTTTCGAAGCCTCCATCGCTAATAATTCCGAGCTCCCTCCCCTCCCCTCCCCAATGGCAATCATTCTCTCCCTCTCCCTCTCTCCCTCTGTCTTCACTGTCAAAAAGCTTTGTCATCCGGACACGAAGGCGATCGTACCCGGTTTGGGTATAAGTATAGCTCCTCCATGCTTCGTCTCCTCTCGTGAGCTTCCCGGCGATAGAGCGATGGGAAGAAGGCGGCTTTAATGGAGGGGAGAGCAGCTCCCCGCGCGCTTCCTCTGCCTCGGGAAACTCCATTGCTCATTTAAAGATCGGCCGCGCCTTCGAGGTAACCAACTCCATTTCCGCACGTCCTCCCACTCTCTGTTCGCCCCTGTTTTAAGCGTTCTCGGGAACCGCCGCTCCCCCCTCGTCTTCCCTAGACTCGACGGCGCGTCGTCATACTCCTGGGCTCGCGCCCTATATAACGACCTCTTCCCCCCGAGCATTCAGACGAGCGTCGGCTTCGGTTACGCAGCGCGTGGAGTGGAGGATCTGCTCCGCCGGAGTCGCCGACCTTCGACGGAAGCTTTCCTTTCAGATTCCTGTCTTGTCCTCCACCACCTATCGTTCTCCTGAGATCGCGAAGCCAACGTCGTTGCTTCCACAGCGATGAGGAGAACTCTCGCTGAGGACATACTTTGCACTCACTCATTGAAGTGACCACGATTTTTAATAATCATTATTAAATTGCAGTAAGTATAATAATATATTATGAAAATTAGGTGGCGTTAGGTCCGATTTGATTGTACTACCAAGGGCGATCCTCTTCGCTTTTTAATTTAGCTTTTCGATAGGTGCCCGTTTGGTCAAAAAGGCGTCGTCTTCCATTGCTTTTTCACTAGTCGCGCCATGGGATTAGGCGATGATTCTTCAATAATTGCATAACTGAATATTAATGGAAGATTTGGAGGGAAAAGATGGAAAATTTAAAATAGATTATTAATGTATTAGGTGCGTAGTGGGCTAATGATCAGAGTGACTTCCAAGTGCAGTGATCTCTCTTTCTTTTCTGTGTTTGCAAGAATTCACAGCTACGAACAAGTTGACGTATCAACGTCATCTCTTCTGTCTCTCGCTCGTGTCGCTGTCGCGTCTGTTAAATTAGATTAATGGATTAGTGTATGGTTTTTTTTTTGTCTTGTGTATGTCTCATTGTCTAAATTATATGCTTGGTAGAATCATTGTTGGGTAATAGAAATGTGACGTTTTGATGTTTATCGCAGGATGGTGCTCGTCATAACGGACGCGCGTAGCACCTTGGTTCCTGGTCTTTGATCGGAAGGAGGACCAGACCACCTTCTCTGCGATTTCTCTCTTATGCCAAATCAGTTTACCGCCCCGGGGCTTCTTCTTCGCCATGGCCAGAGCCTCCCTCCTCTGTTTACCGTTGCGGTTCGTCGTGGTTTCCCTCGTTTTCTTGTGCTGCCAAGTCCCGCCATGCACGCCCCTGACGGTCGGGACCCGAGCACTCCTCCTTGACATCAAGGCTCGGTTGAACGACACTCTGAGCGTCCTTGAGTCCTGGAGGGAATCGGGGTCGCCCTGCGACTTCTTCGGGGTCACCTGCGACTCGGTTTACGGAGAAGTTGTGAGGATATCGTTGGAAGGCCAGTCCCTGTCGGGGACGATATCGCCCTCCGTTTCGAAGCTCAGGAGCCTGGCCTATCTCTCGCTGGCTTCAAATTCCATTTCCGGGAAGATCCCTGGAGAGCTTGCCAATTGCGGCAATCTCAAAGTCTTGAACCTCACTAAGAATGAGATGGTGGGAAGCGTGCCGGACCTTTCAGCGCTGAAAAGACTCCATGTTCTTGATCTTTCGGCGAATTACCTGTCCGGCAAATTGCCGGGGTGGGTAGGGAATTTGACAGGGCTGATTTCTCTGGGTCTTGGTGATAACGATTATGATGAGGGCGAAATCCCTGAGAGTCTTGGGAATCTCAAGAACTTGACTTGGCTCTACTTGGGCAGATCCCACTTGATAGGAGAGATCCCGGAATCCATCTTCGAACTCACTGCGCTCGAGACTTTGGACTTATCATTAAACAAGATCTGGGGGACGTTGTCGAAATCAATTGCCAAATTGCGGAATCTTAAACAGATCGAGCTCTTTAGAAACAACTTGACCGGAGAACTCCCACCCGAGCTCGTGAAGCTCACAGAGCTGCAGCAATTCGACATATCTGCTAATAACTTGCACGGTGAATTACCTCCAGGAATTGTTAACCTTAAGAACTTGACGGTTTTTCAGCTGTATGGTAACAATTTCTCCGGGGAGCTTCCCAAAGGGTTCGGGGACTTACGTCACCTCATTGGGTTTTCGATCTACAAGAACAGTTTCTCTGGCAATTTCCCAGCTAATCTCGGTCGATTTTCTCCTCTAAACAGCATAGACATATCCGAAAACCAGTTTTCAGGTGAGTTCCCAAAGTTCCTGTGTGAAAACAGGACCTTGCAGTTCTTGCTTGCTCTGGGAAACAACTTTTCAGGTGGCCTGCCAGATTCTTACGCTGAATGCAAGTCCCTTGTGAGATTAAGAATAAACCAGAATCAATTATTGGGGCCACTTCCAGACGGGGTGTGGGCGTTACCCTATGCAAAAATGATTGATTTCAGTGATAATTATTTCAGTGGAGTTATATCATCAGCCATTGGCAACTCTACCGGATTGAATCAGTTGTTGCTACAGAATAACAGGTTTTCAGGCAAGGTTCCATCCGAACTGGGCGAACTTAGGAACTTGGAGAAACTTTATCTGATGAATAACAGATTTTCTGGAAATATTCCACCTGAAATCGGCAATCTCGGGCAACTCGGATCCTTGCATTTGGAAGAAAATTCGCTGACAGGACCGATTCCAGCGGAGCTGGGTAAATGCAGTCAGTTGGTTGACTTGAATCTTGCCTCAAATGCTGTGAGTGGTAATATCCCCAACTCCCTTTCACAGATGAGTTCCTTGAACTCCTTAAATGTATCGGGAAATAAGTTGACAGGTTCAATACCAGAGAGTTTGGCGAAATTGAAGCTAAGTTCCATTGATGTGTCTGACAACCAGTTGTCTGGTGAAATTCCTTCTGATCTGTTGAGGATAGGAGGGACCAAAGCATTTCTTGGAAACATGGGATTTTGTGTCGACCAAAATTCAAGACCACAGGTGAATTCAGATATCAAGATTTGCAGTGAAAAGCACACTCGGAGGGGGATTTTTGCAGATAAGCTGGCTCTGTTCAGCATCATATTATCAGCTCTGGTTGTTGTCCTAGTTGGTTTACTCCTTGTAAGTTATAAGAACTTCAAATATGTGGAGGCTGATCCAGTGAATTCTATGGAGGAGAAGGGAACGCAACCAAAATGGAAAGTTGCATCTTTCCACCAAGTGGAAATCGATGCAGATGAGGTATGTAACTTGGAAGAGGAAAACCTGATTGGAATTGGGGGGACTGGAAAAGTATATCGTGTGGAGTTGAAGAAAAGTAACGGGACAGTTGCTGTGAAGCAACTGTGGAAAGCAAATGGTGCAAAACTATTGCTTGCTGAAATGGGGACTTTGGGGAATATCAGGCACAGAAATATACTCAAATTGTATGCTTGTCTGACGAAAGAAGGTTCAAGTTTCTTAGTCTTTGAATATATGGCAAATGGTGATCTGTTTCAAGCACTTCACCGACAGATCAAAGATGGACGGCCAGAACTGGATTGGTTTCAGAGATACAGAATTGCTGTTGGAGCAGCAAAGGGAATTTCTTATTTGCATCACGATTGTTCACCCCCGATTATTCATCGTGACATTAAGTCCACAAACATTCTGCTTGATGAAGATTATGAACCGAAAATTGCTGATTTTGGAGTTGCCAAGACTGTTGAGAAGTCCCATATGGGACATAATTGTAGCTGTCTAGCCGGAACTCATGGCTATATTGCTCCAGGTGAGTTTTAGACCTTTTCATATACAACAGACCCCATTTATTTGGCTTTTCTTTAATTAGTTTTAAGGTTTTGCTTGTGTAGTGTTAGTTAAAGTTCATATTGGAAACATTGCTACACTTTCTTCACATTAATCTCTCTTTTTTACCTTCGCAGAGCTGGCTTATACACTTAAAGTGAGTGAAAAGACTGATGTATACAGTTTTGGAGTCGTTCTGCTGGAAATTGTCACCGGTAGACAACCACTCGAGGACGAGTATGGTGAGGGAAGAGACATCGTTCACTGGACGCTAACTCATCTGAGCGACCGGGAAAATGTCTTCAAAGTACTAGATGATAAAGTGGTGTCTGACGCCATTGAAGATGACATGATCAAAGTGTTGAAAGTTGCAGTTCTTTGCACCGCCAAACTCCCATCTCTGCGTCCAACTATGAGAGAGGTGGTAAGCATGCTCAGCGATGCTGAACCGTGCACATTAAGGTGTATGGAAAATGATTCTGATAAGAATGGTAGGTCTGTCTTCGGTTAACTTCTCCATCACTAGCATCAGCTAAGGTCAAGGTTCAAGCTCTTATGTAAATGTGAGTGATAAAATGCTTCTCAGCAATTCTATATGTGTGGTACTGGTAAGTTTTTGGGTGTTAATAGCAGCAGTAGGTTTATCATCACATGAAGTGAATGCATTTTCTGTGATATAGGTTTTCTAGATAGCCTATTTCGGTATGATTATTTAGGTATCTCAATCTGTTTGTGTGTACATACCTTATGCTAATACCTGCAATGAATTTTCGTCTCGCCATGCTCTATTTAAAGTAGTCCTTTCTATCCATCTTTCTGAGCACAACCGGAAGACAGACGTCTGCAAAATGAATCGGTTCGTACGGTGTCACATAATGTTTGAAGGTGGAAAGGTGTTCATACAGAATTCTCAAACAGTATGAACAGGCTTTGTTCATTTCAATCGTTAGTGAAATCATATAAGTTCACATTTTGCTCAATGGTGGATCTCTCTCTCTCTCTCTCTCTCTCTCTCTCTCTCCTTATTTTCTGTTTTGTGCACTTGATGTCAATTGTAATGCATCCTGCTCCCACATTTGTAGTTAAGATCAGGAAGGTGAAGCAAAGAACGAATGTGGAAAGCGGAATGATATCGACACACTTGGGCCTCCATTTCTGAAGCATAGATGACCAGTATCATCCAAAGCTTGACCTTAATTTGGACTGGAAGAGAACAAACTAGCGTGCATTAAAAAGCTCTGTTCCATGGGTTACCCCTTATTCTGGTTTAGATACAATCTCCTTAATTCTCAGATTAATGTTCGCGTCTCATCTTAAATGCCACTTTACCTATGGCGGATGATGATACATCATCAGAAAATTCGAGATGCAAATCTCTTTGATAGTGAACAGCCAAACTTCTATTGTCAACATCAAAGAAGTACAAGAAATTTTATGGGTCCAGTGGAAACTAAAGGAGCTGGAAAACAAATATGAACATCCAGCCAAAGCCTGGTGATATCATTTGAATTGTTTAGTCATTTCTTGTGCTGATGAGCGACTGATCCCTTGATGCAAACCACCCAATTCCGTCATATGAAAGGATTCTTGCATGGAAGACATGCTTATTGTCTCAACCAATCTTTAAGACTTCAATCTCTCACTCAGAACCTTCTCGGATATAAGTGAAATGACTGGCAGAGTTCTTCTAGTGTCTCATCATGTACAAAACAGGAAGAAAACAAACTGCATTTCTTAGTCATAACTTTAGTACACTTGACAGTTGATAGTAAAGAATGGACATAACATGAAGTCTCAACAACATGCAAACAAGATGGAACGAGCCCTATGTAGGCTAGAATTTGACGGCCACCTTGGACTACATTTTCCATTATAGAATCATAAATGACAAGCTTCCCTTCAAGTATCGGTAATAAATGCATAATGGACCGATCATATCATTTAGGCCAAATTTCTTTTTTTTTTCAAATAGTTACACTAGAAGGAACATCAACTTTGTAAGTGCCCGACAAATTCAAGCTTCACCATTGCATTTTTCACAGCAGTGGTGAAGAACCATTTTAAAAAGGTGTCTCAATTACTGTTCAGTCATTCTTCGTCTGCTATGCTGCAAGAGATCCCCAAGTAGCTTTCCTTTGTTCAAGAAGTTTCGAGAGAGCATTGTCAATTTGGGCAAATACATCCTCCTTAGGCGCGTCTCCATTTACCTGATCAGATTAATTAATCATTTTACACAAAATTTTCCAGACACTTTCGTGTGTATGAATGTAAATAAGTGCTATATATGTATATGCATCGAGCATGTATGATAGGTATGATTAAAAGCCTGAGATATCATATTAGACATATAAATACTATTCTTTGCGGATTACACTGGGGATCTCAGAGAATCCAAGCATCAAGGTAAGACTATGCAGAGATAGAATTCACAGTTGACGAATCACAAATTACAATGTCTTTAGCCGATTTTCTGCAATAGCCCATCTACCACACTCCGGTTCAAAGGTCAAAATGCAATCCTCTTTGCATCCTCAAATGAAAGGTTAAAGAATTCATAGGTCAAAATGCTTCCTCTCCGTATCTTTATGTCATAGGTGAAGGAATGTATAGTGGCTTTCAAGTTGGCATTTTGACTATGTCTGGATTTTTTTGCTATAGGAAGAAGTTGGCAATATGATCTATTTAGAACTGCTGTCATACTAAGGGTGGGTTTGGTTCAGCTTTGCAAATGCTGAAAGCTCAATGCTAGTCCCTCAAGCATTGGGCTTCCAGCATTTCCAAGGCCAGAATTTGGCCGAAAGTTGCTTGCTAAACACCCTAGCATTTCCTCAATGAGCTTTGCAAGCCAAAAGCTCATTGAAAATACTTAACCAAACCCAGCCTAACACAAATTGATTTATGTAATTAGTGATGCAAAGAAGTAATGGTTTTGGACAGTGATATAAGCAAAATTCGAGTGATTCGCTATTGAAATGACAGTGATAAGTAACATATAATATGTGATCGTAATGCATATAAAGTGTTAGTAAATATCAGGTAATTGGCAAACTGTCTAGCCGGAAGCCTAGTCTAAAGACAGATGGAGAGAGACGGAGAGATGGAGAGAGAGAGTGTGTTTGCCTCTATTGTTATGTCTTTATACATTGAAAGCACTGCTTCCACATTCTGATGATGAGTGCGCAACCGCAACTTCACCTAGAAGAAATCAGAATACACAGAGTCAAAGAAGCACATAATGGCCCCCAACAGATCTTTAAGATCATGGCTTCAGTTACTCAATAGCATAGCTCTAGATATGTATTCCCTTGACCTTTTTGTTATGTGTTATATGACCTACCTTTTCTTCGGTATCATCAAACCTCTGTGTCAATCTGGCAGCGATCTCTTCGGTCTCTGGTGGAGAATACTTCAAGTGATATATCCTACCCGTAACAGGATCTAACCGTCTGCCAACAACTCTTTCCACAAGAATCTCTTCAGGGACCTAGCAAATACAGTGGTTACTACATATAAGACTCACGAATTTCCCATTCTCAATCATTCTCATCCAACACCTAGACAGCGGGTACATAAAGTGAATTCCGCCTAGTTACCACTTAATTTCCCAAAAAAATATATTTCCATCCAATTTGGTCATTCAAAATGAGATGACTGAAAAAAATAAAATACATCACCAACTCAAACAGGAGCTTAAGGTCCATCCAAAGGCTGAATGCGAAATAACAACAGAAAATAGAAACTACAGATTCTTACTTGCAAAAGAATGAAAAGATCTGCCTGGAGCCCAAATTCTTGCAGAGCTGTGGCTTGGGATAAGCTCCTGGGGTATCCATCTAAAAGCCAACCATTTTCTAGAGAATCTGATTGCACCAGCCGCTCCTTAACCATCTAAGGGTCAAATATAAGGGAGCATCAGCACAAGCAATTACTCTATTTCCAAAGAATGTGCTATTACTACAATTACAAACTATATTATGAGGCGTGTTTCAAAACAATGCGCTGTCCCTACCATTACAACTATTTTGTCGGGTGTATTTCAAAAGACTGTGCTGTCCCTACCATTACAACTATTTCGTTAGGGACCAATTGCCCTTTCTCCATATATTCCTTTGCTCGCTTTCCATTTTCACTCCCAGCTGCAACTTCTGCCCGTAACAGATCCCCAGCAGCAATGTGCACCAAACCATACTGCATATATGAGGACGACTTGATTCAATCAGCTTTTTCTCACTGGCAACCCCAAAGTGAGATAAAAGCAGTAACTTATAAAGACAATGATTATGTCATTCACAGGGAGGAAGATACATGTTAAAAGGAAGGAGAGAATATTAAGGTAGGCAATGTGGCTGTGACCCTCCTTACTCAGAAGAAGTTGACTCCCAACCAAGCAGGCACGTTTATCATCCAATGGCTAGTAGCCAAAGATTCAAGTACACGTTTCTTGGCTGAGACAATATTGACTACATGCATCTAATTAAAGAACAGTTCCTGCTGAAACATCTCTATCACAGTAGAGTTGGGCCATGGACGAAAAGCACAGGTAAGGAGTTAAATATCACTCTAGTTGTTCACTCATTGGATGCTTCTAGGAATCTAACAGTCAACTTTATACTGTAAAATATTGCTGACTCTTTTATGGGAAAAATTAACTCATTCTGATAAATAGACATGAAAGTGGACAATCCACTCACAGGTAATAAAACAAAGATCAGCCACAAGATACAAATTGACTTATTTCCACTTACCGTTTCAATTAATTTAATGAGCTAAAATTTCAAGCAACGGTGTCCTCTCAGTATTTTTATAATGTACTTCTCATTCTTATACTCTCAGTATTTGTATAATTAAAGTTAGATTCATTTGCCTAATATCTTCATACTACTTCAAAAGGCAAGAAAATGTTCCTCAAGTAAAATCTGCTTAATAATGGGTCCCTTAAATTGAAGGAAATCTAGTAAAGAAAACCAAAAGAAGCTATCACCAAATTCCCGCTGAGCAAGTTACTGAAGTAAATTGGTCCAAGGAAATCCCTCATATAACTGCAATAAGGAGGCTTATTTTGAAAATGATCTTTAAAAAATCTAGCTCACCTTAGAATTTGAGAATCAATATGCCTGACCTACTTTGTACAATTCCTTTTCTCTATTTCTCATGAAAGAATGAGACAGGGGATTGCAGCGAAATGTATGATCAAGTATTCCACCACGACTAGAAAAGTATGATACGAGAATCTTTCATTTTAATTTTCCCATCCCTTTCACTTATTATTTCAGCTTGGCCATTACTTCGACCAGTTTTTTTTTTTGGTCAGAATTACTTCGACCAGTTAAGAGAGTATTCTTTCATAAAAGGAGAAACAAACTTGACAGTCCTCAAATAAACAGCTTTTCTTGCTTTCTTTGGAAACACACTCAAATTGCATATGCATCTGCCAAGTTCATGCTTGATTAATCAAATCAGATGGTAGAAACTGTCGACTATGCATGGTGAATTAAGAAAGGAAGAAGAAGATCTATAAAGACCACCAGTGTATGCTGAATTGTCAGTATTACCAGCTCGGCAGGTCATAACAACAGACTGCAAGGTTATTCACATTTCACTCGTTGCTTAGAAGTGGATCCAATTTCAGCACTGATACTTCAAAAGGATACCATAGGAAAAAAGTAGAGCCAGCATTCACAGCTCTTAAAAAATCATGCCAAAGTAACTCCACCAACCAACTGAACTAATGGGCTTCAAAAAACTCTTGTGACGGAGTGTATCACTGTCGAGTCTCCAGCTCAGTTAACCATAATCACATTTGCTCTCTAGATCAATGAGCATCATTTTTTCCCTTTTTGTAAGTATAGTTTCATTAAAAGAACAATATCAGCGTATCCGACATATGACCAAACACATGGAATGCAATAGGATTCGCGAAAAGAGAAAGTCACCCAACAACGATCAAGAGTTCAGCCAAAGAAACATTCTTACTTTCTTAGTGATGAGCTCACATTGAGTCCCTTTCCCCGAAGCGGGCGCTCCTGATATCATTATCCTCAATGGGTCGGGCTTGGCCATTGCCACCAACTGCCACATAAACCAAAAGATGAAAATTTCAAGAAACAGAAACAACAAGAAATTCTCGGAACTCCCATCTTCAGACATCGGGAATAAGCTTTTCATGACCTCAAGACTGTAGTCCTGAATTGAATCGTTTCTTCTTACCGCGAGCTTGGAACGTCGGGCGAAAGGGGCGTTCTTGATAGGGGACGCATGGAAACGACGAGATGGGGCGCTATCTTTACCGAGAAAATGCAAACTGGAAGAGAAAATCTTGCAGGAGTTCGAAGGAGAGTGGCAAGTAAGAGAGTGAGCACGGGGCTGTGGCCTGGCTACTACTGGCATGTGCCCAGAGCAAGCCATAGCCATCTCTCTCTCTCTCTCTCTCTCTCTCTGAGACAGAGGGAAGAAGTTGTCGGGTATTACCTTGCCATTCTTTGGGGGTGTGGAAGAGGATATTCTTGGAGTTGGCGAATGGCGATGGTAGGAGGTAGGTATTACCTTCCACCAGTTATCAAATTGATCTGGGTAAACCCCCCTGAACTATCTTTGGTTAGAGGAAGGAACGAAAGATGAAAAAGAAAATTCTCTTCTTCTCCTTCTTCTCATAATTTTTTCTACTTCTTTTTATCGGATTTCATCCAAATTCTCATTTGCATTTCTCCTCGTTTTCCTCACATAACATAAACCTTAGCTATCTAGTGAAACTAAATAACGGGTTTGCTCAAATGGGAAAACGTGTTCGCCTTTCTCGTTCAAGATTTGGGTTTGAATAGCCAAGTGTGTGAATTTTCTTGGGATCGCTTTGGGAGCATAAAATCTATGTGTTTCGGTAATTACCCAGTATGTGTGAGACGAGAGAACTGTCACTCGCAATGAAGATTAATCAAATGTTCAAATAATCTCGAACACCCTTTAATAACAGAAAAAGAACTATCTAGTTAATTTTCTTGTTGAGATTGAGGCATACTCAAAAAATGCGACTTGTAAATTGCAATTAGGAAAATCTCGAATATCATATTATGTGCCCTTCGTATACAAAAATCTATCTCAATAAAAATATAAGTTTTCGTACTTTGGGTGTATCTCGAGAAAAATGAATGGAACAGAGAAATTCTATGATAGTAATCCCAAATAGCACGCCTTTGGGATAGAGCCTTACTGATTCATAGCAAAACTTTGGATGATTTTACCTCCCTAAGGAGTTGCACGCCCCATGTTTCATGAATAAAATTCAATTTCAGTTAAGAGTTTACCAACCGGAGTTTGACGTGGGCGTTGAAACCGCTTGAAAAACAAAGTGATGGACGAACCAAAGGGACGAATGAACTTTTGCTCAAGACAAAATAAAAAGATATTATATGTTGTAAGCCACGTCAACGTCAGGGCACTTTATTCAATTGAATTGGACAATTCAAAAGATGTTCAAGACACTACACGTCATGTCGTTTTTGTGAATGAAGTCGAATCTATATTAGTAGCCACGAAGAAAGTGGAAAGACAGTAAACCTGAAATGGCATGTTTTAGTTGATGAAACAACACATAAGATCTCGTGTGAACTATTGAGACAGTAGAGAAATGACAAACTAGGTTGCCTTCTAACATCTACGGAATCTAAAGCATGAATAGAGTAGCATAGAGTGAGAATAGATTTGAAACAGTCATTCATAATCCAATTTTGAATCGAATTTCATCAACTATAGATTGGGAATTGAAAAGCCATTCATGGGAACGGTTTCGTTAGTTATTGAACAAGATCATGTGAGAATTCAGGTGGACAGATGAATCAATGGCAAGACTTTGAGTTCTTCAGTAGCACATTCGATCGCTCTACCCATTCAATGGCCAAAACTCGTGCTTTGCATGCCCCTTTCCACAGAAGAAGAATTTATAAGCTTCAGTAAAAGAGAAGGCACAGTATACAAACTCAACTTACAGCTAAATTGAAGGCCAAAAAACAAATAAGAACCTTACAGCTAAATTAATCAATTTGATTATGCACATTTACATAGTATAAATGCCGACGAGATCCATCATGCTAAACAGCCTAGACGATTGTCCACTAGAAGCTTTAACATTCTTTCGCCGCCACAGGGAAATGAATGCGGTACAATAGAACTCGGCCCTCTGTATATGTAGCTCGATGGCCCTGGATGAATTAGAATTAGACAGCTGGATGGCTCCAACCATCTAGGATAAAGGCGAGAAATAAAAGGCACCACATAGCTCTATTTATGGAATTTGAGCAATTTCCACCAAAATTTTGTGCAGTGACTGTGGTTTTGAGAAGAACGGGCAGTGATCGCTGCCTTTAATCTTGAAGATGCCTTCTGGAGGGTTTTCTCGCACCAGCTTCTCTTGCACATCCGGAGAAAGGGCACGATCATCCAGTGTCTGAACATAAAACCGACGGCAAGTACCATACTTTTCGGGAGACAATGATAATTCTTGCATTATAGGCCCAAGCGGAATAGGTCTCATTGAAACCATGGCCAACGCAACATCCTGAAAAGAATTTTCATCTAAAAACAGTTAGACCAAGCATGCACTAAATGAAACTATCAATTACAATTGCAAGATTAATGGGAGTCACATAGTCAATAATCCCGGGGGGTCTAGAGCAAAAAAACAATTCTGCTATGTTCGTGCTTGATACGACAAACCAAATTTAGAAACATAGCTATGTACAGAGGCATGAGAGCATTTAATTAGGCAAAAAATGAAACCGTGCATTGATTAGGCAAAAGTGAGTGCAAAAGTTTCAACCTCAAGCAGATTTCGAACAAAGACTTTGATCACAATAATGATAGTTCATTCACTGTAAGACATGGTCTTCAGCCAGGGAACTTTTTAAACAAAAGCTAATTTGATTAGAAACATGCTAAAACCGACTAGCGAATACTAATTTGAGTCTTGTCTATATATAAATGCTGGTAAAACCTACTAGCGAATACCCTGGACCTTGCAAGGAAGAAGACATCAAGACACTTTCTATTCAGTTCTAATTGGCTGCTGTAGTTATGCCATGACATCTGAGAGGAATTGCACTTATGGAGTGTAACTGATGGCGGGTATGGATTAGTTAGTGGGAGTTCAAAAATTGGAGATCTGCTAGCAAGCTGCGGTATGGAATTCCAGTAGTGGTTCAAAATGGGTTGGATTTACTTTTGGAGAATCACGGATGAGCAAAGGACTAAATGATGCAAGCACAAAACTGGGAAGTGGAGGAAGGGATGACTCAATTTGGTGGACGTCAGCGACTCAATTTGGTGGACGTCAGCAAGAGGCCCCATATACACTGTAGTCTTTATATTAGTTCTTAAAGAGTCTAATGGAATATATAACAAATTCCTCGGGTAATAGTTGGTCAAGTCCTGAACAAGCAGAAGCTGCATGGAAAACTGTCTGAAGCAGTATCTGGACTCTAGACAATCTTCAGATTAAGAAGATCTCTGCCCATCTATTTTTCCTCTTTGAAAGGTGTTAAACATCCTGTAACAAATTCTCGATGATTTTGTTCTTGTATTAAGATCTTATGGATACGACTTTGCTGATAGTTATAGACTATAGGTTAATTGGGCAGCAGAAGAGGCCATGGCAGACACAAGTCTGCATGTGGAAAGGCTTAAAAGTAGTATAAGGAAAATTCTCCAACTCATTGTTCTGACCGTATTTGTTGGTCTGGAGTCTGGACAGTGAAAAATAGAAAAGGTGAACGAAAGTATTTGCCACATAAAAACACTAGTCACTTAAAGCATATTCACAAGTAAAGCCAAATGATAGAACCAGACAAGTGCAAATAAAAAATGTATGGGTCAATCTGATCAGAGATAAGAGGTGGAAACAGAGTGAACAATAAGAAACATTATGAACCCCCCAAGTGAGTAAACATTATTCTACTGTATTCAGCTCACATAACTACGACATGTTTACTTCCAAGATGAATCTGAAGCAAATAATGGCCTGTTCTTATTCCTCCAGGTCAAAGAGAGACAGAGAACTCTCTTCCTCCCCCATAAGCTCATGAAAACAATGAGAACATGTTTTTCTACCCAGCTCAACTTTTTGGCCAATATAAATTGGAAGTTGTAGATAGTACGGTATAATATCCACCTAGGATAAGGCTCACCAGTTTTTTGGCTGTTAATTCAACATAATATGCATTTGCACCGGAAGTCATCTAAAGTAAATACAGTAACAAAGTCAATGAGGTACTCTGGGAATCTCTCTCTCTCTCTCTCTCAGAGGCACAGAAGCATACTGAAAACGTGCTTGAGTGTGCACGCACCAAAAAGAATGATAACAAAACTCAACAGGCAATGTCTCTAATCTAGATATGTCAGGTCAACATCTCCACCATAATGTCAGACTTTGTTATCATCACAATTCCTGACATGCAGCAATACATCCTTGTAGTTTTTCTGGTGTTGTCAGGTCTTGAAATTGAGACAGAGACCTAGTGTGTACATTTACAGTACATTGCAGCAGCTCACTAGTGTGCAGCAACTTCTTTAAGTGAGATGCATAAAAGAATGGACTCTCCTTTAATATGACACCCAAAAGTGCTGCTAAGAATGCAACAAACCTTAGCAGGGGATTGATTAAAGTATAAACCCTTCATTTGATTTTTTTCAAACTGAAATCCTGTAGGAGTCTTGTCCTTTCCGTTCCCATGTATTAAGTACTTCGATTCTTGCATAAAGAGTTCTGCAGAGCCAAGCTGCATGCAACATCCAGTCACAATGTTACCAATTGTACGAAACAAAGCACGAGGCAGCACAGCAAGAGAACCATGATTAAGCCAAGTTAGGAGGAGCAAAAACTGCATATCAATTGATAAAAAGTTATAAAATTAGAAGAATTGAAAGGAAAAAATTTGTTGAATCTTCAACAGATAAGGCTGCAACAAGTGGATATCATCATCTGCAGAGCAAAGACATACAAGATTTCACTCATCGGGGAACCTCCCCTTGCCCCAATGAACCATATTGGTGCATACCTCTTCAGCAAATACATCAAAAGGCCTCCGACCATTAGCCACCATTGTACCGCAAATATAAATTGCTTTAGAAATCTTTTCCTGGAATTGCTCCAAAGCATAAGAAACGCATGCACCACCAATGCTGTGACCAACCAATATTACCTGCATGAAACAACAGTATCGCTCTTTCACCTGGAAAAAAGAAAGAAAGAAGGTTGTTCAGGACATAAACCTAATGGTGCATCTTTAGACCTTTTCGTCCTCCGGAAGGTTCTGCAGATAGTCAATCAGCGGTTTTGAATATTCTGCCAGCGTGCTGACACTATTAGTATCAGTTGTATCAATACCAGACCCGGTGAGATCGATGGCTGTGGGGATGAGTCCCACTTCCTCTAAAAGAACTATCGTCTTATACCAGCACCAAGCTCCAAACCCTTCTCCATGTATCAGGACAAGTTTCTTCCATTTTACACCTTCCAGAAAGTCTGCTACCTGTGTAAGGACATTCTAGTTATATCTGTATCCATTTTCCTTTTCACATGATCAAACAAAGAAAGGTTCGAAATTTACGCAAGGCGTAGCAGCTAAAACGCGTTTGCCAGAGAATGGAACCTCTGCTCAATATCTTTCATACTCTAGAATAATGTAAAGCCGGTTCAAAGCACACTTCATTAGTCGGATCAAGCCATGTCCCAGCGCCGCTCAGTTTCATATGAAGAACAGAAGAGGAAGTATAAACCATGTAACTGAAGTTTGGGCCTAAAGACATAATCAAGCACAAATCACACAACCACAAGGGTATAAAACCACGACTGAATACAAAAAAGTGCGCTTTACATAAATAAAAAATCAGTACTTTTTCCTGCAAATTTTACTTTGCATCTTGCTTTACTTAAAGAAATAGTCAAAGAAAATATAAGAAAAACGCAGTGTCAACTTAGGGTTGAGCTCTCCAGATTCACGCTAATGACGCTTTACTCAAAAGATCGGAACCTTTCTCGTGACAAATCACACGCAATTGGTCCCACAATTTCTGCTCAGGAAGAGGGGGCAAAAAGGAAAGCAGATCATCTTCTCTTCAAAAGCTTCGCACAGCAGCGGAAAAAGTAGAGAATTTAAAAAATAAAAAAAAAATTGGAGATAAGCGAGTGTGCAGCAATCATTGCACTTTTTGAAGCTCTGAAAGAAGAGAGACGATGTCTTTCCTCTTTTTCTATCTGCGGACTCCCCCTTTTTCCGCGCACAAGCATCGTTCCAGGACTCAGCACCTGACCATTGACCGTTACTGACTCTGATTGAACTCGCCACCAGCACCCCTACTGCTATCGCTAACCTTTCAGATCTCACTCGTCAAAGCCTCAATTCGCATAAGATCCACTCGGAAACGAGCAAAAGAATCCAACAAAAAAAGGAACAGAAATCGACGAGAACTCGAACTCGAACTGGAAGTCGAACTCACCGGCTTTCCGTTGGGGAACTGATCGGAGAGGACGCGCCTGCGGGAGCTGGTGTTGCCGTTGATGCGGCGGGACATGGATCCGTCGAACCTCTGCGACTGATGTAGGGCCATGGAGAGAGCCTGGCGATGGAGGAGCTCCTCCTCCACCACCAGCTTCCTCTGGGACCGACCGGCGGCCATCCTCTTGCTCCGAGACACATTCCCGCTCTCTCTGGCGTCCTTCTTCGTCATGCACACGAACCGATTCCCCATGCTGCTTCTGCTTCAGCCGCTTCTTCTTCTTCTTCTTCGACGATGGGGGGGAGGAGCTCCGGGGCGAGAAGGCCTTCAGGAGCGTCTCCCGGAGGAGAGAGAAGTCCCGGCGGAGAAGGGGAGGAGGAGCATTTGACTTTTCTCTTCTTTCTCTTTTTCCGCGGGGGGGCAGGTGGTGCTGCTGATACCGAGCGTTGCGAAATGCGGAGGAGATGACAGACCAACTACAAACAACACTCTCTGCTCCTCCTTCTGTTTTCCTCTTACAATTCCGGTTTTCGTTTTTCTCCAAAGTCCAGGAATTTTCTACGACGTGACTAAAATTTATAAACGGATTTTATTAACAGCGTACTCATTAAGCAACCAATTATTAAAATAAAAAAAAATTATGGTAACCAATATATATATATATTTTAATATAATTTGAATTATTACAAATAAAAATGTGCCTTAATACTGGTAAGCAACGTCCTCTATAAATTATTTGATTTGTTATTTTGTGTACGGTACAACATTAGGGGCGTGATTTTTTATTTATTTATTTTGGCTTATAGCGGATGAAAATTCGTCTCCTGATTTTTCAAATGTGGTCAAGCCCATTTTTGTTGTAGGTGGGGGAAAGCCGTGGGTCCCGCGTGGAGGCATGAACGGTAATTGAGGTCATTTAATGTGTCTTGGCTGTCGGGGCATGCAGATTTGCCCGATTGATTGCGAAGCCTTCGTCCCTTTTGCCGCGCGCGCGCGCTGTTGCTGCTGATCTCCTGTTTCTTTTTCCGGCTTTGTTTGCGATGCCGTGGTGGTTTCGGCTCTTCCAATGTGTCGTGATGTCCAAGCCCAACTTGCGAAAACGAACTGATAAAGAAGGTGGGGCTGTTTGGTCGATCCATGTCCACAGCTCATGGAATATCAATACACGTCCACCTACACGCAAGGTGTCCGCTCATGCGCATTCATTAAGGTTAGGGGTGAGCATGTTTTTAAGGTAGAATCTGAAATTGGAGAATCATACTGGTGGAGCCTGTTCGATTTCAGGTCTCAAGATATGTGAGGTAGATTCTAGGCAACGAGTAAGTTGCAGGTTCTAAATAGGTAAAATCTATAACCTAGAACTTGGAACCTAGAACAAGGTTTTGTATTTTTCTTGATCTATGTTTTCGTGTGATACTGCGATATACCATGATATCGTGTATAATTCAGTACCACTAGTCCGAGCTTCAATTTCTAACGATATTTATGATTGAAACTTTTACTTTGTTAATGTTTCGTATTTTTTGTGTGTTTATATATATGTTATAGTCAGTGGATTATAATAGCAAGTGATGATTATTAAAGGTAATGATTAATTAAGAATACATGTGGAACTTGGGTAGACATCGGAACATATGACGGAACTTGTGATAGGATAGATTCTAGGTTCTAAAGTATGCAGAGTAAATTCCAGATTTCAAAAAATGATAAACTTGTTTTAGCGAGTAGGTTCTAAGTGGAATCTGTACGGAACCTAGAATCGCTCATCCCTAATTAAGGCTCCATCCACGAGTAGACCTTGAGTCTTTTTTTTTTCGTAAGATACGTGATTAGGATATGATGGCTACCGCATGCAAATTGAGTGCTTAACCACTCGATCAACTCATCACGGTTGGCCATCAAGCTTTGTTGGATCCACATGCTGTTTCTTGAGCAGTACCAATGCACCTAGGCATGCATGTGAACCCGCTCGGCCATCAGAGATCATGTGGGTCCAACACGGGGCACACACTAATCAATAATTGAGATGGAGTAGGCTTACATTCTCATAGGGTCCATATAAGAAAATTTCCCGAGAAACATTTGAGAAATAATGTTAGGCTCTCCTTACATCCACGTGGCATTTCCTCTCAGGCTCACGGACAACATAGATAATGGCGACCACGGACCGCTCCTTCTCCTTGAGGCGTCCACTCATGCCTCTCAAAAGATTCTGATCAGAAAAACTGGTGGTCTTACGTGCTCGAGCGAGAGCTTCAAAGGATAAAGAATATGCAACTGTGCCCCCGCCCACGCCCACGCCCACGCACGCAGAAGCCATTTGATCACCCCTGGTCGTGCTAGAACACAGCATGGTTCATATGATAGCTCTGAACTGTCACCTCATTTCGAGTAGCCGCTTCGCTCGAGGCCTGTACCATGACACTAGCGTTAAACAAAGCACTGGCGACGATCTTGTCTATCGAATCGTTCGCAGCGGAGAGTTCCGGGAGAGAGAAAGACGGTGGCGCAAGGTGAGAGGCGGAGTTCCTGCGTTACGGTGCGCGTTGTCATCGCCAGAGGAAGCAGAATCCGGAGGAATTACTGGGTTGAGAACAGAGCCGAGAGGCGACGGTGGTGGGCAGTTCGAGTATCTAGTGAAGGCGCACGGATGGGGAGTGAGGAGGTTGATTGAAGACAGAGTCGAGATGAGGGCGGTGGCTCAAATCCAAGCCGAAGCCTTCCATGAACCGGTGGCTCTCTTCAATGATCTCTTCTTCCAGTTTTTCCAGGTTCGCATCTCTTTCGACGCCCCATAAAAGCCATGACTGCAATTGAATTTTGTCTAGGAAGCAAACCAGAACTTCTTCAGGATGAAGTTCATTCTTCGATTGATTGTCTATTAAGTGGCCCGATAATGCTTAGAGTCCTCCCAATTTCGCTTGCGGGAGTAATCTCGACACGATCAAGTGTTTAGAGCCTAACAGGTCCTGCTGCAACACATCTTGTCTTAGGCAGAAGTGCTCGCGGGGCTCGTTTACAAACTCCGAAACTCGCCTTCGAACAGGCAAGATATAATATCAACCGCGATGTAATCGCATTTTATCCTAATTCATTCACAATGTCAGCAAAAAAAAAAAAGAAACTGACATTGATCAAAACAGGTATGCCTGCTTGGTGGCTGAGCCCACGATGAGTGTTCCCAAGCTCGAAGATGGAGTGGTCGGAGTGGTCAATGTCACGGTGTTGAGGGAGGAGGCCATGCTTCGGCACTTACCGGGAGCTGAAGAGTACCTCTATGTGTCTGGCATTGCAGTGTCCGAGAGCTTCAGGTCAACATTCATCTTACCTTTTCACAGCAGTTGTTCAATCGGGTCAGGTTGAAAGTATTGTGATTCTAGTTCTAACAGGAGGCGGAAAGTGGCAACCGCGCTGCTCAATGCCTGCGACGAGCTCTGCATTGGATGGGGCTACCAGTATCTGGTGCTCCGAGCCCACGAGGACGATTCTGGCGCTCGCACGTTGTATGCGAACGCGGGGTATAGAGTCGTGACAGGGGATCCCGTGTGGGTCTCTTGGATCGGGAAAAGGCGACGCGTCCTTTTGATCAAAAAAATCGGGTGAATTGAAGTACGAAATTCGACTGCTGTATGCCATTCGCCGCTGGAAATTTCAGTGCAAACACAAAACAGAGGAGGAGATAACATTGATTGTATGCTGCGTGCGGGGAGTATACTTACAATTTGGAGGGTTAAAAAACAGGATGGAAACTCTGTAGGATCACTATTTAGCACCCTACCCTGTACTTATTCCATCTCCATCCAATCGAGAAACCAAGTTTAAATTGGAAAATTACCACAAACTTTTAGACTATTTCCGAATTCGACCCGTAAAACATGTATCTGTCTCAATCGATTCCCGTACTTTAACTTGTGAAGACAACGATGGTTTGGATGGATCGCTATGTCGAAAGCCACCTTGTTGTTTCTATAGTTGCCCCCTTATCCTAAGGATAGGTCAAAGTCACATTTCGAGTTCAAGATCGAGAGAATATGTAGGTATTTTGAGAACACGAAATTCCATCGTACCGAAGCCGAAACCAAAAGTGGCTATAAGGATTATAAGGGATAATTACCAAAAAAGTCATAAATATATTGCAATTATGCCAATTCAATCCTAAATATTTTAATTTGGCCAAATTTGTCATTAACCTTTTGAAAATTTGTCAATATAGTCCATTCGGCCAATTTTGGCCGGAAATTGCTAAGGTGGATATTGGCTATCCTACGTGGCACCACCAACGCTAACGTGAATAATTTTTGTAATTTTTTATTATCTTTTTAATTTTTTTATAATTATTTTCTTTTCCTTTCCTTTCCTTCTTCCTCTGCAATCACCAGCCTCCTCGATGGCCAAAAGCAAGAGCCAACGAGGGTCTCGCCGGTTCTGGTGAGGGCCAACTGCACTAGCCTCTGGCAATGCTCGCCTCCTCAAAATCTAGCGAGGGCCAACCTCGCTAGCCGAGCGAGGCTCACCTTGCAAGGCTTCAACCTTGCCAAATCTAGCGAGGGCGAGCCTCGCTTGAGGCCGGTGAGGTCGACCCTCACTTGCGGCTAGTCACTGACCAACAATAATAATTAAGAAGGAAAAAAAGAAAACAAAAACAAAAACAAAAATAACAAAAATTATTCATGTTAGTACTGACAGTGCCAAGTAAGACTGCTAGCATTCATATTTGTGATTTTCGGCCAAAATTGGCCGGATAGACTACATTGACAAATTTTCAAAAGGTTTAAGACTTAATTGACCAAATTGAAAGGTTTATAACTGAATTGGCATAATCACAATAGATTTATGACTTTTAAGGTAATTTTCCTAGGATTATAAGGAGTATCAATTCGATAAATAAAATTAATTATAACATTCAATAATGATTGACCTTGTCAAACTATCCGGAAGGTCAAAATTCATTTATGAACCAATAGAAGCTAATAGACTATTAGTTGGGATATTAGACTATTAGTTGAAGTCACCTTCTTTATCTTTTCTTCTTTAAATCAATATATAAATGGTTATTAGGATCTGTGCGTGGAGATGAACCTCTCAACTGATGAAATTTTAATAATAGTCCTAGTAAGAAACATTAGATTTCTAAACAGTAACAAGTTAGTAGGACACGATAAATTTAACTTTAATGAGTTCTATCTTCTACACATAATGTAAATTTTTTCAAGTTGCCATGAAGAGAATAAAAAAGGAGAGGGAGGAAGATTGAGTTGATAATTAGGTTACCAAATTGACTTATAAATTAAGTGCGTGAGAAATTTTACCACTAAATTACAATTACCAAAATCGACAAATGAACAATGCCATCTATTTAGTATAAAGAAAATATATTTTTTGAGAGTTGACTTTTATTTGATATCAAACATACAAATTATTTTTTTTGTTGAAAAACATACAAATTGTTTATGTGAATGTAAATCAATGCAACTTTTTCTATACTTTCCAGAACTACAGTGATATTCTTTATCTCTGGAAAAAGAAGAAGTCATAAAATTCTTCCTACTTAGAAGGAAAAATGACACAAATAGTCCTTAAATTCCGGCCTAATCTGCAATATGATCTTTGAGTTTTTAATTCATTCAATATGGTCCTTAAACTATTCCTAAATGTTCAATTTAGTCCCTAATTTTTCAAGTTCTTCACAAAGTCAAATCAATCATTTTGCACTATTCATAAGATTTCATAACTACAATATTACTTGTAGCTTATAATAACTTTTCATTTCAATCCATTTTTCGAATCACAAAAAAAAAAACTATTTTTTCATTGCCTTTTGTCTTTTTGGCCTTTATAAGTATTAGGATAGTTGCATTTGCACAAACTTTAGCTTATGATCTATATAATAGTTCGACCAAAAAAAAATCTCTATAATAGTAAAAGTAAATCCTAATTTAGAATTATGTCAGGTTGATATTCCTCTTAGTGTTTCCATAAGTATATCTAAAAACGAAAGTTATTTAGCTATAGAGGATCGCACTTATGTTAATTAAAATCTTGTCTCTATTCTTTTAGATAGAAAAAAATATACAAGCTTTTGTGTGTCGTGTTTTTTCAATTAAATTTAGTTAAAATTGTAAATTAAAAATTAAAATAGCAGAAATATCAACATGATACAACTCTATATGAGGTTTTACTTTTTCTATTATAAAAATCACAAGCTTAAATATACTTAAATGGAAATATTGTAATATTAATTTGACCAACAAGTAAAAAGGTGATAAAAAGATAGCATCTTCATTTGTTGATTTATGAAATGGCTTGAACAACAATATATTCTAAAACCTGGACAGTAGTAATTTTAAAAACTTGTTGATAGTATCGAAAGATTGAAATAGACTTTTTTATGGAAAGTAGAAAATTTTGATTGAACAAATTGAAAGTTTGGGGAATAGATTGAAAATTTATGAATACTTCGGGAAATACATTGAACAAATAAAAAATTCTTACCATGACACGCATATTGAATTAAAGTTTGGGGGACTATTAATACCATTTTCCCTACTTAAAAAAGAGCTGAATGGAATAACTGGGCTTTAACCTTTCTTTATTCGTTGATTCAACATCATCTCAAGCCAAATAAAGTTTCCTATTTCCCACAACCATCTTTCGAGATGATTATTAGTTTTAAATTTTGAATTTAACTCATAGCTTAACTCCTTTTCTTTTTTTTTTGATAATCATATGATTTTATTGCTCACCAACAATATGATATAAAACAAAGAGAATCTCAAATTTATATGGGATGGGGATATTGATCATTATCTTCTTTTGCAAATATATTCATTTCATTTATTTTAAATATATTATATTCATGAATAAATGAGTAAATTTATCTGACGCATATTTGAAATAACTAATCGAACAAAGAATCCATACTTTGGAATGTTTGTTGGGCTTAAATCAAACAAGTCCACGCGATTGAATTTTTTTTATTTATTGTCAAACCATGCCATTGAACTTTAGTCCCTTTATATATCGAGCGAATTCCAAGCACCACTTTAATTAAATTTTCCAAATTCGGAGCTAAGGAACATTACTTCGTAAATGTCAATGCAAGGAAAAATGATATCACAAACGGCAGTTTGAATCTCAACCGGTCATTCGATTTCAAATAAGAGAGAAAGCCATTGTTATTTTTTAGTATATTTTTCGATAAATCTTGCTATTTTCGTTAAATAATCAAGTCTTTCGAAGTATTCAGATATCGATATAGACAATCCTACATTATATTTTAAGCAGAAGCTTTTAGATTCAAATAAAAATTTTAGTTTCGAAATTTTTAAAGAAATAACGTAAGGAGTGTGTTCTAATCTCCAAAATAAACGAAGGCGTCGATTTAAATTTGATTCATTTTTTTTTTCTTTGAGGGGGGTCTTATCGTTTCCCTGTTCGACGAAGATAAGAATAAGATGGACGGTAGGACCCAGTCACCGACGTCTCTTCTTCTTCTTCGTATGCTGCGGATGAACGCACTAGATACTCGCCCATCATATGATCCTCCGAGACAAGCAATCAAATCCAATCTAGGAGCATTGTTCTTCCTCCCAAGTCCCGAGTGGCGAAGAAAAGCCATCTCTTTCTTGATCGTTGCGCTTCTTTATTCCTGTCTTCCTGATCTCCCTGGACTTGGAGCTCACCCCTCTCTGCGTTCTTCTGTTGTGGGTTCCTCGGTAAGTTAATCTCGCGATCCTTCTCCCTGTTCCCTGTGTGATTGAAGGTTCCGCGCCTCTTGGTTTGTTCTTGATTCTGTAAGTCGATCCCGATTTAAAAATCTCTCCTTTTTTCTCCGGCTCGTCAATCGTATGTTTGTTCGATTATTATCCAACGTTTGAGGATGTGGGTCGTTGTCAAACTCGACCTTCGTGATTATATTTAGTTCTTCATGTAGTGAGTGCCTTGTTATTCAGCTATTCTGCCTTTTTGACTCGTATACTTGTCCCCCGGGGAGGGCCGGTGATGGACCCAGGAATGTCAGGAAGTTTCAAAAATTGAAGGGGTTGCAATTTTGAGGACAAGTCTCTGGGGAATTTTCACAAACACCAGGGCATGATATCTGTTAAAGTGAAATCGGGAAGCATAGGTGTCCTGGTTACCTTTGTATGTTGATAACTGATGAGTCTCTATGGATGGATGTCTCGATTCGGCAATAGTAAGAGAAACAGAAGTAGGGGAGGAGACGAAATAAATGGAAAACGATATGCTAGTTGAAGTTGTGTCAAAGCGCTATCATGATATAGCAACAGATGGATGTGATAATTATGTATTTTTTTAAACATAATTGCGAGTGTATACATGCAGGGTACGTGATGGGGGGAAGTGCAATCGATGATGACTGGGAGCTTACTTCCCCAGGCAATGGGGTCAAGACATTGGTACTTGTTGGCCGTACCGGTAATGGCAAAAGTGCTACGGGGAACACCATTCTTGCAAGAAAGGCCTTTAAATCAAGGGCTAGCTCTTCTGGCGTCACAAGCACCTGTGAATTGCAGAGAACTGTCCTGCGGGATGGCCAAATTGTAAATGTGATAGATACTCCAGGTATGATTGTGGGATCAATCTTATACATGTGATTATATTACACCAATTCAAGAGAAAAGGAAATGTGTGTTGAAGCTTTTGCTTATTGGTTAATCCAGTAGACATTTATTTTGCACATAGCGGTTCTGACATCGCATATCATGGCAGGTCTATTTGATATCTCTGCTGGAATTGATTTTGTTGGCAAAGAAATAGTAAAATGTATTGATATGGCGAAAGATGGAATTCATGCTGTACTTGTAGTGTTCTCTGTCAGAACACGGTTTTCAGAGGAAGAAGAAGCTGCTCTCCGTAGCTTGAGAACTTTATTTGGCAGTAAAATAATTGACTACATGATTGTAGTATTTACTGGAGGAGATGAGCTTGAGGATAATGATGAGACTTTGGAGGATTATTTGGGTCGTGAGTGTCCACAGCCTTTGAAGGTTGACTTTCTGCCTGCTTTACTTATTGTATTATAAAAGTAGAGGTTTCTTTCTGTCTTTCATTTGATTAGGTTATTGCACAATAAAAGATAGAGGTTTCTCGTGGTTTTTTTTTTTTTTTGGGACGGATTCTCGTGTTTCTGCTGTTTTTGAGAGGAATTCCACAATTTATTATGGATCATCCAGGGGCATTATGGTGACTACTTGTTTCTTGAGCAATATGAGAAATGCAGTAAAATGTTGTTGTCTTGTTCTTTTTAAAAATTTGTCGGGCCAAGAGGGAGTTCTAGTGCTCTATCAAAGAAGAGTTCACCAATGAAGAATCTACATTAGAACAATTAAACAGCTCTGTTAACTATCGATTGGATGCTTCATGAACTGCATATTCTTTTCTAGTAGTTCCTATGATCCTATCTAGAACTCTTTGTTCAAGATCAATCTTCACTTAAAACCAGCAATAATGTGCTTTTATTGTCACTGAGAATTTTATGTACTCATACTACTTTTTGATGAGGTAAGTTATCATGGAATGCTATATAAATTTCAGCTATTGAACACTGATCTGGGTTCCCATAAACCGCATTGTGTTCAACCATACTTAGTATTGAACATGCCAGACAACATCTTATTCTTATTTTCTTGGTAAGTGTTGTCGATTTTGGAGGTTAAAGATTAAAGCAGCCAGATTTGTCTGTCAGTGTGCCTTTATGATTTTCATCTGAAATGAATGGCTGGACATGCATGTGTGCTCAAAATTTGATTAGTGATGCTATCTTTCTTATTGGTTAACGCAACGTACATAGGATGTTAAACTCTCTGCATGAAGCTTTGTCCTTTTGTGTGTTCTCTCTTAAATTCTGCCCTAACTTATGTTAATACACCATCCTTATTTCATAGGACATTTTACTTCTCTGTGAGAATCGAAGGGTACTTTTTGACAACAAGACCAAGGATGAAACCAAGAGGGTCGAACAGGTTCAGCATCTGTTATCCCTTGTAAACATGGTCATGGTGCAGAATGATGGAAAACCTTATACAGATGATTTATTTGTTGAAATGAAGGTAAGCTGACAACATTAGGTTGTAATTGTTGGATAAATAATGTGCACTTTTGGCTCAATTCTGTAACGTATATGTCTATCTACAGAAAGGGGCAATGAAGCTCCATGAGCAGAAAGAAGTTGTTGGTTCCTTGAAAGGATACTCTAAAGGAGAGCTCATGAGGTTGGAGGAGCAGATGCATAAATCTTATGAAGAGCAGCTGCAGCGAATCACTGAGATGGTATAAATTCCATTACACTTCTATATCAGCTTTTGTTTTGTCCTTGTCGTCAGGTACTTTCATTGATTCAGTGTTATATGGTCGAACTTTTTATCAGCCCAGAAACTAGAAAGGGTTTCTTCCCAGACTAATAGCTTATGCCTATCTGTTCTTCTGCATTAGTCCTCTTCTGGAACTCATAATTTTCATTGCAGTAGTCCAAATTTATATGCTAAGAGATTCCTAACTCTGTGCTCCCTTTTTCTATATAGTTCGTTGTAGATCCCATAGACATGTTTTCAACCTTGAAAGTCAGTTGCTAAGGAAATGGTAGAACCATAAATACTATCTGAAATAGTGGAGGGTGCTTGACAATAATCTGTTCCTGGAAAGTGAAGCTTTTTAACATGGTCGGTTTGTTTTATGAATGATCCTTTTATCTAGGTTGAAGCAAAGCTGAGAGAGACGACAACTAGACTGGAGCAAAAGTTGGCGGAAGAGCAAGCTGCTCGAATGAAGGCAGAAGAGCTCGCACAGTTTGCTCAAATGCAGTCAAATGATGAAATCCGTATTCTGAGGGAGAGTCTAGAAAAAGCGCAGAGGGAGACCCAGGAGCTCCGTAAGCAAGCCGAAAGTCGATGCGCCATATTATGACCTATCTGTGAAAACATTCCAGACTATATATTGGTTGGATCTCCTCTCTTACATTCCTTTAACCCGAGTATCCACAAAGGTAACTTATAAGTTCTTATGGCACATATCGTCAAATGTCATGTTTATCTATACGCCATGTTTTATCTATACTCCGACATTATTACAATTGGTATCAAGCGACTCGGTTTTTCTAAATATGTCTTGCTTTCATTGTGTAGTTCATTTGATGGATAATTATTGCAAGTATTGTTTATGCAGTGGCGTGTGTAATGTGTGTAAAAGATCTTTCTTATGAAGGGGCTTAACAAGCAACAGCGTGGATTAACAGGAGTGGGTTTTGTACGATTAGATGGTCCTCATGACAACCTTAAACCTTTGGATACATATGCAACTTCCATGGTCATTTGGAATTCGTCAGATCCTGTAGTACCGCGTGAGATCCATTCTCCAAAAAGGGTGATTTCAAATGCCGTCTCATCTCCAAGCTAGAATTAGATGTGAAGTTCCCATGTTTCTTTAGAAAAAAAGAAAGGAAAAGGTCTGCATTTCTGTGACTGTGTATATATTCCAAGATATAAAAATTTCAACATTATGACATACCCGATATATAAGATGATACACTTAGGATTGACCATATAAAAACCCAACCAAATTTTAAGTAAATTGCGGTAGATCGACGCTCCAATAAATATGCTGACTAGTATCTAGGGATGAACATGTACGTGCCTGAGGCTACTTAAATGGGCGTGACACTTCGATCCTCACCCATCGTAGCATGACTAGTGTAGGTACCCTCGATTCATAATCTATTGGCCTATAAACGAGTCGTCGTAACTGTCGATCTCTCATTGAACTTTCAGTGCGATACCCAGTAAAAATATACTTCGATGTGATTATACCATACAGCGCCTCCTGTCAAGCACCCCTTAACACACCCTAAAGCACAGGCTGATCTGCATATCGTTCACCAAATACCCTTTAATGATAACTGCACGACGACATGATCATGCGACAGAATAGTTATTGTAATAATAGTTCCAAGGACGAGAAGATACGGAAGTGCTACTTCGGTACAGCCATAACAGAAATGAGTACGCACACGTACATTACTGTAAGTTCGTAAAGCACTTCGAGAAATAGAGCATATACTTCAATCCAAGCCAACCTGGTGACTTACCTGCAAAATTAACAAGTAATTCTGTTGAATGAAATGCACATCAATTCAGCATGGAGGCACTTTTACAATAAGACAAACAGGGTACAAATACACTATTGCACAGTAGCGTATAAATGAACGCCCGATTGGAGAACTGAGTATAAATGAGGAAATCACAATGAACTTTCGACACGGTAAAATTGAGTACCCGAGATGGAGAACTTTCTTGTCGGAGTGTGAGTAGGCAGTTCCGCCCTCGACCATGTTAGCAGGGAAGAAATTGCGAGAAGCTAATGCTTCCATTGCATTAAGCTGAGGGCCAGCAACCATGTTTCCATGGTGAATCCGTTCCACCTCGGCAATCTGAAAGAAACCGAATAAGCGATGTGCAAGGACATCAAATCGTTTTCAAGGAGGATCGAGGACATTAATTTAAGATCCTTGCTGCAGCGGCTGATGCTGAAGTTGCTACATTAAAGTATGTCTTCACATTGATATTTCGAGTTTTGACAGAACAAATTCTGATAATGTATATAACTTCTGGACGTAAACTTAATTAAGACTCTCTTTAGAGCATATTAATTAAATGCAGTCTCTTCCAAAAGATCATTGAACTAATTGCAACAATGATATGACGACGTTTGTACCTTCGTGCGGAGGAACACGCTTTCATTTTCAAGCTCAATCTCCTGACAACAAAGAATATCCAAACTATATGGTTAATATGATGAACTACATGGTCAACGAAAGGTGGATTAGAACTGATCTTACCCTTTTCTGCAGGTACTCGATCTCAGTCAGTAACATCTCATGCTGTCGAGAGGAGTAACTATTAGTAACACATACAAGCCACGATGGGAAAAAGAAAACTCATCGTTGTCTGAAATACTCAGACTATAGAGCATGACACTCAATCTAGAATGTATGTAAACTAGGAACATCTTCTAGTTGGAAAGGAGCGATTCAAAACGAAAAGTACCGCCGCTGAAGAACCGGCCTAGTGTGACAAAAGTATGTGTTTTTGTGTGAGAAAATCAGCAAAAGCAGCTTTTTATGCACATGCAATGCGAGATCTATTCATAACATGTGACACGATTTACACAGATTTAGAATCTTCAATCAATGAAGAACATCTGGTACTAAAACTTGTACCTTCTTTGACCTGATCCTCGTGATGCCGCGTTCGAGCCTATTTTCTAGCTGCTTCAGCTCCTTAACGGAGAGTGAACTTAGGGAATCACCCATCAAGTGCCTAGAAAGCATGACAACATTAGAAGGTCCTGAGCACCAAATAAAGCAACCTACTCATTTGAAAAGAATATCTCTCAATTTTACTAATGAATTGAGAGATCTCTGTATATAAAGAATTAACAATCAAGTGGCCATTGGCATCCCTCCAAACTGATTGAATCCATAACAATCTCGAGTCTTAAACAGTACTGAACAAATTGGCTAATACATAGATGGATGATCAAGGAATATTTTACCTGTTGGAGTTTTGCAGCATTTGGATTTGTTGACTCAACTTTGCGGATTCTTGTTGGTAGTACTATGTCGATTGAACCGTAAAGGCAAAAACCAAAAGAAAAAACGAACATTACTACTATACCATGAACATGAAAAAATGGGAAAAAACAATATGACCTTGATGAATCGATAGTTTAATTATGTCTGCCAATGTGATTCGGATGACAACCAACAACAGAAGTAAAAAAAATTCCTCAGTGTGAATGTCACGGGTTGATATACTATTTGGATTCAACTCGTGGAAAAGAGGAGGCTAACCCTGCTACATAAGATTAATGCTAAATACAAAAGAATCAATTTACAAAACTAATGAATTAAGTAACTAGTCCATGGCCTGGCTTCGTCGGATTTCTTAGTAATTTTAGTTGATAAGTACCAGATGTATATTTTCTAAAGAACAATACAAAACTTACAACAAGCATGTTATTATACTTATGAGATTATTGTGTAGAAAAAATATGATATAAAAGAAATGATGAAGAGAAATACCAGTCTTTTTTTAGAAAAATGCGAAATTTATAATCTTAAGAATATAAACCCATTGACTTAGGAAACAATTTACCAAAATTAAGGAAAGAAATACAATTTTCACAATGTCGATAGCAATTCAGAGCATAATTAACAACAAACACGAAGAAGAATGCGAGAAAGCCAATGCTTGCAATGATAATAAGGCTTTTCTAGCCATTTCAAGTTCTATCAGAGGCAATCCTTAGGAATACACCGCTATTAAATATTTATATAGATGTTAGAAATTTATTGGGTGTCAAATATAACCGGCCACTTGTTTAAATGTACACCTACAGTCTACCGTATCCCTTCATGGATCAATTTCAGTGTATCTAACAGTTCTCACTCTTTCAATCTTTCTAAGATAAAAGGATCTCATGCGACAAACCTTTTAATTTAAGGAAATTCTTTTTCAAGTAAAATACCATGCGCGAGCATCAGTGTAATAAAAGAGACTATTTTTAGAATAATAATTCTAGATATACCACTACTGCATTTTGAAAATTATACATACATACATACATACATACATTAAGTGATGCAGGGACTAGTGTTGAGTATGATGGTCCACTAGTTTAAAGTGCCCATTATGCAATTTACAATATCACTTAGTATTTACCATTCGTAGACTAGTTTTAGTATACCTAGCAGTAGCCCTTGTAGAAACGCCAGGATTCTCAGCGAAAGTTCAAACATACAGAATTGCAGAAATATCTTTTGAAAATACTTAGTAATAACATGATCTCTTTGTGTGAAACAGCAGTAGCAAGGACTAGAATCTGCATCATTTGAAAAGTATCTGGGATGGGGCATAAACCCACTTAAAGATAAAAAGATGATCAGAATTCTTGGTTGGCAAGTGAATCTCAACCTTTGATTTTTAAGTGGGCTGATACATCATGCACTTCAAGACCGCAGATTGATGGTGGCAATTCATCTTCTTAATGTGGAGGATCCACACCCTTCTAACTAAACATGCTAAGTGCAACTTTAGGAGAATAGACAGTAACCCACCTGAGCATTGATCTCTGTGACAGAGCTTGTGTTTGAACTATCTGAATTAGCCTTTTTGTACTTCTCTATAGTTGACCTTATGCTACACATATAAGCAAAAAGAATGTCAGTGTTCGATATTTTCACCACGAAAGCGCCACTACTACTTTAGCATGAAATTTCTTTAACTTAGAAGGAATTGTCAGCTCCAGTTTGAAGATATCTGCAGCTACACCTAATAGAGTTTAATGCACAAGATTCAATAAGGAAAAGTTTCATTTTTTAGAGGACCATGCATGTTACAATTTGCATCTTAGCAACATTCATATAATATAACTGATGAAAATACATGAGCTGCTTTGTTGAAACAAATGGAAAGAAACGTAACCACATCGATGAAGAGATGAAACACAAAAGGAAACGCCTAGCATAACAGTCACAATGACAGTGTGATGGTGCCAAGCACATAAAAGTTAAAAAAAAATGAAAACAAAAGGATTTGTAGCAGCTTTTGTGGCTTGCATAACATAGTGTGACTGTTATGCAAGCATTTTCCAACACAAAATATTACCTTTTTTTTTACACTATTGGGATTGTCTACGACTATTTGAGCACCCGACTAATCCTCGTCAAGTGCACTAGTCCCCTATTCCACACATCGAAACCAGGTAATTACGAAAGATACACAGTTCTGCGCTCCTAAGGGTGGCTTCAAAAAAATGCACAAGTGTGGTAACTTGAACCAAGCGCACAAAACATTTACTTGTGGTAGTTACGGTATAATGATTCAGACCACTAGATTGGACTATGTTGTCATCCCTTTTCTCGATTGCTAGAGAACTTTGGATTTCTTCTCAAAATTAAATAAGAGCGTTTGAAGAAAGAATAATCCCCGTTACTATATTGACTCCGCTAGGCTCAGTTATATCCCCAGAACGTGACATGTCGTGACAAGGCGATAAAGACAACCACCCTTATCTTGTCTAGGATGTGACCTTGTGATATTGCTCGGACGAGACATTGAGAAGATAGTGAGCTATTGTCTGAAACAATTCTTGCTCATTCCGAAGGAAGTGGGAAAAACTTCCTCGGAGGAAAATAAAGCTATGGAAGCTGGAAAGCACAATACAAGTGAAGGTGGTGGTCTTCGTAACGACGTGACATTGATGGCAAGGCCAGCATTTGTTTGCCGGTACGAGGAAGCGCAGTGAACTTAGCCGGAAAAGGAGGCACGGAAGAGCAAAGTCGTGTTCGATTAATCCTATGGAACTTTGGTTCAAAAAGCTCTGATGTAAGAAAGAAAAATGCAAAGTGCGAATACTAACATTGCTTTGCTAATATTATATATTAAGTAATGTGAAACTTCTATTTGTGAAATGAACAAAGCAACCATAATATCTTAATCACAGTTCCACTAATCATTCAAATATCCTCTGTAAGAATTTTTTTTTTTGGTAAGATTCTAGTCTTCCTAGCACTATGAAGAAAGAAATTGTCCTCACAGATAATGTCATTAATAAGCAATTCATTCGAAAAGTAATTATATATCATGATCGATTCACGTAAAAAATCAAATCATTCTTAGAATAAGTCTTATCTAACACACTTATTGTATAAAGGATATAATGTGTATGTGACACAACTTGTGACAGTGACCATTTGACAAGTTTGTCCTTAGGACAGGGACTAGTTAGACTGGACCTGACTTGAATCCCTGCATGCACTTTGAAAGCTGGCCACTAGGTGTATACTATTTGGTTTTCTAGGGTTTTCGTATATAATGTTATTGGGCTGTATTCCTATTATATTACTTATGTCATTGCCTTAATACACTTTTTACCCTTCTTTTCTTGTGGACAGAGGTCACATGTATGTTGGACGAACCATGCAAATCTATTCCGATTCAATTTTTTCGAACAATATGTGCAAAAGCACATTCGGTAAGAGAAACTTTAAAAAAAAAAAAAAAAATTACTCGTGAAAGCCAAGTGTTTTCATCACCTCACGAAGATGTTCCCTACGTATATCACTTCAACTGCTGTACATAGATGCATGTTATGCTAAGCTGTAAATACACATGATGCTAGCGAGTCTTTCAGGGACGCAAAACCTACTAAGATGAAACATGATTTCTTGTCATAAAACAATATCCACAGATTTTGTGCTGCATTTATGTTCCAACATGAACGTAGGGAAAAGTTTAGGAAGGAAGAGGACGTGACTCAGACATTCTATTTGACTTGTTAGGGACACTTTTCGACATTCCGAGGATTGATTTTCACGGAAGAGAGAGCAAACAAGAGGGCACCCTCAGTTTCGCTCGAAGCTAAAGTATGGAAATATGCACGAACATTCATAAGACGCATCAAAAAAATGGGAGGGGCAAATGGTCGGGATAGAGAGAGATGTCCAAACCATCGTGAAGTTTCTGCTCTTCACTTTATTCAAGCATTTGCAAAGGGAAAGAAAGAATGCAGACCACACAGCAGAAAGCATGAGTCAACCAAACGGATCAGGGCGATTCCAAATCCCTGCCGTGAATTAATTAAAGGAGGATGTCGATTTTCGTAAATCAGGTTAAACATATTTAGTATTTATACTGAATTATGATTTAATCATTTCGTACTACCCTCCCATTAAAGCCTCTCATTTACAGGAACCAACTTTCTGTTCATCTCTTCTACTGATATTCATATTAGTCATTCAATGGTCCACACGAAAAGGAGTCGAAAATAATAAGGAGTTGGAAATGGAAAAAGAGATTATGCCATCAGGCACCAACCAACCAGCTTGAATACAATTTGAAGGAGCCTTAATCTTTGGATTAGTAATTTCCCATAACTTTAGGAGTAGCTCAATCGAGGTTTCATCGATTGGATTAACAAGAAGAAAGGAGGACATTAAGATAGGCTAAGAGAGATCAGTACAGATAGAAAGAAGTCAAAGGCACAGTGAAAGAAATCAAGTCTGCTTTATGCTTTCCATACTCAGACCATAGCACCAATACATGGTACTAGAGAAGTAACATGATTTCTTTATGGGGAAATTCAAATAAGCCTTCATATATTGTCCTAATACTGTTTTGCATCCTCTACTTTTCAAAATCACCACTCTACTCCATAAGTTTGGTAGATTCACCTTTTGTAGATATGCTAGATTTTTACATACCATTATTTTTTTTCTTCCCAAAACACCCCTACGACTCTTGCAGCCCTCACCCTCAAAAACCCTAAATCAGAAACTTAAATTACTAATCTCACAGACCAAATAAGATACAAGAACTGAAAATACAAGTGGCTACCACTGTTTGCACTTGATGATGCGAGGAACCATACTTATTCAATACAATCTCTTTCACCAACAAAAGGGCATTAAGTTATGAACCAAGTAAATATATTACTTCTTCAAACAATACTATATATCAATTTTCCTTCACACTCAAGGCATAAGGGTGCGAAATGGGTTGTACCCTATCCTGGGTGTGGGTCCAGTTAGGCCCCCGGGCCCTAATGGGCCCAACTCATTTTTTTTTTTATCTATATAATGATTGAATCAGGCCTTAATTCTCACAATGGATAACAACAACAATTATCATGTCTGCTCATCCCAACTCAATCCGGACTTCATCTTACAATTGTTGCGAGACTCATTCAGTGGATACCAACGCATACATGTCACCTCCACCCTCACAACAAGCCAAATTCAATGACGACAAGACACAATAACCCTATGATTAGGACCTGCAAAGGCAAACACTAGAAGCTAATCCTTATCAAGATACTTCTCCAAACGATACCTGTACCCTCATAGAGCCCCAAGCAGCTGGGACGCCAGTTTCGTGAAGAAGAACATCAAGTGTCCGGAGGATATTTCGGCCTGAGATCAATGCCAACAATCTCAAGAAGGCCATTTGCACTATAGGTGGCAAAGAATTGGTTGGGGAATTGTCAAGTGGGACAGCGCCACTTGAGAAGGCACAACGTCGACGTGAGGAAGAGATGTCCTAGATTAGGAAGAGCTCTTCAAGAACAATGCCACATGTCGAATCCCCGTTTAAGACAAGTCAACTGGAGCTTGCATATCATTGCCTTGCCACCGAGCAACCATTTGGCTTCAGCGAACATGCCTGTTTCATCCACTAGCAGACAGTTCTACAACCTCAATTCAAGCCCCTTTCGTTAGGAACAAGTACAAAAAATTGCAAGTTGTTGTACAAGAGAAAAGAGCGACACAATTTATGCATTTGCTATTGACGGGTAACTTTCCAGTCTCTTTGACTTTGATTTATGGACTAATCCTATGAAACACGTACCATATGGTCATTGGTCATTGGGTCAATGAGAAATGGGAATGATGTTACAGAGCTCTTACTTTTAAGAAGTTAATATTCTTGCCTGTTTCTGAAAATGTGTCCGCCGATTGTTGTTGATGAGTTTGGCATCTCAGATAATCAGCATCACGCTAGATAATGCTAGGGTGAACACCTCCTTCATCTGCCCTCTAATCCAATACCTAAGAACCATTTGCAATGTGATTTTCTGCCATATGCCTTGCATGAGCCATTGCATTAACTTGTTCATGCAAGGCGCCCTTCGCCAGTTTTGTGATTTTGTAGCAACATACATGGGTGGGTTCAATCCATTAAATCCACCCCCATTGAAGCATTAAGAGTTGGAGATTCGGTATATTACACACATAAGACAAGTTAAAAAAACTCACTCTGGACATAAGAACGAGGTGGAATTCAACGTAGTAAACATTGAAGAAGACATGCGAGGAGATGGGTGTGCTGACGCTCCACTCCACCACTCATAGCAAAAGTGCCAGTCTCCCGCCGTCGACACAACAAGATTGGAGGGTTGCTGAAGTACTTAGGGGCCTCTTGGGCCTCTTGCAGATTTTCAGCAATGCGATGGATAATTTGAGTGCCAGCAATTATCCATCAAGTAGCCAAGCCATTCTGCTTCCATACATGATGCGAGTTCAATTGGCGAATAAGGAGGGTGATCCCTTCTTGAACAAAGTAGTAGTGGCCATGAAAGCAAACATTCCTCAAACATTAAAAGGACATTTCGTCTCTTTTTATGACATCCTCTGTCTTGGATCCAAGATTCAAGTTGAAGGTGCTTGAAATTCTCCTTGTTAAAATTTGGGATTGGGTGTGGAGGTCCAAGTGAAATAGAAATTGGCAATGGTTATGAGTTGGCTCCTAAATATGTATGTTGGCTACGCCGGTCAATTGGATACAACGAGTTCCATTCCACGAATGAAGATGACTCCCTCACCGATCTATGCCCAGAAACATGTGTGTCCTCTATTTCATAAGAAGAACATCCACAACCTTCCACTAGGCCTTCTTCTTCATCTACCAATGACATTGGTAGACGTACTCGGGAACATACTACTCCAAGTTCATCAATAGAGTTGGCGAAGACAATGTCTACATTCTGAAATAGAGTTGGCAAAGAAGATGTCAACATTCAGATATGGTGGAAGAGGTGAGCCATCAATTTTTCGATTCTCTCTACCATGGCTCATGACTTGCTGACCTCACCAGCATCTACAGTACCACCAGAGTCCACGTTCAATACTAACTAACGGATCTTGCAAGACAGCAGGTCCAACTTGTCCGTGAAAAATTCATAAATGCCTATTGTAGGGCATATGTTGGTTTTTGCAAGAATTGACTCTAGAGAAACATGCCCAACGAGAACAAGAGGACAACGACGACACTGTATGATTCGAATCATAGTGAGGGACACAACGCCGAAGACGTCATAGTAATTAGACGTTCTCTTTTAGCTTAATCTAATGAGCGTTTTTCATTAATTCGTAGTTGTATTTATCATCAATCTGCTAGACTAAAGTTTTTTAATATTTGTTCATACTTGAAAAGAAAACAGTTTGAATTATTACCCGGTGCCCAGCCCTACTCAGGCATGCATCCCATATAACATTAAGAAACATATGTATAAGGGTTTCTGAGACTCAAACCACATTAGATGATGAAATCGGCAAACCCTCCTAACAAGTCTCGATCAGTGACATTACATATGCCCCCAGAGTCGACATGTACGATGCCATCGAGCTCACTGACACAATTAATGTGGAGAGAGCTGAAAAATGGAGGGGCAAAATCTTCCGGTGAGTGAACAATGAGCAGATGGGCTGTTCTGAGAGACGAGAATGGAAATGGTATGACCACCAAAAGAACTTGATTCTTTTTCCTTTTTGCTTTCTATGTTTTTTGCATGCATTGGAATCTGCAGGAGAAAGATCAGAACCCCATTCCATGCAATTATCTTTTCTCGTTCGTACGATGGACCGGCCATCATTCCACACCGAGTGGGACTTCGATGATGGACTGGCAGAGTCATTGAGTCCCATGATAAAAGGGTCAGTCTAGGGGATTTTAAAAAATTAAATGAAATAGAAAGCACTACACAGAATGCTTTCATTTTTAGCCAAAACAACGTAATAAGATCGAGAAAACAAGAGGAAGAGGAAGCCGAACTCTCACGCCATCATTTTGAAAGATCTTACATTGACTCGCTTTATGTGTCATTGATCATGTGGGTGTCACTACTTAGTACTAAACCATGGTAAAACTTACTATACCCGAAACGGTACTTTAGATCAAAATAGTCCCAACTATGATCCACATTAAGACGCGACAATCTTAACAATCTACTGTTTACTACTTGCAATCGTCCCATTGCTTATATCCTTGAGAAATTGGGGGAAGAAAGGGTACTTTGAAGAGGAGTATCGCAAATGTACCACAAACATCTACAAGGATTCGTCGAGCCCATTAAGCTTTTTAGTGAGAGAGAAGCGTCAGCATACAATCGGGCAGCACATAACGGACAACCACAACATCATTAGTCACTCAGATACAGACTTAACGTTAGACAATGAACTACACTACACTACAGTAACCCTAATCTTTCTTAAATGCTCAGAAAGACATGATCTGCGGTAGTAAGTGGAGTGTCACCTTCTTTCCAACAAATCGTATTTCTTTAGAAGACACCAGTTAGATTCCAATCCGAAAAAAGAGGAGAGAAACAGAAGACATTCCTATCTTGAGGACGTGAGTCCTATAACATGTATTAGCGTGTAAGTATATGAACCTAGGAGAGATTGTGGTTCATAGGAAACGTCAAAGACTGAACAGAATAACATCAATTACCTATCTCTAAAGTGATGTAACAGAAGTAATAGGATATATATGAGCAAGAGTAGTGTGTTCAAAGTGAAAATGGAACTTGCAGATCCATCATGGCTGAATAGGCGATGGAGAACATTATATTGTTTTAGGTTGTTTGATGAAGAAAATACAGCCCTTTTAATGGTTTTCTTCTCTTATCATTATTTATATTTTTAAGTCGTTATTCATATAATATTTACTTGATCATTTTGATAGTTTCTCAGCATTCAAATGTCATTTTTGGGGATGGTTGAAGTTATTAACAATAGAAGATACACATAAGTGTCATTGTTTATCATTTCCCAAATCATTAATGACCCAAACCAAAAAAAAAATGGAGGGAGGGAAATGTAAACTCATTCTTTATCAATTCTAGGCACATGATACTATTCAACTATATCTCTTCCC
>BCNH02000006.1:21605890-21628232 GCA_001662345.2 Metrosideros polymorpha var. glaberrima | reverse complement strand
CCCCCCCTACATAAGTGATATTTCCACTGCTATAATCTTATGTATCATTGAATATTCCATCATTAAACAAACTCAAAATAAATTATATGTAACTGTAAAATCAATGGATGATAGCAAATATATAGAGATTAATTGTATGTGACGTAAAATTATCATCTAATTTGTTCTTAATAGATTGTCGAGCGCACGTGCATATTATGCGTTAAGAGACTTTTTAGGATGTGGAGAAAGATGGGGGGATAGGTTTATGGCAGACAAGTACAACTCATCGTGCCATATTTTCTGCCTTTTCTTTCCCGTCGTGTCATGTCTTATGGCCGCAGAGTCAGTTAATTTGAGATTAAGTTATGATAATGAGATAATGCTGAGAGATGTGAGAAATTTTTGGCGCTCCATGCTCATTCCACCATTGCCGAAAATAGAAATAGTCAACGCTCGAAGGACAACAAGTTTGAAAACTAAAGTTCACAATCAAGAAAGCTAAAGAAGAGAGTCAACCTTATACCTTAAACCATCAATCAACTCATGCACCAAAAAAGAATTTTTTTAATTAGTCGGTCACTTAATAAATGCACGTGATGTTAGTGAAATAGAAAAAAAAAAGGCTACAAATTCAAAACACATATAGTACCGACTCCATGATATATAATGCTTACCAAAAGAACATATGAATATGATGAACTTCAAGTGCTCTTCACCCATAAACCCAAATCCACAAGTTCAAAAGAGATATAGTATGGTGAAGAAAATCAAGAAAGTCGTGTATATGGATTTGTCCATTATTTTTAACGGCTTTTTTTTTTTTATCTATAGACCTAAAAAAGAATGAATAAGTACGTTAATTTCTTAGAGTTGCAGCTCTTCGAATGTAACTTGAAATGTGGCATCTCCCCAATAGTTCACAATTAGAACCTCTTCGAAGCATCATAGCTTTTAGAAAGGAAAAAAATATGTTCTTTGCAACTCTTAGGAACAAAATTATTCTCAACATAAACAATCAACTCGATTAATTTGACCAACATATTGTTTCTTTTCCTTTTCCTTTTTTTTCTACTCCATAATTAAATATCTACGTAAAATACAATTTGTGAAATATAAAAATGAATCAGATTAGATATTTTAGTGACTGTATTATCTATACATACACAACACGTAACACAAAATTTTATGCAAATCTATTCATCTTTTTTTCCTCACGAACCTGCAAAAAGACCCAACTTGAAGAATATATATGTGCAGATGAATGCATGTAGTATATAACACCCAAAAAATAAAAAGAAAAGTTACAAACTTACTTGTTGTTGGAGTACTCGTAGAGGCGTCCTCTGCTGGAGAAGACGATGAGGGCGACTTCGGCATCACAGAGGACGGAGAGCTCGTAGGCCTTCTTCAACAGTCCGTTCCTTCTCTTGCAGAAGGTGACCTGACGGTTCGTCGTGTTCTCGATCCTCTTGATCTCGATCTTTCCTCTCCCCATGATCTGATGACCAAGCTGACCAGATAATCAGCCTCACGTATTAGCGTATGGTTTAGGTTAAAGTGTTCGCGAGTGAGCTTATATCATGTATGACTGCTTCAGTGAAAAGGGTTAAGTTTCTGAGCAAATGCTTATGCAAATACATGAAGAACATGGAAAATCGATAACATGTGTCGAAAAGCTAGCAGATCTAAGCGACTGGGCATTTGGTTTGACCGTTCTTCTGTTTTTTATCAAACGATTTCTTCTTGTGAAGACTCGCGCTCGAGGGTTTTTCTTTTGGCCTATGAAAGATGTGAAGAAACTGAAAAGTTGACGCCTGTTGTGTTCATGTTCAACTCAAAGAGAACCCCCAGAGAGGCCGTATGACGTGAAGCACACCTTCGTGTAAGATCTTGAGGGAAAACAAGTTTTTTTCCCAAAACCATGTCGGAACATTTGAAGCACGGGTGAAAAAGAAGAAAAGATTTCCTCATTCCATATGCGTGCTCCATTTCATGTCCTCTCTCTCTCTCTCTCTTCACTGCCAGTTCGTCTGCTGTCGCATGCATCTGCTGGCTTTTGGTTTCAAGAGAGTACAAAGAAGTTCGTACAAATCATTCTTGTGTTTAGAATTAGATCACAGGAATTCGGCAAGATCAGGAAATTATGATGAGGATGGAATACAAAATTCATGATGAAGACAGTCCATAATTAGGTATATTGTATGATTTTTGGACGAGGGTTTCGGAGAAAATGCTTGTTGGATTGCTCAAGCCAATGACTTTCCTTTTTTTTCACTCGAGAAAGAACAAAGAAGGTCAAAAATAGAACGGAGGCTTGGAGTTATCTCAGAAAATAAAGCTATTAATAGATCAAAATGAAGAAGGAAGGAGAGAGAGAGAGAAGATCTTGGAGATGATGGCAAGAAGATTCCCCTTCCATCAGCAGGCCAATGGCCATAGATCTAAGATAAAGATCTCTGAAGGACCAAAAAATGCAATTCTTGAATTAAGGAAAAGAGAAGAGAACAACATGGGCGGTGAAGATAGATAGATCTCTGGTCAAATTACAATCGCATAATTCCTTTCCTATAAAAGACCATCAAAACAAGGACTGACCTTTGGGCTGTAGTGTGATGACTCTCTCTCTCTCTCCTAAGCTTCACTCTCCGGCCACTTCAGCTTTCGGAAAATCTCGGGTGGTGCAAAAAAGAAGAAAGAACACACGAATCCCAAAGAGAGAGAGCGAGAGAGACAGAGAGATGGAGAAGGAAAACCAAAGTGAGCAAGCTACTCCTCCTACTTCTCTCTCTCTCTCTCTCTCTCTCTCTCTCTGTTCTATTTATGGCCTCTTTCTTTCTTTGTCCATTTTCTTTTTTCTTTTCCTTTTCGTGGCGCTTAGAGAGAGAGAGAGAGAGAGAGAAGGGAATGGTTCTTTGCCAAAAACCCATAAGAGACGTCGCGAGTAATACCGAAATGGAAGAGCTTTACAGGTGCGCATCCTCACCATTTACCGCAAAACATTTTGCTAATCTCTCTTAATTGCCTTCTTCAATGGCAGGCCCATAATGTTGATATTAATCATCATTTCCTGACCATTCTGCCCTTCCCCAAGAATCTAGCCCTCACGCGTTCAAACTCCACCGCTTGCTGCCACCCAATTCTATGAGGAACGAGAGGAGCAGATGTTGATGATCTGATCTGATCCGATCCGATCCGATTTGACGAAACATGCGGAAAAAGAGAACAAGGAGAGATTATGTTGCATGATTCTGAGGTTTCGACAATGTCTTGAACATCAAGTCGGGTGGTTTCCACGTATTACTTGCACTAGAGAGAGCGTGAAGGAAGAACCAAAGGAAAAAAAAACAAAAAAGGTTTTCGGATCGGTCTCTCGATGCGCTTGCTTGCTCCATATGTATATATGGCTTGTGTGTTTCTCTAAAAATGGCGGGCATCTAATCTTTTTTGCGGTTCTCGTTGAAAATGGTGCTCCAATGATGTTGTTCGTATCAGATTCCTGACGAACCCTAATCGCATTGCTCGCTCAAAACACAAGCCGAGGAAGGCATTGCCGCAAGAACAGGCTATGTCTGTTGCAATCGTGATAGGTTTTCTTTGGATTCGAGATACGTGCAGTCTCTCTACTCCTCATGCCACATTCATTTGTTTACTTGATGGTGTACATATTCAAGAACCTTGTTTACTCGGTGGTGTACAAGATGAATTGATGCCAATCAGCTGCATGTAATTTGTGTTTTTGTAAGGTATGTGTTAGGATGCATGTTTGAGTTATGTTAGAGATATTTTACATCGGAAAATTGATATGGTGTAGAGCAATTAATATTATTCTAGTTAGCCTATAACTCATTAGTTTAAGTTTTTGAGTGAAGATGGGTCCAACTGAATATATTAACAGGCTCAGACTTAGACTTCCTCTTGATAATCTCTCCAAGTGAAAGGTATCAGGCTTTTGCTGCACGCTCCCTAATAGTATGTATGTATGTAAATGTACATGCTTGTGCCAAAAGGCTTGACAGCATGGGCGCTTTTAAGTGTTACCTCTTTCCAAATAATAGTAGGGATACAAATTAAGAATTATCACTGGCTTCTTCGTTCAGCAATGGATCATCTTCCGATTAACCACTGAAATGGACCCACTAACTTAAATGAACGCTTACGGAGCGTCGCATCATTTAATATACCAATTTAGTACATGGGTATTGATTATTATCCCTAGCATTTGGAAAGTTCTTCGTTGCAACTCTATTTTATATTTGATCAAGTTTGTAACGACCCGACAGGCCATGAAGGTTAGGCCACCGAAATGAGCACTCAAGATGGTGGCCTTTCGTGGGGCACCATCATTATGCATCGCCAACCCAAGCCTTTTCCTGTCAAACGTGATATCTGGGACGTCACAAACTCCCCACTTGTATCTCTAATACCCTTTGCGATTACAGAAGCTTGTCGAGAGTCGTACCTTATCCAAGTCCCTTCCGCAACAACAAATACTCCTTGACCTCTTCGGATTAGTATGAGGCCCTATCCTTTCTTGAACTCCGCATCAAGTGGAACTGGTATAATTTTGTTACTACACGATACATTCCACTTGGGCCAAATCCTAAAAAGGAGTAATCAAGATGGTGGCCTTTGGGGGTGGCTTATTTTATTTACTTGTTAATCACATCAAAAGCTTTCTCCCATCTAATGTGGGACTCGGGAAGTCGCAAAATTGAGAATAGAACATTCTAAGAAATTGAAATCACTCGCAAATATTACAGACGATCATGAAAGTACTCTTCACTGTGCGTGCATATGCGGAAGAAGCAGTGGAATCCATCGTTTTCTCTACATGGGTGTGGAGCTTTTCCTTCTTATGTGTGATGAGAGAGAGAGAGAGAGAGAGAGAGAGAGAGAGAGAGATGACAACAACGTTATAGACACAACGAGCTTGAATGCAGAGGTTTGCTGGATCATTCACTAGGAACGTAGCGACAGCGAACACAAACAGAGGAGGAGAAGAGAAACGACACGTGCTTTTAACTGAAGTTAGTATTTTTTTTGTTTTTTTTGGGTCTAGTAGAGTCCGGGGGGGGGGGGGATCGTCAAAAAAATTCTAAACCTATTGTATTTTTGCCAATTCAGTCATAAACCTTTTAAATTTACCAATTGACACGGGACCAATGCCTTGAAGCCCTCGCCAGCCATAGGGGAAGAAAACCCAAAAAGAAAGAGAAAATAAAATGAAATATTAAAAAAAATATTAAAATATTATTAAAATTATTCACGTCAGTGCCAATCGGCTAAAAAGACTGAATTGAAAAAAATGTAAAAAGTTTAGGAGTCAATTAACAAACTTAAAAGGTTTATGACTAAATCAATAAAAGTGTAATAGGATTATGAATTCTTTGATAATTTTTCCGGAAAAATGATCCTTGGTCCCAAAAATAAGCCGAAACTCTCGCAGCGGCGCATACGTGGTTAGTCACTATGTGCGATTCGGAGCAAAATCGGACCATCTGATTCGAAACTCAAATCAATTTTCCATGATGTAGACAAGAGTGAATGGAGGAGGGACCACCTAGAATTGAATGAACCCAGGCCTACCCCTACACATTCGCCTTCTACCGAAAAGAGTGATCCCTAACTTCATATTCCGCCGTTGTTTTTGCGAGCGCGACCAAAGAACCTTTGCTACGCTCAGAAACACTGGAACTCGCTTTCAAAGAAATGATCGAGTAATGTAAAAGAGTTCCGTATCGAGCTCATGGTTTCTTACATGATTGAAGTCATTTGCAGGTTCTATAGGTATTTCAAAGTAAAAAAGCATAAAATTTAATCAGAATAACTTAACAATTCTTATAGAAATTGTCAATTTGTACCCAATCTCGATTTCGACGTTTGACTTTTGCTAATGAGATGCAAGACTTTTCGAGCACTTGACTCGTTTTGAGCATTAACAATAGAACTTGCATGTTACTATAGTTGAATTGGTAATTATTCAATGTAGTTCGTAAAGTATTTTCATTAGACGAACAAATTCTACTCTCGAGTATTTTATCTTAGGGGAATACTTCTTTTTCTTTTGCCTCTTTTGTTCCATACTCGATTTAGGTTAGTGAAGTGCAAAGCAATAGGGTTTGTGATAACCAACGAGGTATTGACTCAGATGGGATAATTATCAAAAAAGTCATAAACCTATTGCGATTATATCAATTTAGTCATAAACTTTTTTTTGTCAGTTCAGTCCTAAACATTTTGCAATTGTTTCAGTTCAGTCTATCCGGCGAATTTTGGCCTACCGAGTGGAGGAAGAAGAAGGGAAGGAAAGGGGAAAAAAAAAAAAAAGGAGGGAAAAAGGAAATATAAAATTATTTAAAAACTGACACGTTAGCATCGGTCAGTCGGCCAGTGTCTACATTAGAGCCAGCAGGCCAAAATTTGCTAAATGGACTAAATTAGAACAATTGTAAAAAGTTTAAAATTGAACTGGCAAAAAAAAATTAAGATTAAATTGGCATAATTGTAAAATATTTATTGTTATGAAATATATGAATGAATATTCATTATATTCATCCTATCTAATGCACCTAGTATGGTACATTTGTATCATACATTCTAAGTTCATCTCCCTATCCAATGTATGTATTTATTCAATACATTTGTATTAATGATAAGTGCATCTTTGTGTTTCTATAAATAGGAGCTTAGTTTTCGTCATTGAATAAGAATACGAGTTAACATTTGCTCCCAACTTCTCTCTTATCTCTTCATATTATATTTCAAATTGTTTTCTGAGTTGATTCCAAAGATCACCATTTACTTTTATAACACGTTATCAGCACGAAAATCTACCAACTGAGTAAGTAATTTTTGTAAGGTAAGTGTTCTCTTTGTTTTCTTTAATCAACTTATACTTCATCATCTTCTTCAATTTTCTTTTTCTTGGCCTGAAGCCAATTTCAAATCTAAAAGTATCCTTCTGCTCCTGAAGTGGCGATAGATATTTAGAAATCCTTCTAATTAATTTAAGGATTCATTTTGGTACAGAATTATGGCAAATATTGAAAAGCCCAAATTCCACATCCTGGAAGTGAGTAGAAATAATTATCTGTCCTGGTGCCTTGACATGGAAATGCACCTCCAAGGGCAAGGTCTCGCTAATGCAATTACAGAAGACGGAACCTCAAATGCAAAAGATAAAGCAAATGCGTTGATTTTTATTCGTTGTCATTTGCATGAGAGCCTGAAGACTCAATATTTATCTGTTCGAGACCCTCATACCCTGTGGCAAAGGTTGAAGGATATGTATGATCATACCAAGACTGTTATCCTCCCTCAAGCACAATATGACTGGCAAAATCTCAGGCTATAAGATTTTAATCAGTGTTTGACTATAACTCCACTTTATTTGATATTGTTTCTCGGCTTGAGTTATGCGGTATCAAGCTCACTGATGCGGAATTGTTAGAGAAAACTTTCTCCACCTTCCATGCTTCGAATATTGTATTGCAAAAGCAATACCGGCAACGTCAATTTGCCACATACTTTGAATTAATTTCTGTGCTTCTCACTGCTGAGCAAACTAATGAATTACTGCTTAAAAATCATGATTTTAGACCTGCTGGCTCAAAAGCATTGCCTGAAGCACATGCTAACTTTGAGAAAAATTACTGGCACGTTTTAGTTCTGAGCCAACTCGGAGACATTGGAATGGAGTTAAACATATCTTTCGTTATCTCCGAAGAACCATAGATTTGGGATTATATTATTCCAAGGATTCCACTACATCTAGTTTAGTTGGATATGCTGATGCTGGATATAGATCTGATCCACATAAAGCTCACTCTCAAACTGGTTATTTATTTTGTTATAACGGCACCGCCATTTCTTGACGTTCTACGAAGCAATCGCTAGTAGCTACATCTTCTAACCACTCTGAGATTATTGCTTTATATGAAGCTGGAAGAAAGTGTGTTTGGTTACGATCCGTTATAACGCATATTCACAATTCTTGTTGTGTTACACCGGTTACAAATTCTCCCACTATAATTTATGAAGATAATGCTACTTGTGTTGCACAAGTTAGGGGAGGATATATTAAAGGTGATAGGACCAAGCACATCTCGCCGAAATTTTTCTATACTCACGAACTCCAAGAACGTCGACAAATTGATATTAAACAGATTCAATCCATAAATAATCTTGCAGATCTTTTTACCAAATCATTGCCAACGTTAACTTTTGAGAAATTAGTATGTGGCATTGGTATGCGGCAAGTTCACAAGCTGCAAGATTGACTAGCCCCAGCAGTGGCTATATGGCTCCTTTAAGGGGGAGAGATATTATGAACTATGCATTGCACTCTTTTTCCCTTTTGTCCGGTTTTTGTCCCATTGGGTTTTTCCGGCTTAAGGTTTTTAATGAGGCAATGTCATTCAATGCACATTCGTAATAGAATGAATACTATGAATATTCAAGGGGGTGTTATGAAATACATGAATGTATGAAATACATGAATGAATATTCATTATATTCATCCTATCTAATGTACCTAGTATGGTACATTTGTATCATACATTCTAAGTTCATCTCCCTATCCAATGTATATATTTATTCAATACATTGGTATTAATGATAAGTGCATCTTTGTGTTTCTATAAATAGGAGCTTAGTTTTCGTTATTGAATAAGAATATGAGTTAACATTTGCTCCCAACTTCTCTCTTATCTCTTTATATTATATTTCAAGTTGTTTTTTGAGTTGATTCCAAAGATCACCATTTACTTTTATAACATTTATGACTTTTTTGGTAATTTTTCCTAACTCAAATGGTTAGGGAGTTTGCCCCTTTATTTGTGATCTTGGGTTCAAGTTTTATTGGGAGCACTTGAGGAGTAAACCCGAACACCACCCAACCATTATACTAAAGAGAACAAAAAAAGGATTGTGATATAGTCGGGGACAAATGCAGACCCTTAGGGTGACCTAAGATTAGATAAGATATTCTTTGGAAATTCAAACCTTCTAGTTGGTTGTATCACGATATGATATAGATAGAATTCCAATTTCGATATTTTTCATTGGGGAGAATTACCAAAAAAGTTCTAAACTTATTACAATTGTACCAATTCAGTCTTAAACTTTTTTTGGCCTATTTAGTCCTAAAATTTTTTCATTTGTGCCAATTCAATCCACCCAGCCAATTTTTGACAGTCGACGTTAACATGGTTAATTTTTGAATTTTTTTATTTCTTTCTCTCTTTTTTTCTTCCCTTCCTCCTTCCTCTCTCCATTCGCCCAACCTTGCCAGCCTCTAGCGAAGCTCACCCTCGCCAACCTCTAGCAAGGGCAAGCCTCACTCTCATCATCGATGGGCGAGGTCGGCCTTGCCATGGAGGGATGGCGAGGTTAACCTCACCAACTAGAGGAAGAAGGAAGGGAAGAAAAAAAAAAGGAAAAAAGGAAAAAAAAGAATAAATAAATAATTCGAAAAAATATTAAAATATTATTAAAAATTATCCACGTCAATGCCGACCAGTCGAAATGGACTGGATGGATTGAATTGGTAGTGGCACAAGTGCAAAAGGTTTAGGACTCTATTAGCAAAAAAAAAAATTAGGACTGAATTGGCATAATTATAATAGATTTAGAATTTTTTTGTAATTTCTCCTTTTTCATTGGAATTTTCGCTCAACTAATTTTCAGATATGCAGGCAAATTACTTCATCGGCTGATTGAAGTGGAGGTGATTAACAAAGGTTTTTCTTTTTCAACGCGGACCCGTGTGGTGGGGTTCCATAAGTCCTAACGCAACCACCCAAGGAAAAGAAAGGAAAATTCCTTTTTTTTTACTGAGGTAATTTTGTGGTCCAAGAATAGGAAGGAAAGAAAATCGCTTTCAAAAGCAAGATGAAGACCATTTTCAACGCAAGTTAACATGTTTTAACACGATTATATGAGAAGCTCGAAAACGACACACCCCGCAAGCGACACGAAAGCAAACATCGCTTCTTGAAAAAGCCTCGCCCCACCAGATGCCGAGCAGTTCCGGCGAGAGGAGGTTACGCAAAGCGGGATCGGATTGGCCAGATTTGCCCACCCAAATGGGCCCCCTTTATTTTCAGACATTCTTCATCCTTAATCGCGTCGGTTTTATGCTATAAAACCCGACTCCGACTCCGACTCCGACTACCTCCTTCACTTCACACAAAAGCCATTGCAAAACCAGAAAGCTCCAACAAAAGTTACGTCTCTCTTCCTTCACGTCGCGTATGCTCGAAGATCGCCGCTCGCTCATCGTGTCGCTGGGTGATGATAGTATGGATCCCGAGAACAAAGACCACCCACCGGCGCAAGACCACGGTCGTCCAGGAAGGAAAAGCTTTGGTCTATTAAAAATTCAAGCCATTCATACTCGTGTTTGGAGGAAGAAACTGAGTATGAGGATTTCTTTAAGCTTTGTTTCAAGCACAACAACCATTCAAGCCAAGCCTATCTCTCAGTAAGAACAAATGATAGCAATATGCTTCACTCAAACATAGGTAGTATACATATAGAACATCATAATGAATGGACCAAGCTGCCAAGCACGTTTGCTTAAGACAATGAAATGCTTCAATGAAACTATATGGATTAATCCCTCAAAGAAATCACTCCGGACAATTTTCAGTGTCGGGTTTCAAGATTGAAGCCGTTAGATTTTCTGCTTATACAGGTTAGTGAGTCTCCCAGGAAAGATACCAATGTGACCGCAACGCTGTGCCGTTCGGATTTGCTTTGTTTGCATAATCAACCCCAATAGCAGGTTATTGACCAGCGTCTACTAACAAGAATCAGGATGCGAGTCTCCTGCAAGTGGACTCATAAAGAATCTGTAAGAAGCTCTTGGGCGGCTCATCCTCCAACTTAAGAAGAGCTGCGATTTTCGAAAAATCGGTGTGATGGCTCAAGTATAGCAATTCTTCACTATCTTGATTTTTGATTTCCTGTCCAAAAAGTTTGGGTTTGGACAGGGCCCACTGCATCGCCCAAATAGCCAGTGGCCTCATGTAACAAAGTGCTCTGAATTCATCGTTCTCATTCCATGCTTCTGGAGTCTGAAAAGAAAAACTGCAACAAGGCAAAAATATATTTTTCGTCATTTAAGACTTATCTGCATTTGAAGGGATACTAGGCATTCTAACCGATCCAAGACAATCACATGCAAAATTTCAATTCTCAATGTCATTTACGACTTCCTTGCCCCACCCTCAGCCAAAAAGAAAGAAGAAAGAAGAAGAAGCCCTTTTGCTTCAAATTCCTTAACTGTTTATCAGCATCTTAGCTAGCAGACAGATAATGGTGTTCACAAGAGATTTTCAGAATTGACACATGCATGATCACATTCAATGGGGAACCCAGTGGCTGATTCAAAGCTTGCATAAAAGGTTCACTCACCCAAGACTTTTTTCCGACCATGCTGCTTCATAGATGCCAGCGGCAGTCTGAAATGCCATGTCCATCATTCCCTCTTGGATCATAGAAGCAGCCAAAGAATATGTAACTCCTGGCCATACTTCCCTTGATTGCATTGCCGACATATCAATTCTTCCATCAGGCAGCATTCCATTGACTGCTCCACGAGTCCCTCCTTTCATCTTTGATACATTAAACTCAAAGACTTTTTCAAGTGCACTTCGGACTTTGTCGTTATCAGCAATTGGGAGAAGACCACATGCTCTCGCAATCCTGTAAACCCATCAAACAAACAATTCATTCGTGCAATTCTTCCATAATCAAAAAAATAACCTAACCATCACAAGCTTATTTCACCAAAAGGTGCATATTCGGTTAGCACAAGATCAATTTCAGTTCTGTTCCTTTTTTGACCTCTTTATCAGTTTTATTTTTTATCTTGCAATGATGCATAATTCTTGCCCTTCAGCAATAATCTGAACCAATAGACCATGGCACGTGTCATATAAGATGAGACAGTTATCAATGCTGTGGCACTTCATTAGAGGAAAAAAGTAGCCTAAAGATGATTCCGCTAACCACTGTCCAGCTAGTTGATCTGCATGAATTGATGCACTTGCACGACCTCCACTGTTGTCATAGTTATAGTAGCAACCATTCCATAACTTGTCATAGACCACTTTTGCCTTTTGGTACTTGACCCAGAAATAGTTTCCAGAAGCAATATCACCAACTTCACGTGCCATGGCTGAAGCAGCCTGAAGGGCAGCCACCCAGAGCCCACCACAGTATGCGCTTACTCCCGTAACAGACCATGCATCATAAGTTTGATCAGGAAAGCCCTCATTTTCTATCATCCCATCCCCATCTTTGTCAAACTGATCCATATAGGCCATTGCAATATAAACTGAGGGCCAGACGGCTTTTGCAAAGTTCAGATCACCAGTTGCAACGTAGTCCCTGTAAACTTGAAGGACAAATTTTGGGTTTAAGTCCTTCCATCTATCTGTGTTGAACAGGTTATAAGCATTAACTTCAAACCACGGATTGTTTAGTCCAATATCATGGGGAACAGCTCCAAGAACCTTGCGAGGAACCCACTTTCCATCACTCATGATTTTCCTCTTTTGAGGATCATGTAGCATCACTGCTGCTGCAAAGTCTCGTTGGATGCTGAGTTCAAGCTTTGGGTATAGCATGACAAGTGCAAAAGATGAATAGAAATGGACATCATATGTATTCCACATGAGGTATTCATTTCCTTCTAGGTAAAGGAACTGTCCAATATTTTCTTCCCCGTCCTGGAGCAAACAGGTTCCGAAAGCAGTATTTGATGTCACGGGACCATGGATTCGAGATAAGGTCGATGCCATTCTCTCGATTATTTCAACAGCAGTGTCATTGCCCACCACATTTTTCAGACCTAACTTGGCCTGGTCAAGTGAAAATTTCACATGTCCGCTCAATAAGTTCCGCACAGGAGGTGAACCATCTACAAAAGAGAAAATAGCCTCTAATAATTGGAGTGAAAGATAATTATCAACAGAAGTCCACGAAAAATGTGCATACCTGTCCAAATGGTTCCACCTGAATTCAGATAGTAGAGCTCATTGAAAAGTGTAACTGGGTACCTGAGAAATGTTTCCAACCCAAAATTTTTTTTAGCATTGATTAGAAGTAAAGTCATTAGGCAACGGAGAAATAAAAAGTAATCTCATAAACATATTTGCAAAGGATTCACCATGAAGGGAGCCTTCTGTCATGAAGAATTGGTCCTTGCCAAGTGTCTATCTGGGACTCCCACTGCGTGTGCTCTATTTAAAACGAGATCAAAAGTTAAGTACACTGAATCATGTGATTCAAGATCCCAGCCAAGTTCATTTATTAAGTTTGTTGTCTTGAGAACAATGGAAGTCCAGAAAGTTCCCGTTCTGATTCTTAGCATGTTGAATCTAGACAACATGTAGACCGACACAACAGGATTTTATTTTCTGTTTCTTGTGGTAATACTAATACCTATGCTATGCTTGTCCTCTCCACCTCTCCCAAATTCCAACCATCGATCAACTTGAATATGGAACAATACAACAACGCAATAGTTGTTTTCACAAAGGCATGTATGTTCCAGCTCAAAGCAAACGAGCAAAATGAAAGAAACCCTCCCCATAACAAATCCACGTTCTCTTCCCACCACTCATCAGTACATAGGTTCTGCTGCTCTGGCATTGGAGAAGCAATTGGTTGTAGCAAACAACTTGTGTTTTATCCTTTTGAAGACCTAAGCTCAACATCCATACAATGTACACTTCAATGAGAATTTCCTGCTCATTTAGGTAGGCATTTATGACAGATCCTCATATCTTTATTGACAGAATGTCAACCATTTTGGTAGATACAGCAGATACCTCCCTGACTCATGCACCAATTAGTTATCTGAATCATACAAGACTGAATCCCATCTTCATACACATGCAAAATAGAGTTGTTAAGTAGCCGACAATTACCAGACTGTAGCAGAAAGGTCGGATACAAGCTACATTTGTTAGTTGCAGGACAATCATAAATAGTAGATACAACAGACCCTGTGAATCATTACCTAGAATGGCATCACGTGCAATCTTTGCTGCTGCATCCCCATTAGTCCCATAAAATTTTGTATAACGCCTACTATTGCAGATTGGTTTTAATAGACAAATAGGAATACTGGAATTGCATGATTTATAAGTGTGGGAATACTCACCTGTAATACACATTGTCGCCAAATCTCACCTGCGGGCAATCCCATGCCAATGAAAATGTAACCGTACGAACAGATCCCGGAGGAACTACTAAAGAGGCTGATATGGCAGCACCAATAGATGACCCTGCTTCTGATGGAACAAGATTATCATTCCGGTCGATATGATCAAATGACCCATTCTACATATGAAAAAGTAGTAAAAACATAAGAATCTCAGAACTCTGCAATGATAAGGCATTGACAGATCTGTCAATTCATATAGCAAATAATATAATAAAAGCAATACCAAGGAGAATTTACTTTTCAAAAACGAGTTTAACATAAACGTGAAGAGTAATTAGGCTTTCTTTTTCATTCTACAAGCAACAGTACAAAGAGTGTTGCTTCTGAAAAATAACACTTGCCAGAACAGATTTTGATACACAAAGTTACATGTTCGCAGAGTGGCCCCTTGAAGACTCCATTATTCTTTTGCCTTATCGGCAAACAGCAAGCTACATGCACTACCAAGTACCAACCCAGGCTGCATTTGATTAGATTAGGTTGACAAAATACTATCTTGACAAATTATGTCTCGTTCTTCAATACCAAAAGCCAGACCCATATCTCAAAATATTTCCTTTTCGTTTTTCTTTTGTATTGTGAAAAACATATGTTACATGTTACCATCCCATGCATTCTTCTAGTTCAGAGTGTTTCGTACAGCATAATGATTGCACTGAAATGCTAGTTATGCAAAAGAAGTTTGTCAAAATGCCACTAGAAAGAGAGGACTGTAGCATGTAATTAGTTACCTGGATTGATAGTCATACAGTAATTCAAGGCCACTGTTAGGGACTGGTGAAGAGAGAGTTAATGGAGATTCAATTGCCAGCCAACAATAAGATTGAAAATCACAATTCAAATGCATTTCCGCTTAAGAAAGTCATATATTTTAAAATAGTGGTCTAGTGGGAAAAAGGAAACTGTAAGAAGGGACAGCTGAGCTGACAAAGTTACATTTCCAACTCTTTGACACTGCATACTTACTTTCTTTTGTTAAAACCCTCATAAAGCAACGTGTAGTGCTCCAGTAACAGTCAAGCATCCAACAAAACAAAGAAAAAGAATTCTTTATTGCAATGAATCATATCTACATTCCACCATCTTCTATGTTTTAAGATCATTAGTTAAGTTGATGATATAACAAGATAATAAAGCTTCAAGAAGCCCAATGATTCAGAGGTGACTAACCTTTTTAATTTCATACCACATATCCTTTGCCGTGAAACCGTGGGATGTACGAGAAATCAGGAAATAAGGACACTTCGAAATATGTACATCAGAAGATTCCTCAGCTGCAATAGCGAAAGTTACTGGTGGATGTCCATTTGCAGTTCTGGACAGTGAATAAGTATGACCAAGAAATAAGACGGGCAACTTGTGGCATTGAAGTGGCAACTAAATTAAGATTTGAAAGTCAAAATTCACCTGTGATGTAAGAGAATTCCATGAATACCATCACTGGTCCTGGAAGGAGACAGAAAATTTTTATTTAAGTAAGCCAACTACTTTTATTTCCTGTATATTTCAAAATGATATAAGAAACCAAAAGTTGAAGACACAGAACATTTCTTACTCCATATTAGAGTTGAAATGCCCACCCGAAAAACCTGATACTCCTCCCACGGAGTTCTGCAGTGTAAAACAACCAATGTGTCAGTTATTCGTAATTCTTCAACAACTCAGAGACCTCCTCTACTGTATCTGGAAAGACTAATAACTACGCAAAAAAAAGGTATAATTCATAATAGTTTTTCATTAATTGTTTCAATTCAAGTTAATTAAAGATCTTTCCATGGAGATGACTGACTATTCAAAACTGCATCAATCAACATAGGGAATCTAAAAAAGTGCACAGACTACTACCGAAAACACAATAAAGCTTTACATCCTACCACCCATGTAAAGAGCAAGGAGACATCTGCAGAAGTTCTTCCTTGATTGGAAACCTGAAGAGGCAAAAGCAGCCAATGAAGCATGGGTGATAAAAATGTTGTGAAAACTAAATAAGATCTTCTAGACGTTTACCGTAAAGGTAAACACAGAGACAGGAAAGCTGCTCTCTTTGTAATTGTGGGGGATTATTGGTGATAACTGACGAGTTACGATTCTGAGATCTGGGTCAGGTTCACCTGGTTTACAAAGAAATTAAGATTACCTGCAATCATAAAAAACTTTAACTACATTAGCAATTGAGGATTCTTCAATTAGTACCATCATAGATTGTCCACGCCCTTGGATACAAAGCATGGTATGTACACTTATCCCCATTCAAGTTCCAATCCCAAAATTCAGTCCCTGAACCTGTTGATTCTCTATATAACAACATACGTCCGAAATAGTTATTATTCCTAGAGAAATTTGTAAATTAGCACCAAATGCTGGTGGAGAAGAAAGAACACGTAAAGCAAATTAACTTACTTGGCCATCTCAGTGGTCTTTGGACATAATACTGTTGAAAACTTTTTACCATTCGGACGTGAAACCATAACCTGTATAACCCCAAAGCATGGAAGGCCTTGAACAGTTTGAAATGATTATAGACGCAGTTACACTTTCACAGGAACGCAAATACAGAAGCCTAAGGGTCAAGAGAACTTAAGTTGTACTCAGAAAAATCATCATGTTTGGATCAAAATGGCATAATCACTACATTGGTCCCCTGATGAGATCGAACATGTTTATTTTTACGGAACAGAAATTGTTCCAGCAGTTTTAGAGGAAGCAATCCATATTCACAGAAATAGATGGACATTTAGCAAACTTAGACAATAGTTGATTGGGTTAATGTGTTACTCAATCAGGCCCATGAACATATTTTAAATGGTAGCATGACAAAAATATTATCTTTGCTAAGTCTCGAATAAGAGAGGATATTGCTGGTAGAAATGGGTGATCAGTGCCTCTAAAGAATTCATAAGTGCAACAGATAAACAAAGGTGTTTTCAAAGAATGTTTTTTATATTAGCAAAAAATTGTTTAAGCAGGTTTCCAGTTGATAATATTCCAAAAGACTTCATAGTCTCGCAAAATTCAAAGCATAAGAACCAATCTTAGCAGGCGGGAAAGCTATCAAATCTTCAATCAAGTGTTCTTCAAAGAAGGAAGCATCTTATTTTTCAACCTGGTGATAAAAATAAATTCAACTAGCTATCTCACTACTGCCAAATGTTGTAGTCTTTCATCTTTGAGAAGATGGACTGGTTTGCTATCGTAACGGCCAAAGAGCTGGAGTCTCTTGCATACTTTGAGCTTGTGCTATCATGCTCCCTGCCCCGGATCTCACCCAAATAACTTTCTTTTTCAAAAAAATGAAAGCATCTTATATCTTCCTATGATGGCTAACAATTTCATAAACCCAGATGCAAGTGTTGCTGTCATAGAAGTAAACTTTAACTTCACCAACATTTGAACTTACAGAGAACTGATTTGCTAGAATTGGTACATCTTCAGATACTTTTGGAAATAGTTGAAACCGTTGAAACTCGCCTTTGTAGCTTCTCCCAATGCTTCCTGCACTAAATGTCTTGCAAGAAGGTATCATGTCATCAGTTCCATTAAAGATGGCAAGTGAAGAACACATCTTTACTTCTGTATCTTATAAACATGTTATCTGGTGGTTTGTGAAATAAGACTGCCTACCCAATACCACCCAAAGGAACACCCTGGTGACCAGTTATGTGGCGCTTTTTAGTAAAATCGAATATCGTATCCTACAATCAAGATAAGGGAATAAGATGATCTTAGAACCAAAAGAGTGCCAAATAAATCAAAGAGAAGTTTGTAGCTGTAATACTCTTCCATGAAATGCTTCTTCTTTGGAATGATGCCACAACCGAACACCTATTGGAGCCTTCAAAGGCCAAATGAAGAAAGAAGGAAATTAATTGGGTAATAGATCTTACCTGTAAATATAGGAATACATTTTATCCTTAACTAAATGAAAATATCATGCAACTTCGACAATAGTAATACAGTATTCTTTACTTAATGAAAAGACCATACACTTTCCAATTTCATTTTTAGATTATCATATTTCGCTTCCCCCATAGGGTTTCTTCTCAAGGACTAGCATGTCTGTGAAACTAATAAGACCAGCTGGCTTTATCATAATAGGTGAAAGCAGTTCTATAAAGATAAAGTTAGATGCATGAGAGCAAGCAACTGCAGATCATAGCTTTACGCACACTAGATTTCTTTTCCACAATCACTCGTGACTTATTTACAGTTCAACAAAATAAAATGTTTCTAGAAGATGGAAAAAATGCGTTATGGTTACAGTTGGGTAGGTCAAGCCAGATTATGTTTTTTGCACCAAATGACAAGCAAAACAATAGAAACTCCAAAATGATAAAGAACTTCAATTTTCCCACATGTGGTCACAATTCTTGTGCAAGAATTATATCAAACAAATCTATTCAAGTATTTAGAAGTCAAATGTCTATTCCCCGTGTCCATAGTCAATTTAATTGATTAATATGGAAATATAAGATTCCCAGTGCATTTTCAATCATTTTTGTTTTTTCTATAATCCTTGGTAACAAGCATAGAGGCTTGGTTACCTGGAGGCCCATGAAACACCTTGCAAGCCCCATGAACATATTAAGTCCAAGCAGTTCCCTGTGTAAACTGCCCTAACCAAGAGCAATTTGCTCGTAGTTTGTGGGATTTGACTTCTTGCATATGTTGTTGTCCATGGTTAAGAGGACCCACAGATAGAAAGGAATAGTAGCATATTGTTTTATCTCATAACACCAGAACATGCAGGAAAAGTGAAACATGAAAATATGCTTCGGGAAAATCAAAACATGATGCATCCAGCTTCAGTATACTTATTTGATCGGCCAAACCTTACGTTACCACTACTTAAGGAGGCCACTTGAACTGTGGATAACATAACTAATGGAAAACTTTCTTCTTCCTTTTTTACTGGGGGAGAAAGATCAATTCTGGATAGCTAAAAAGAATCGACTTAAATGAATTACTGATAATCTATTACTGTTGAGGCTATTTTGACCACCTAAGTCATCTTTTAAGCAGGAAAAAAGGATCCATCACCAACTAGAGTACTAGGAATAGCAATCATTTACTTTACAACAAAAGGCACACAAGGTAAAACAGTCTCATTAGCTGCAGTTTCACTAAGCACATGACAGTCTATTAAACACTTTCGGAGAGAAATCATACGCATATTAAAATTGCTGACATACCAAATGCAGCTTTTCTTGCAATGTTAAAGTATACTGCGTAGGCATTCTCCCTTCACTACTTAACTTGCGGTGCCAAGTCAATGGAGCAGGTTGCTCAGGTTGAACCTAAAACAAGTGAGAACAGATGGAACTAACAGCACAAAATAAAGACGTACAACAACAGTATTCAACAGGTGGCTAAGTTAAAAGGACCACTTCGATTTCAGATGATTTAACATTTAGTTTGTGATGCGTGATTCATCTCATGTTCAAGGACTGTTGGCCAAGAGATTATGAAAGGCAAGCAAGCCATAGTTTTTTCTTTTTCTTTTTTTCCCATAATCAAGCTCAACATGGAACCTGAACGTGAAGAATATTAATAATCTTATCATATACATAGAAAAGACAAAAGCTGAAAATTTTGTGAAACAGAAATATAGCCTTCATTCAAAAGAAAAGGGCATTGATGAAATGAAGACCACACCTTGTGTCGAGAAGAATCATCCAATCTTTCTTTTTCTCCATTCTCTTTTATACCATTCTCCATCTGTCAATGGAACTTGAGGGGAGAACAACTCACGAGCTCTCGAAACAAATCAGCAAAGGCAGTAATGCATGCACAAATCTCTCCACTTCAGCTTTAGCCAACAGACATATGAAGAGAGCAGAGAAGAGGAATGACTGTTCCCTGCAAGGCACTGAAGCAGAAAAAGATCATGTTTTCATGAGCAAATCATGGGTGAAAAATCAGAACTCAGGCTTAAATCCACCAAGCTTAACCATAGCTGGTTTTTACTCGAATATTGCTCGACTTTCCTAAAAGGCCTCATAAGTCAACAGACATCGCTAGCGAAGTTCACGCAAAGATGAACTAAACGAATGAAGCAGCGATTTCAAGTATAATCCTATCGGTATCAAGATGAATTTTCCGCATCCATAAAAAGAATCATAATCTCGAACCCCACACATTTTCCCGCATCGGGATTAGCCCGCACATTACTACAGTAAGTCCAGACCAAACAGGAATCCATCTTTTTCTCTAATAATAACTACTGGAGAAGCTTCATCACCAAAAGTTCAGAAGTCCTCTCTCATAAGTCCGAACCCTTCGTGAATCTGAACTCCTCCCCTAACAACAAACACATACCAAGCATCCACCTTATTCTAAACACGTTCCATCCGAATAGGCTTCTTTCACAGGCATTGCGCGGACAAATTGATGACCAAAATCCTCACAGATCACGCGAATCGCCGACCCGATGATCGGACGTCCAAAAGTCAGTCCGCCCGCGTTACGAGAAGCTCAAACCGATCGCCGATCACACAAAGCGAAAGCAGAATGCAACCAATCGAAACACCGAGCCTCTCAGCTCGGAGCGAAGCGATCGACGGCGGCGAAATCCGAGGTTTGAAGAAAGGGAAGAGTGCAAGCGACGAACAGTGGACGCTCACCTCGCGTGAACAATAGACTGCGCTGGCATCGGCAGAGACCAGAAGCAGAAGAAGCAGAGCCTCGAGCTGTCGATTTATATCGCTCCGATCGGTGACCACCCCTGACCTGGTCTATGTCAACAACGCAACTATATAATAAAAAATAATGTCGTTATTGGGTGGATCCATCGCTCATATATTTTATTTATTTATAAAGTATGATTGATTTTTCTGCAAAATTAACTTCACGTGCATTTGCCAATCGAACTTTCCATCGATTCGTTCCCACCTTCGATTGTCTTTTCAACTTTTGATTCGTCCTTAGAGTTAGACCTTGTGGCAAGACCAAATCTTGATAGCTACCCCCAATTGGCCTGGAATTGAAATTATTGACTAAATCAATACCTAATTAAGCGTCTTTCCTATGGTCTGTTCTCCTCCATGCCCGATTGGAATAAGTTGACCTTGGGCAGGGGCATGAACATTGGACAAGACCAAGATTCGTTCTTGTTCGGATCTTTAGGTGGATTTTTTAGGAAATTGTGTGGCAGAGGGGTGGGACCATCATAGCGTCCTATGTTTCATCTATACGTACAAAAATAGAAATCGCAAATGTAGAGAACATATTAATAACCTTTGGTTTGGTTTGGTCACACTTTCAAGTCGTTGTGATTTGTGGTCCATAGATGCCAACACTGACATCAAGAGACTTTTTGTTGGCCGCCATTACGAAAGTTCTTTATCTGAAGTGGTGTCACGGATTCAAATAATTTCGTATTTTCTTTTTCCCCTTATTCAATGTAAATCTTGAGCGAATAGGAGTTGCGTTTTTTTTTTGTATGAATCTCATAAATCCATCAACGACGAGACTAAGTCCATGTCGGTGATACACCACTTATGACAAAGAACCTCTCAATTCCTTGTTAACAATAATTTTTCGAATCTGACCTCAGGCCTCGAGTTATTCTTTGAAAACAGAAAAAAGAAGCTAAACGAGAGCCATCAATTTATATCTCTCCGATCAGTGACCATCACCGACGATCCGGTCTATTCGACCTTAACAAGATAATGAAATAAATTATCGGATAGATCCTTCGCTCATGTATATTTCATTAAGACGGGTGATTAATGCAAATCATCATTTCTAATTTCTATCACTCTGTTTTCATCTTCAATATGCTCTTTATCTTTTGATTCGTCCTTGGAGCGCATGGGATCCATTATATGTCTAAAGGGCACGATTTATTAATCAACTTCACTCGGTTGGATGTATGTAAAGATTTGATTCTCTTCAAATTCTTTTTTCATGATGGGAGAAAGTAGCTTTCTGTCGGTAAATTAAATTGCGCGGATTAGACATGTCGCTGACCAAATCGTGATACCCCACTAGTCTTAAATTGAAATTAATTACAAATTAATATCTAAAGTAAGATCACTGGAAAAATTTACGATGTTCATGCATCCACGTACTTGGGGTTGAGGCACATAGAAGAGGATCCGATCTTTTTTTTTTTGGGGGGGG
>BCNH02000006.1:21572403-21600454 GCA_001662345.2 Metrosideros polymorpha var. glaberrima | reverse complement strand
TTACAAAATTCTAAAAATATATTAAAATATTATTATTTCTCTTCCAAAAGTAAAATTTTTCTTTTGTTTACCAAACGCATTTCTACTCCAGAAATCTACTTCTGGAGTAGAAGTAGAAAAATCAACTTCTGGAAGAAAATGGTTACCATTCACTCTAATATAATGACCAATCTCCTGTCTTCCCTTCATCATGCTCTTTTTTTTTTTCGACAGGGTGAAGAGCTTTTATCTCTCTGATGCAGACTTGACTCTTTCATTTGCGAGATGTATCGCTATGCATGGACTTATGTCATCCATGACGTACGAAATTGGTAAAGTATACCGGAGGGATAACCCTCTGAGGGTGCGTTTGGGAAGCATTTTGAGGAAAGTCTTTTGGAAAAATGCAAATACCTTTAAGTTAAAGGGGTTTTTCGAAATGCAAATAATGTTTGGTAAAATCACACTTTGAATATAACTTTAATTAAATGGTGTTTGAAAAAATTATACTGTGCAAAACCCTTTTGAGAAAATTTTTTTAATTAAAAAATTACCACTGGAGTGGCTCGCCGGCTGGTCGCCGAAGAGGCTCGTCGATGAGCCTCCAGCGAGCCGCCGCCAGCCTCGCCTGAGGTCGCCGAACCTCAGGCGAGGCTGCCTGAGGTCGCGTGACCTCAAGCAAGGCGGCCTGAGGTCGCCGAACCTCAGGTGAAGTGACCTGAGGCTGCACAACCTCAGGCGGCCGTCAACTTGGGTCGCGCAACCAAGGCAGCCGTCGGCTTGGTTCGCGCGACCCCAGGCCGACACCACCTGGGGTCGCGCGACCTTTGGCGAGTGACCCCTGGCGAGGCAAGCGGCGTCGGCCTGGGGTCGCACAACCCAGGCCGACAGCCGCCTGGGTCTCGCGATCCAAGCCAAGCCTGAGGTCGCGCGACCTCAGGCCGCCTCGCCTAAGGTCACACGACCTCAAGCCAGTTCGCCTGAGGTCCGACGACGGCTCATCGGCCCGTCGGCTTGGGTCGAGTAGCAGTACCTACAGAGAAGACAAAGAAGACAGTGAAAGCAAGGGTAGAATCGGAAAAGCAAAAAAAAATGAGGATATTTTGGGAAGACAAAAAATTGACTTATCCTTCTTTGAGCATTCCGAAAATGCTCAAATGCCCAAGGCAGCCTCCAACCTGCCATGGGCATTCAGCATTTGGATCCTTTAGCATTTGGCCAAGGTGGGGGAAATTTTTTTCCCAAACACCCAATATTTTTCCCAAGTAGCTTTGGACACTCAAAGCTACTTGTGAAAGTGGTTCCCAAACACAGCCTAAGGATAGCTGCCACGAGTTTCGGCATTGCGTCCTTCACATTGCTGGGCAATATGCAAAGGATGGAACCAAATTGTGAGGTGATACAAATTCTTACCGAGCCTGCTTGAGACTGACCATTGAAGATTATGAGGTAAACTCTCTCTCTCTCGTCTCCCCTCTTCCTCTTCCATATTTGTTCATCTATATTCTGATATTAAAAAGACAGATTACAAGAAGAATGAATGCAATTGTTCAGTCCACTATTCGCAACTGGATAGAGACATTCTGTAACTATGTTCTAGATTTCCATGTGAATCTCTCTCTCTCTCTCTCTCTCTCTCTCTCGCTTGCGTGTAGATGTGTATACAAGACACCAGCAACTACAAGGCAACTTCTCTATCGTGACATCGGAAGCGATTACTTCTATGTCCATTCTTTCACAAACAAAACTATAAGATAGAAATTGCTTTTCCATGGAAAATTAAGAAGGAAGTTTTCGCAAAGAGTTGCCTGTGTGGCCCCTTTAAAAACTGCTTCAACTATCACCCCTATATAATAATCAAGACCTCTGGCAAGGCTCAAATCAAATACAACTTTGTCGATACACTTTGACTTTTCCAAGGCCTTGAACAATATCTTCAAGTCATTCAGGGCATGCATAGATCCTTCATTTTCCAAAATTTGCTCCTCTTCTGTTGAAGCTTTGACAACAACTCCAGAGGTGGAACCCTTTCCTTTACAAAATTACCAAATCCATCTGCCTTCTCAGCAGTTAAACCGTTTTCCTCCACCTACATGGTGTTAAAAAATGTTAGCAGAAATATGAAATCATTTGTTTAACAATAAGACACTGAAAAATTCAGTTATCCACCCAAAGAACACATCTTTCCATAATCACCACAGCTCAGGACAATCAACCCAACGGTGAAGTTGTTAAAGCGCCCCATCAAATAGATGAAGGATGAGTACATATTCATACATCAGCAGTGAATTAGAACACCACACAATTAGCTGATACTTGCTGAATGATAACAAATGCACATCACCAACAACTTTTCTGGATATTTCATGACTCATCCATTAATTTGAGGAGCCTTAAATGTGCTTCAACTCTTCTTTCCAGAAAAACTCATCAACATCTTCCAATGGCAAATGGCAAATTGACTGTCCACAGATAATTATTATAACAAAGCTCTTTCAAGTATGTCCAAATTTGAATCACCCGATGCTATCTTTTCTTCCATTAGAATCGATTGACAATACAGTACAAAGAAAGTGGACCACCAAATGAGTTTTACAAAGAATATGACATTCACAACACCACATATCAAATCTAGTTTTGATCTGGTCTGACAGTTACTTCAGACACGATCGTACAAGCAAGGCTTTTCAACGGTTTCTTCCCATTACCTACCTAATTCATACACAAGCATGCACACAAGTATGGTATAATATCTTACCATCTCCTTCTTAATCTGCTCAAATGACTGTTTGTCTAACTTGTCTGTACTCGAGCAAATAGTTATGAATTTCTCCGATGGCGGCACACCACATGTTTCCAACATACCTTCCAATCACTTCTGGTGGTTCAACTTAACCTGAAAATAAACATTATGAGAAAAATAAAAATAAAACAACAATAACTGAGAAGAAGGTATTCAAACTCTGATGAAAATGACAAGCATAAAGAACATCTTTTTCCATGTACATATCTAGTCTGAATACCAGATACCAAACATTTACAAGAAATCATTAAATCCTGAAAGTAACTTAACGACAGTCAGAAAACTTTTCACTGAAATGCAACATGTTTATCGAATTTGTTCAATTTACATTATTAACATTACAAAAGGACAATTCTTGAGGGTGGACAAGTGTCACCCATTTATCCATCAAGAACTCTCCTTCCATTCTTTTTCATTTTCCTGTTTAAAAATTTCTTTATGTTCCTTCTTTAATCTGTCTTCAATGTGAAAGATAAGGCGGGTGAGGGAAGGAGGACAAGAGAGAGGATGTTTACCTCATAATCTCCAATATTCAGTTTCCCAAGCAGCCCAGTAAGAATTTGCATGACCTCACAATCCGTCTCCATCCTTGCATATTGCCCAACAATGTGAAAGTCGCATTGGCGAAACTCGCAACAGCTATCCTCAGAATGGTTATCCCTCCTGAAACTTTACCAATTTCGTAAGTCTTGGATGAAGTTAGTCCATTCATAGCCATATTATCTTGCAAATGGAACAGTCAAGTCGTATTGTAGAGAACAAAGCTCTCAACCCTGTCAAAAAATAAAAAAACACGATAACCTTCAGAAGGAAGACAAAAGATCGTTCATCATATTACTTCCAAGCAGAAACATTGGCTATAACTCAAAACATAGAGAATACCTAACATTAGTACAGTAAATCAATGTCCCAATCTCCGGTTCTCCAAGTCATTGAGAACCTTACATTCTCAAAGCAAGGGAGTTTATGAACTTTAAGAACTTACTTAAGCTTGATGTGCATAAGAATTTCAACCATGAATATAATCTAAAGAAACAAGCAAGGTGTATGTAATAAAAAAATCGTCAACTTTTACCTGATCAGCGAAATCGTAAATCAACGTTGAGTCGTTCCTGTACTTTCCCGTCAAAGTCTCTCTCAATTCAAAAACAGGAGTATCAAGAACCGTGGCACAATGCTTCTTGAATACACTTGTTACAATGGAAAATACTTTCTCTCTTATTGCCATTCACGAGTTCCCTAAATGGACCACAACATGCAAATGTCAAACTGACTGAATCTCCGACAGACATAAAAAGCAGTTGACAGTAATCATCCAGCATCTACTTCAATTAGAAATCAAACCATAACATGCTTGGGGAACCGAGTAGCTCAGGAAGCATCCGTACAAGCTCGTGGGACTTGATCTAGTTGGCATCTCTTAACTATGTCCATCTTCCTCTAAAACATCCAACATCTTGATTTCAAATGGCAACGCATAGTGGGAGCCATAAATCCTATTTTGTATTCATTGACATCTGTTTTTTGTATAACATTCCATTGTAAATAAATGATCTTATCATGGATCCACTTTGGTCTTCAAATTGTATAGTAATGGAAACAGAAACCCCAATCGCCTTGTAAGTTATACTGGATCTTATATACTGCTTTTGGGCAACCTTCTCAACAATTAAGAGATCCATTCGAAGACAGGTTGAAGTGACGAGCCACCCAATGAAGGATTAGATAAAAACAAATCTGTTGACATCATATCAATCATTTTATAGCTTGAATAAATTACCTTGGGAAGCTTCGGTAGCCTTCTACTTTCATTACTGTTCACAATGTCCTTCACTTTGTTCAAGAAATGATCGAATTCTGGACCCTTCGTGTCCAGGAACAGTTATAAATTTTTAACTAGAGAAACTAGTAACACTGAACTATCGCTGTCAGTTTCTCCACTCCTCCGAATTCTGTCCTTTATAAATTGCACTACAACAGTTGTCCCTTTCCCCAACACCACCACCACCTTCTTATTCCCCTTTTCGCACAATTCGCTTCCCTCAAGTGCAACAAATGCAGTAATCACCACCCAAACCACTACACAACCACAAAGCATATACAATTCATGCACAATCATCTCGTAATCTCTGCAAATAAATGCATCCATAAGCACCTTAAATTTATTATTTAAATCCTCCACGCGTACACACTCCTTCTCAAACATAAGGGTTAAGCTGCTTTTCAGGGCATCAGCAGCAATTGAATCTAAATTCATCTTCGCTCGGCATAAAGAGCTCTCGCCGATACTCAGAAGCACATTGACCAGTTGCAACAGCACATTCAGAAGGGCCTCTTCCGCGCCATCAGCGCTAGACCCGACTTTCTGTATTCTAACTGACGAATTCAGGTTCACCCGCACCTCTGAATGCACTGTTTTAACCACCTCTCTCGATGTTGCATGAACTTTGGGAATGCACCAAATTGCCTCACACTCTACCTTACCCACCAGCTTAGACCCATTGAGCAAAACTCTCATATCACTAGAAACCCCGATCTCCTCTTTCTAGGTAAACCCATCACCCGAGTCCATCGGATTGAAGGCCGCCACATCAACTTTGATGGCCTCACACGACAATGCAGCAACTGCGTCGTCGACAAGGCTGTTGACTGGTGGTCCAAAACCGCGCAAATTCCATACAAACTAGCGCGTGAATTTTCCAATATACACAGTTGTTCATTCTTCATGGGTGACAGCAAGATTCCCAAAATCTGGACATCTCTGAGGACGGACAGAATCTAAGGAATCCGAAATGAGGTACAACCAGAGAGAAGGAGCTTGTTGAGATGCACCGTAAGAGAAGCGCTCGTCCTAACGAGGGAAGGACGTCTGGAAACTGGCAGAAGGAGAGCACCGATTGGCCGGCGAAGACGCGAGACCATCGTGCGCCGATGAGTCTACGCGCACCCGAGCGGTGCCGGCGGATACTGCGTGTACTGAGAAGGGAGAAAGGGAGGAACCTTTGCTCCCAAAGTGACCGTGCTGGTGGTTTCGCCGGCGTCGGCCATTGCAAGAGCAGGGAGAGCAGAGCATGTGACTGACTCGGCTGAAGAATTTACCTTAAGCGCTAGTCCGCTTTATAGGGTTTAAAAAAAAAAAACAATATCATAATTCATCGAGTCGACACGACAAGATGGGATGTTCTTCGACCAAAAAAAAAAATATATGGTATGTTATTATATTATCTTAGATTGTGTCCCCAAAAAAAAAATTATCTTGGGCTAGAACTTAGATGTATACCTATTTGATAATTTCATCAATTGAAAAAAAGATATTAAACGACACGATTGAATAGACAACATTGTTCGACCAAAAAAAAAAAAAATAGACAACATTGATGTCTTCAAGATTTACATAAAGGACATTGCTTTTTCATAGCTAGAACAAAAGGAGGAAGACACTAATTTTATGCAAAATACTGAAACTCTTAATCCCTAGATATATGTAACGCTCTTAAAATAATATCATGGCTTCGTCATTTAATAATAAAACAATATCATAATTCTGGCATTCACTCGTATATTCATTCATAAATATGTCTTCTTCCTCGATGAGAATATTACCGCAGTACAAATTCTTCAATCGAAGTTACACACACCCTTCCAATTTTAAACTAAAAAAACTAGAAGAATCTTCTTGGAGATGGAAAAATAGACTCAAAGTGCCATCATTCCTCTCTCGGACCCAAACATCAAATTTATCTTTTCAAAGTTGTCATCATCAATCGTATTAACCGGACATTTAAGGCCTATTTGGTAACAATTCTATTTTCGATAACAATTTTTTCTAATTATGTTCATGAGAACAAAGAAATAGATTTTTTTTTCTTTTTATTTTTTATTCCAAATATATTTTCAGGAACAAATCTGTTCCAAATCTGTTCTCAAGAACAGAAAAATCAATTGTCGTTACCAAATAGATTTCTATTCTTTTTCTGTTCTTAAAAACAAAAGAACATGAATCAGAGAAATAGGAATGTTACCAAATAGGTCCTTAATCCCTCAAAATTACATCACATAACATTAGCTCAAGAAAGCGAAACGGCTTTTGATATTAATAAAGAAGCAAAGGAAATCCTTGGATCCGAAACATGAGCAACTTGATGGGGGCAAGCCCTGTCTTTCCGACTAGAATCGAGAATCGAGAACCGAGAAACCCGGAGTAACCCGGATATGAAACAATGCTGCAATTTCTTGCCTAAAGCCATACACCAATATCACTGCCAGCCATTCTCGTTAGGGTTAACTCAGCTTTTAGTTATATCTCCAAGCATCCCTCTGTGGGAGTAGCCGCAACCAAGGAAAACAAATGCAGAAAGAACCCAAGAGAGGACACTACATCTTAGAGCCGCAACCATGAAATGATTCAGTAGCATCATAGTTTAATATCTTTCCGTGAGGGGGCACAAGCAAATTGAGTACCCGGCTGCTGTTTCTCTGAAGCAGAATCCTATTTATTTCGAAAAAAAAAAATGAATAATTTGAATAACACTTTCTTAAAAATAATCATTTAAAATAATATCAATTAAAAATATTTTCACTATTGATAGTAATTTACATCTAAATACTTTCGCGAACGATAAAAACATTTTTTCATTCGCTTCGTTTTCATATGCGATACAAATGCTTTTTAATTTTTTTTATTTTTCTCAAAACAAATCAAGCTTTAAATTTAGGGTTAATACCATGAAAAATCCCAAACTGGCATACCTGTGACAGATTTATCTCAAACTATTTTTTTTACAACGAAAAACCCAAAACTGATACATTTGTGACAAATTTACCCCAAATATGTACACCCGTGACAAATTTATCATCCATTCGTTTCTGTCAAATTTTATCATCAAATTGCTGAGTTTGATGAGACATAACAGTTGATAGGATCTATCAGTTTGGAGCATCTATCAATTTGAATTTTTTTATGGTATTAACCAAATTTAAGAAAAACTAATTAAGAGTAAATTTGCCACAGATATATTAATTTATAATTTTTTATGGTAAAAAAATTAATTTGGGATAAATTTATCATGAATATATTAGATTAAAGTTTTTTCTGGTATTAACCCTTAAATTTAATAGCACAATCCAGGTGTAATTGGATAATGCGAGGGTGAGAGATCTAATGTCACCGTAAGGTATAGTAACCTTCCCTGAGGTGAGACGAGGAGAAAAGAGGCCCCCTGAACAAGCGCACTTCTCCACGAGACCCTCGAAGCTGATCATCGTCCTTCTCTTTCTCATCGATCGATTGCTCGAGAGAGACCAGCCGAATGGATTCGTCGCACCTCGGTGCCGTCCCCGAGGACGATGCCTCGGAGGAGCGAGGCCAGCCTCACGGCCAGCAGTCCGCTTTCGCTTCTCCTCCGCACCGACCTCCTCCTCCTCCTCTGTGAGCTTCCGCCGACTCTCCTCCGCTCGCTCTGCGCTTCGATCGTTTCGGTCTTTCGTAAGGATTAGATTGTTTCCAGGAGGTGGTTGAATTGGATCCTTTCTTCTTCTTCTTCTTCTTCTTTTGGTTCGATTTGCAGGAGTTCTCAGAAGAAGTACTCGCCTGTCGATTGGAACGAGTATTTCGACAGAGAGGAGGATGTTGTCATCCCAGAATCAAACGACGTGAGCAATCTGTCGGTTAATATCGGATTCGAGCTCTTTCTCTTTTGCTTTTTGGCGGTGTTGTTGATTCGATTTTTTATTTTTTTTTGTTATTGTTTTATTTGCGCTTTGGATTCTAGAGCTTCCATGTTTATATGGCCGGGGAAGAAGGACCGGTAGTGTTTTGCCTTCATGGAGGTGGCTACTCTGGGTAAGCTTCCTGAATTTAGTCTGTAATGAATTTTTTTCTTAATTTCAATCATTCTCTGCATGATCGAGTCATTTGTACGTCTCATTTCCTGCTATTTTGCTAAGGATCACAGCTACGTTTGTGGAGTTGTTTATTTAAGACAATGTACATAGAACCGGGCCTTTGTTCTCTTCCCGTCTAGACCTTGTCCCATCATCTATTGATTTTTCGGTGTTTGTCCGCAGCATTGAATTTTCAGTTTATGTGCCTCATTCATTTTGTTGGTATGGACTGTGTATCAATTTTGGTTTCTTGGTTTGTCTAGGCTTTCCTTTGCATTATCTGCTAGTAAAATCAAGGAGAAAGCCCGCGTGGTTGCGGTGGACTTGCGAGGACATGGCAAGTCCTGCACAGAAAATGAACTCGACCTATCAATTGAGGTATGAATCGTATCTTGGAGTTTTGGAAGAGGACCGGTTTTAGTTCATCTACTAGCTTGTTAAATTCTAAGTTCCCTTTATATAACTCTAGTGTATATCTTTCTTTTGAATTTGATGCATTCGATTTTCCAGACTTTATGCAATGACGTTCTGGCTATTTTGAAGAGAATGTATGGAGAGTCCCCACCTGCAATTGTGCTCGTCGGCCACAGGTTTCAAATTTTTCTTTAGCTTTTTCAGACTCTTCAGAAATCATGATTTAAAGGGAAACTTTATCGGTGGAAGGGTACTTTTGAACATTTTGCGTGCCTTCTGCATCATAGATTTCCTTTGTTCCTCAGTTCTTTCTGTATTTGCGAGTCACCATAACGTGTTGGCACTTTTGTGTTTGACTCAGTTCTTTACTGATTAGTGTCATTACTGATTGTAATTTGTTTAGCCATTTTTATGAAGTATGAGAACTGGTAGGTTGGGTGGGATTACATATGGAATCTCTTGAAATATGTGTGGGGAGCAAAGAGACAGGAGTTATGAAGACTGCATCTGGTTTTTGACTTAATTTTTGCCCTAGAGCGAGGAGTTGTAGTGTGGTCGTGCTTGAAACACTGGTTAATGGAGCGATGAGTCTTAGCAGGGGGAATGTTCGTGCAGAAATGGGGGATTAAGCATATATTTTATTTTATTTTCTTAAACAATACCTTCATGGAAGGAAATTTCAGGGGTCAAAGTACTTTTCTTTTCTTTTCTGTTTTTTCACAGACATTGACCTTTAAGCTCAGTACTCAGAATTTTGGGTGGATTATCCTTTGAAATGATTATCAGGAAGTTTACTCTCAAATGACAAACTTGGGCAACTCCATTTGAGGACCTATAAAAGGCGTGCTAAGCCGGGATTAGAGCTAGCATAATATTAGGATTTGAATAAGTCTTCTTTTCCTATTTGGAGATACCATGTTTCCTACTTTATTAGAAGTAGGATATTACATGTCTATTCAAGAATTTCCTTGTTTTTAACTAGAAGTAGGGTTGTTGTTATTCATTTTGCTAGTCCACCATAGCGGTTGGGCTAAGGCCCTTTGTTTTAACCTGGCTTACGTGTACTCTTCTTCAGGTCAAAAGGAATTGTTATTGTTCATTTAAATAAGGTTTGAGTTTTTAAAATTGTTTGCTATTGAGTTGGGTGTTGCAATTCATTTTTATAATTATGATACTTGAGTACCCTCGGTGTGGAGTAATGCTACAAAACATTGGGTATGATGCCTAAAGATTTGTGACCGTCTACTTCCAAAACCCTGTACTCAATCCCAATATTCTGAATCAAACCTTTCCTATAAACCTACATCGATTTCTCCATACCATACTAAGTTTGCTGTTTATGAGTACTGTCCACTGTCTTGAAACAGTACTTCAAGACCTGTGGTCGATTTGTCCTATCTTTCTACCCTGCCTTCTTATAGGAGGCCCTATTGCACATTTTGCATGAAATCAGCATCATGATTCTCACTTGTCAACTTCAGTTATTTGTTTTGATCAGATCATTTAAAATATTGGAAGCTTGCATCCTTCAGAATTCTACTTTCACCCATTCTACCCTTAGTGGGCTGATTTGTGCATGTTAAACAGTATGGGAGGCTCTGTAGCTGTTCATGTTGCTGCAAAGAAAGCACTTCCTACCTTGGCTGGGCTGGTTGTTGTGGACGTGGTGGAGGTACAATACTATTCATTGCTTTGCGTGGTTTGTAACTGGACAATGTAAGATATCCACTCTTTAAATTACCTACTGAATGACAGCTGAGTGACAAAGAGTTGTTTTAGGGTACAGCCATGGCTTCGTTGATTCACATGCAGAAAATCCTATCAAGCAGGATGCAGCATTTCTCTAGCATTGACAAAGCAGTATGTTTGGACTTCCCTTTATTTATCACCTCTACAATTACTTGTTGCTCTTTGGTGATGCTCCTTTAGCTGAGGTTCAAACTCTTTTCCATGTTTTTTTTGGTCAAACTTTTCCATGTAGTTACTTGTGATATATTCCTACTTCTTTCGGCTGTGGCCTTAAACTAATAACGTATCTCTTGGAAATCGGAAATCCAGGTTCTGCAATAGACATGTTGTTTAACTATCAAAAATGTAATCGCATGTGATATCTCTTGGATCATATAACATCCAGGATCTGTTAATCAGGGAAACTTTAGTATTATTCAAGTTCGTGAACCAACATAAAACTGTTGAAAGAGAAAAAAGAACGACAATGAAGATCAGTGAACATTAGCGGAGAAATACTGTAGTCAAGGATCTTCTCTGAACTCAATCCCCATTTGATGTAGTCTTTCTGTGCCATAATGCTCCTCTGATTTTTTTCACTCAGCATGCTTTATGCCAATTCAAAATTGCTAAGACGTATGCTAGATGATCCACCTGGAAAAGAGCAAGGTCAATTACTGAGATATATTTGAGTGGCATAAGCTTGTTATAAAAAAGTTATAATGCAGTAATCTCAAGGTAGTCAAAATCGCATTTTCATCTAAGATCGAGGAGAGGGTCATAAAATCTCATTGTAAGATCAAATCATAAAATCCTAAGATTTGACAATAAACGTTATTTAATTTTGGAATACGATCATTTGTTTAGGATCAACAGAGCTAGAAAAAATGAAGAGGTAATTTCCACAAAGCTATTAAAAGAGCTATGAAAAATGATGAGGTAATTTTGGAATAAGATCATTTGTTTAGGATCAACAGAGCTATGAAAAATTTCAACAAAGCTAGAAAAAATGATGAGGTAATTTCCATGACCCGCTATTAGAACCCTTGCTGTGAAGAAACTGAGCTACAGATTATGGAATTACATAGTCAACATATACAAATGCTACTAAGAGCACAACTAAAGGATTTTGGAATACGATCATCTGTTTAGGATCAACAGAGCAAAGACTTTCAAGTAATATATTGTAAATGTAAAGCATGATTTCTTTTATTTCAATTAGCAGATAAAACAAGGCCACAATGATTACTATCTAGTTAACTGCGGTGTGACAACATTATTTTGTTGAGTTGGTAGCCTCCCATCCTATCTTAAAATTTGGTGTTTTTCTTCATTTGCTTATAGAAAAATAGGACCGGGGTATTCTTCATCTGAGCTCGTACCAGCATAATCAGGAAGGCCACGTAGCAAAAAGAAAACATGATGTCAGAGAGAGAGAGAGAGAGAGAGAGTTAATCAGATAATAGATTAAAAAAAAAAGAATGTAAGAGAGATTGTCTTTTAATTTTGAGTTCCTGTCTTTTACTGACTTGCACAGATTTATTAGAAGGATCATCCTTTACTTTTGGGGCTTGGACTCTCTAGCCCATGAAAATAATTTTAAAAAGGTCCAAATATGATATTGTTAGAACCGATTTTAAAATCATGTTTTCAACGATGTCAACAGCCCAACACACGATTTTAGCTCGATCTTACCTTCTCTACATTTTCTGAATGAGCAGAGTTGACCGTGAGATTGATCTCAGATTCAAATTGTGAGTTTAATAGCATTGAGTAATTCAGACCCTTTTTTCTTTTTCTTTCAATAGGTTGAATGGAGTGTGAAAGGAGGCTCTTTAAGAAATATCGAGTCAGCTCGAGTATCAGTTCCCACCACTTTGAAGTATGATGACTCAAAGAAATGGTATTGTGTAACCATATGGAATTATATATTCTATCATGTTCAGTCCATTTAGGGTGCGCATGACAAAATTTCTATTTCAGAAGTCAATTTCTGGAAAGAAATTGATTTTTCTATTTCTGTTTCAAAAATCAATTTCTGAGCAGAGAAAAGTATTTGATAACGACACAAAATTTCTATTCTTAGAATAGAAATTCGTTTGATAACAACATAAAATTTATATTTCCTTGATGGCGCCGGACGACGATGGACGGCAGTGATCAGTGGGCGGTAGACGACGGCGGCGACTAGAGGTGGCGGCCGGCAAACGGTGGAGACAATCGGTGGCGGAAGGTGGGCGGTGGCAAATGGCGGCGATTAGCGGGCGGCGGTGACCGGTAGGCAATGGCGGCAATTGGCGGCGGAAGGCGGGGGTGACCGATGGCAATTGGCAGGCGACAGTCGGCAACGATCAACTATCGGCGGCGACCAGTGGCGGGCGGTGGACAATGACAGTTGGCGAGCGGACAGGCGGCGACCGGCGATGGGTGGCGATTGGTGGGCGGGCAGCGGACGGGTGGCGGCGACCGGTGATGGGCAGCGGCGGCGGGCAAGCGGGCAGGTGGGCGGTGGGTGACATTGGCGATCGGTGAGGAGCCAGGAGAGAGAGAAAAGTGAGTTGTGAAGAGAGAGAGGAGAGAGAAAATTTCTGATTTATGTTCCAGAAATCAAGAAGTTGAAAATTTTAACTTCTAATTTCTGGAACAAAAATTTGTTCCAGAAATAGAAAAATGAAATTGCGTTACCAAACGGATTTCTATTCCAAATCTGTTCCAGAATGATTTCTGGAACAAAAATTGTGAAACAGAAATGTTGTCATGCGCAGCCTTAACTTTTCGCTGCTCAGATCTCATATGGTACCTAGCCTAACAAGCATTATCACATTATGATTTTCTTATGCAGCTACATTTACAGAACACGGCTCGAAGAAACAGAACAATATTGGAGAGGCTGGTATCATTTTTTCCATAATTCTTGTTGGAAGTAGCACTGTAGCACTGTTTTAATCCTTTTGTTTACTTGTGGGTTCTCGTGGTGTCATCAAATAGTCTGTAGGGAGTATACCCTATTGTGACATCTTTCATTTATAAAACATGTTCCCTGGAAACATGGACTATTCTTATTTTTCTTCTGATTATAGCACTCTATCAATAAGTTTTCAATCAGAATTAACACAATATTAGGGATCTCTATGCAGGTGGATTGTGAAAAACGCTTTGATTTTCTAGTTTGAATCGCTAGCACTATTTTGAAATGTGTTTAGCACCAAATTATAGTTCTTTGTTTTTCTACTTTATTACCTTGTGAATTTTTGTCTCGTGGAGTTGCTCCTTTTTTGCTTTACCTTATTGATTTTGTCAGCTGGTGTTGCTCCTGTAGCAAAGTTTTTTCTGGTAAAATCTGTTGGTGAGGCTGTCAATTCTGTTGCAGGTATGAAGGCCTTTCAGATAAATTTTTATCATGCCCAGTCCCAAAACTCTTGCTTTTAGCGGGAGCTGATAGACTGGATAGGTTAGTTTTAATACATTTCTAATGAAAGCATTTTATATATCCATACTCTTTGCTTCTATAAAACAGTATTCAGTGAACAAACTCTCTTGTTATTATTGCTTCTAAGTTCACTATTTCCTCGATGTTTGACTTGCAATTGTATTCATTATCTGGTTATGATAGCCATATTGAGAAAATAACCAGTGAAGTGTACACAAAGTATGCAAATGAGATGTACTTATTACTTTTAAGCAAGTGTACTCCTGAGACTCATGTGGAAGCAGCTTCGCATGTGATCTTATCATCTCAAGGCTTCTTAGAGTGTTAAGTCCTTTCTCCAAACAGGATATATTTTTCAATGGATAATTCTTGCAAGTGACAATGTGGGCTTACTGCAGGTTTTTTCTTTGTATTGCTTTTCATCATTTGCAGCTTTATGTCCAATCTTTCAATAGCCCATATACACCTATAACTGTGCTGTGATAAAAATGTTAAAATATTCAACGAACTCTGGAGACAGAAATCTTTAGTCTACGACATTATTTGATTGGACTGTGTAGGTTTTTCCTCAAGGAAATCTGATTTGGTGAATATATCTCTGTTTAGACCTGATAAATTCATTGCGGGTGTTCAGGCTGCTTAATCCCATTACAGTATATGTTGATGAGGTTTTATATGTTGTCATAACAGATCTCTTACAATAGGTCAGATGCAAGGAAAGTTTCAAATGGTGGTTGTCAGGCATACTGGCCATGCCATTCAGGTTTACATGACTCCCTTAATGTTAAATTGCTTTTGGTTTAGATTTGTCTTTATGAAATTAAAACTTTCATTGTGGACCATATACAGGAAGATGTACCTGATGAATTCGCTAGTCTGATACTAAATTTTATCTCTCGCAACAGAATAGGCCCTCATGGAGTCCAGGTAAATAACTATGCAGAACGTTTTGCTTTTTGCATTCAGTTTTCAGAGTTGAGGCATTGTTACTACAATCTCTTTCCTCCAATTATACAGAGGCGCTACCTGAATGACGAAGAAACTAATGAATTAACTTGCATGGTGCATGAAAAAGAAAATTGGGAACTAATGTGAAGTAGATGACTTTGTTTGATCTATTGAATACTCTGTGAGGAAAAGAAGAAACTATTGAATACTCAAATGAGTCAGCTGTAAATGCTGTTGTAACTCGTGGTGTCAAATTTACTAGCATGGCCCAGGAATCTGACCTGACCAAGCTGTGACTTGAACTGGTAATGTTGGGTTCTGGTCGGGTCAGAAGATTCAGTTTTCAGGGTCAGGAAACCTGTAGAAGTACTCTGTTCAGTTTGGAATCGGGAAAAACACATCCCAGACAGTTGACATGGTAATGTTAGAAAACCCCAAATTTAGTTAAAACAAAAAATTCAGATTTCCCAGACTAGATCTTTCTGATGTCAAGTCGAATCTGACTTGGTTATTGAAGAGAGATGCAGTGAAGTGAATTGACCAATCACTTCGATGTCACTTGGGTTCAAGCGACCATTGACTGCCACTTCTAGCCAACCTGGGATGACCATATTAGTATTTCTGGTTAATTGCAACAAGTTATGCCTAACATTTTCCTGTTATTTTCTGCAGATCCCAGGAATTCAGTCGTGGAAATTCTGAGTATAAAGTGCCTTAGGTGTGATAACCTCGTGGTACAAAAGAACTAGATATCACCTTTCATCTTGAGTTTATTCCTATTCGCTTTGTTCTTTGGTGGAAATGGGAACAACAGCTCATGTGGAGGTTAACTTGCGTAGAATTAGGAGTCAGTGTTACTGGTCTCGTCACTTCTCGGTGATAGTTCACATGGGGGAGTTTGCTTCTGAAGATTCCTCAAATAATTCAAACATGGAAATTTTCTGGTGTGTCAATGCCTGGTTTTTGTAATCGATTAAATGAAGGCTACAGTTTCTAGCTCATTGGTATCTAGTCGGGAAGTTCGCTAACTGTGTGTCTTTGTTCGGGGATTTCATTGATCTCATTGCTTGCTTTAACAATATGCTCTGCCTGTTCCACTGATATGCGCCGCCATGACAAGGTCCCTCTCTTTTTGTTATGTAGCCTTATATTTGCCATTTAGGTTTGGACTGTTATGATTTCTACGATTCTCACGCTTGCTCAGACTCGCAAAATTTCAAGTCTGAAAAATTATTGTTTTCTAGGATTCACAAGATATTGTATTCTAACTTTCTGTTTTATTTCTAGAACTCATCAAGATGCGATGCGAAAACAAGTACATTAAGATATTTTCTCGTTGTAAAAACGTTCGATCGGGCACCAGCCCAACACATTCAAGCTAACGATTTGCCTTCAATTAAAGATAATAGGTTGAATATCACAGTGTTCACGCATGGTTGAACTTTTCCTTTGTCCATTAAAAAATATTCTAATATATAAATCTTCCTTTTTCCTAGAGAATCGAATTAATCTTCGCAAATAATATACCACATTCGCGCTGACCGCTCTAGACAATGGATCTACCATTTTGGCCAGGATTAATTGTAGCAGTTGAGTAGCATAACATATTTGTGTGCTAGAGAGAGAGAAGTCATCGGCTTAAGAGTGGACAGGAAAATGAAGGCGGAAAGAACAAGGCGTTATGGTGCAACCATGCTAAAGATTTGGCCACTCCCCGCTCGTGGTCACTTTCACTGCGATATCCTCAAACCAAAGAAATGCAAAAGCATCACTGTCTCATGTTAGAGTACCGAGGGGAAACCATCTTGAGAGGGCCAGTTACGTTGCAATCATGCCGGCAATTAGCATTTCAGCCGAACACAATGCCGCCGCAATCAGGATGGGAGGGGACTTGTCGGTTATCAACTTCTTGTAATTTGCATCCGCTAGGCCTCCCAATCAAGTCGATGTCTACATGAGGCCCTACACAAACTAGGTATCGAATAATCGAGCCGATGTCCATATGAAATGCAGCATAAATTCGAGAGCGGATCTCATGATAAAACCTTGAAAAATTCCTGGTTTTCAGGACTATATAGTTCAATTGGCCGTTCACAGCAAACAACAAAATGCAACTTGGCGATGCTCGCCAAACCAAGAGTTTGCAAAGACCTATTTAGTGTCTACTTTATTAGGGAAAAGAATAACGCCTCATTCTCTCTGGCTGAACAGGAATCTCAATATTTAATCAAATGGAACAGGGGATGCCATTGAGTCGCTTAAGATGCAGTTGACTGCTTCAAAAACGCAATCAGGTCTGCGCGTTCTTGGGGCTTCTTCAGTCCAGGGAAAACCATCTTAGTTCCGGGAATGTACTGTAGAAACAAAGACGAAGGATAAATGAGTGAGAAGATAGACAAACAGATGAAAAGGAGCTGAACACGAATAACACAGTATTAACCCAAAAAAAGAACGTATCTTTTGATAGTTCACAAATGCCTAAAACGTAAAACAATCTCATGGTCCAACCATAGCCTATGGTCCATAGACTTAACATAAGTATAGGCACCAGCCCAAAGTAGTTAACAAAATTGCAATTACCAAAACAATGGAAAGTGGCGATCAATATCCAAACATCCTAGCATGTCTGTCTATCCATATATATATATATATATATAGTGACACACTCAGGTGTAGCATCTGATACGAGTCAAAACTTCCTCATTGCATTTCACAGTACGACTGTCCTGAGTGTAATGTTTGTGACTTCTTTCAGACAGTCATATGATGATCAAGGATATGGGTGCACGATAATAAACTAAAAGTTTAGACTTCAATCTGGCATTCTCCAGAGCAAGGATATAATTTTTGAACTCATTGACCCTTAAACCAATCAAACTGACTTAAGAAGCTTCAGAGCACTGCGGCATGCCTTCACAATAGTTCCTAAGCTTGAATACCACTCTTGGCTCCTATGATACAAATATCCACACTCAAGTTGTGTTTACAGCTCTCCTTCCCTAGAATCATATAAGAACTTATAGCTAGCAGAGCAGAGAATGCACTGAAAAAGTACCCAATGATTTCATAAGCGGGAAGTTAGTCCTATTTGTCATGCAAGATGAAAGAGTTCCAAGGCAGCACAAAGCATTAGGCACAGTGGCAAAGGCTAACTAAACAATCAGTACGAACGTTGGTACCTTCTTGGGGTTTAGCAAGTAGTCGTACAATGTCTTCTCCTCCCAGTCGACAGCCTTGTTCTTATTCGCAGCGGAATAAGAGTATCCTGGAGTTGTGCCAGACTGCCTACCGAACAGTCCATTTAGATTGGGCCCTGAAAATTCAGACAAGTATGAGCACATCGCAAATCATAATAAAGAAAACCCAAAGACCAAAGCTTCAGAATGACATAAATTAAGATAGACAGAAACACGAAGCTCTATATGAAAACGAAAAGAGAGACAACGGACCCCCAACTTTCCACGCACAGCATCAAACTAACCTCAAAGACTCATCTCCTGACAATCAGTCAATAATGTGCGCGTCCCATATTTTCTTTACAATACTAGATCACGAGATAAAGGTCATCTACAAGTGCAGAAGCCAATTAAAAAAGGCTTGTGGTCGTCTCAGAACAGCATGAAATTCTTTACTACATCATAGATCTTGCCGTCACGTAAAAACACCAGTTCGAAAGCGTTTGCAGCTAAATCTACAAAAGAAAAAAAGAAAACCAAACTAAACCGCATGCGTCTTAAAGACACGAGCACAGAAACCAATCCCAGAAAATCAATCGCGAATTCCATATTCCTTCGATCCTAATTCGTTTCACCTCGGACGTCAATTCAACAGGCACAGAGCATGCCCGAAGCACGCGCCACCGAAACGGATCTAATCGTCCACCTCGGAACCGCTCAGATCTACCACCGAGCCGATACACAGAGCCTCCACGGACAATCGCGCCGTGGATCTCCATCAGGAAACGAGATAATCGACAGAACTAGAACTGCTCAACGTGGGTACACAAAATGGACGGATCGACGAAGATTCCAGGCGCGAGAACGAGGAAAGGAGCGAACCTTGCTTGTGGCCGGCGCCTTTCTCGACGGTATGGCACTGAGCGCACTTCGTCTTGAAGATCTTCTCCCCGACCTTGGGATCCCCTGGTGGAGCTTCAGCGAAGGACGCCATTGTCGCTCTCTCTTTCTTTCTCTCGCTCTCTCGCTCTCGCGTTGTTGTTCTAGGGCTCTCTCTGAATGAGAGCGGTCACGCGGAGGCGGAATGGTCTGGAATTGTGGTCCGCACGGGCCGCTCACACGTGGCGCGTCATGAGTAGTGCACGCCCCTTTTCTCGCCCCTCTACCCCTCGAACGGTGCCCTTCTCTTCTGTCTTCAGTCAAATTTGGCACGCCCGTCGAGGGCAGAACTGGAATCACGCCTTACTATGTCGGCGCCCAATTGCCACGTGTACGCTTCGCTTCGCTTCTTCGTTTAGGGATTTGACTTTTCGAAAATAATTAATTTGCATATATATATATATAGAGGAAAATTTCAATTAAAAATCTAAAGGCTCGTTATTTTTTCAAATAAAAGTCTAAAGTGAACTTTATTTTAAATAAGGATATAAAGTGGCCAAATCATCTCAAATAAAGAGCCGGCTGGCCAACAATTATTTCAGCCATTAAAAAAGAGGTATTTTAGTAAATAAGATTACAAATATATTTTTAACTTTTTACTTTACTTTTCTTTTTATTTCTTTTTTCTCCTTTCCTTTTTCCTTTTCCCTCTTCCCTCCCATCCCCAACCATCCTTACTGACAACCTGTCAGCCTCGGGTGAGGATGACCCTCGCCAACATCGTGCGAGGGACGAGGGTGAGGGCGAGGCTTACCCTCACTGGCGTTGGGCGAGGGTTGCCTTTGTCAGATTTGGTGAGGGTCACCCTCGCCCACCCAGCCTAGGCGAGGGCGGCCCTTGCCTGAGTCCAGCACCTCCACAAGCCATCAACGAGGTTCAACGGTGTGAAGAGGGAAAAGGAGAAAAAGAAGAAGAAGGAAATAACTTAACAAGGAAAAAATAAAATAAAAAAGAATGAATTCAAAAAAATGGTAAATTACAAAAATGCCATTCGATCGATCTCTTATTTGAGACAATTTTGCCACTCCAAGTCCTTATTTGAAATGATCTGGTCACTTCAAGTCTTTATTTGAAACAAAATCCACTTCAAATTCTTATTTGAGAAAATGATGACACTTCAGACCTTTAATTAAAATTTTCACTATATAAAGAAATGAATTAGGGCATTAAAAAACCATAAACTTTTGTTATTTATATGGTGAGGCCTTGTGGCAGCGGCTCTCACAATTCAATTTTCATTCAAAACAAAACAAGTAAAAAGCCTTTGAAATATATGACTTTTCCGCAGTTTTTTTTTTTTTTTGGAATGTACACGTAGCTTCTTAAATTTTAACAGAGAAAACAATAAGTAAAGAATTTGATTTTTATTTAACGCAAAATACGTAAAAGCCTTCAACATATATAATCTCCTTCTTTATATAGATCTATGCGCATAAATACTGTAACTCATTCACAATTTGAATAGGATCTTTAATTTCTGTTTAAGGGAATCAACACCTTAGTCAAGTACATTAAGGGCAGGTTTAATGTAACTAATCATTCTTCAATGTCGGCGATCGATAAAACTTAGCAATTTTAACTTTATTAATTATTATAGGACTATCAAATAAAGTAGTAGATTTTCATAGTCACGTTGGTCTGTTTCGAATTGGCGACATGAAGAGGACTTTCCATATTATTAAAATGAGTTACTGGAAGTGCTCTATTATTATTCCAATACTATTTCTAAATTTCAGCTTCATCAAATTTTAAACAGTAACAACTTTTAAAAGTTTAAACTGGAAATTATAAATCAATCGTAAGATTGCATTTTGACCTTCTACAAAATTATTTCATTATGATTTCGTGGTACAGTGAACTTCAACTTATTGCAATCGCATTTTATGTTCATTTCTTATTGTACTGTGCCGCTATTTATCTATTCAAATCGATATACATTGCTTGTAACGAAATATTAGCTCGATGGAAAGAAAATCATCATCGTTAATAATTTCAATCGGGATTTTTTTAAAAATCTACTCGGAATCAAGATATTTTCATTATCGTTTTTATTTTATTCTACATTTAATTGATTTACCATTTTTCATTTTTATTTATTTTGATCTTCTTCTTTTTTTATAAAACTCGAGAGTTTTCATCTTCCATTTGGTGTTCAAGTATTTCCTTTTGCCTCTTCCTTATATTGTCCTTATTTATGTAATTTGTGCGAATTTGATTGGTCAGTAGCTTACACTAGTATCCCAAACCAATTGCCAAATAGCCAAAGTCAACGCAACTCTCTCAAACTTCCTATTTACTATAATGTTATAGATCACGTAGATATATATAATCTTTTTCTCTAAATATGTTACAATTTACAGGTAAAATTTTAAATTTCAGCAGAGAAAACAATGAGCGAACTTCCTTTCTTAATTAGACCAAAAAAAAAACTTCCTTTCTTAAGAAATGGGCCGTCGGGCTTATCCAGTTTGCTGGTCAAGAGCTAATGGGCCCGTAATTTCAGTCTTCAAGTTAACGGGCTGGGCTGGGCTGGCCTAACATGAGCATCCCAATCCGGTCTAAATCCAATGGCTACAATTAGTCCTTTTCCTCATCCAACGACTATTGTTAGTCCGAATCCCGATCGTTGCTTTTAGAACGATGGTCATCAGGGTCCCTGTTATTTTATCCCAGAAAATTAACAATTTTTTTTTTTCAACTAGGACCGAGTGTAAAGGACCGAATCGGCTAGTTTGGTTTGGTTCCCAGTTCCATAAAATTGGAACTGGGACCGGTCGGTCCAGTTCCTAGTCATGAGGGGGCGGGGGGGCGAATCGGACCAACCGGACCAAATAATATGTATATGTTTTTTTTTTAATTTTCCTAAATGTAAATCTAAACCTAAACCTAAATTTAAACTTTTACTTTATGTTTCCTTAGTGACGTTTTAGTGATAACACGATGCAATTAACGAAATATGGTCTGGTGAATATGTTATTAATGAGAAAAATTTAACAACAGATCACAAATAAAATGCTACCAGTCCAATGATTAGACTGCTCGGGAACCGGACCGGTGCACACCCCTATTTTCAACTTATTATACATATGTTGATTCAATTCTAAACACTTCAACTTGGCAAATTTAGTCCTACAATAATAAGTCCAACTTTCATTTTCTTATCAGCATCGTTACTCCACAGTTATTGCTAATTTCACCTGCGTCGGTTTTGGATATTCATTCTCTTGCTAACACGCAAGATGAGTTTCACAAGCAACTCATGAACAAACTCTTTTGGCGGTGAATATTATAATTACGGGTATAGATAGATAGATATCATCTCTAATTATGTTCTAATATAACAACTCAAGCCCAAAGTTCAAATTTAATGCAAGTTTAGACTGAAGTTTACTTACTAATTGAGTTAGGTTTGAGTTAATCGAGAACTTATTAAGTAGAGTTTTTTTTTTTTTTTTTGTTGAAAGAAATATGACATTCATATATCAAAATAATATTCGAGGGGTACATAAAAGGTATTCAAGCCTAGCAAAATCCAAATAAATTGCTGAACATAGCAAAAGTCTGAAAGCAAATAATAAAACACAATCTGCAATTGGGAGCACACTCTCCCTCTTTTAAGGACGTGAGCTCAAATGGCGGCTACCATGAAACTGATTGTCAAGTAGAGTTCAAGTGTGAGAGATCAAGCGTCAAAGTGTTCAAGCTTGAGATGCTTATTGAGTGGTGCACAGTCAAGTCGAGTCGAGCCGAAGTTTGAACGTCAAACCGTGCTAACTTGAATCAACCTCTTAACATTCCTGGCCAACAAGAGGTCATCTGACGACCTAAGGCGAGAGACGTGCATACATGAAGATTCTGTCGACATGAATATACTTGCATCAAATTCCGAGGGTATAATAGATCAAATATGCTCTTAACATCCCACGTTGATGATTAATAAGATCAACAGCAACTTTGCATCATCGACCGGTGGACATGCATACAATCAAATCAAGATCTGCATCATTAGAAGACGGTTTAATCCCTAGTGACGATGTTCATCAATCGTCTACTTTTGTTTCCTAACTACATGAATTGGCAGGCGTGCTGAAAATGACAACCTGCCGACATTCGGGGACTGTTGACCTCTCACTGTCCGAGTCAAATTTTATTAGAGTACGAGCAAAAATTGAAAGCAAAAGGTGCTGAAGTTCGACGTTTGCTAGTTCTAGCTAGGGTTTTTATCATCTACTAATCCCAGATGGACTGTTGCAGCATCCCCCACACATCCAGCTCCATGTCACCGAGATCCAAAACCACCGTCGGCTCGGCTCCTGCGGCGCCCGCAGCTAGCTCCATCCACATCTTCGGCGAATCCAGCGGCACCTCGTTGATGGCTTCAATTTGGCTCGGGCTGAGCCCCACTCGCGCCGGGGCCGAGCTCCTACCTGTGCTGTCGCCGTCGCCATCACCTCCGCCGACCCCAACCTCTCCCTCCGCCCTCCTGAACCTCAATGCCGCCTCCTGGGCCGCCAGCTGCACCGCTTCGGAGCTCGAGTTTGCCGGCTTCGGCAAGACCTCGATGAGCTCAGGGAAGTTCAGGGCAGCCCCTGGCCCCCTCAAGTGCAGCGCCGCCACGTCGTAGGCCGCGGCAGCCATCTCCGGGGACTCGTAGCTGCCGAGCCAGATTCGCGTCTTCTTGCCCGGCTCGCGGATCTCGGACACCCATTTGCCCCATTTCCGTCGCCGGACCCCCTTGTACCGAGCAATGCAAGGTGCGCCATCACTATTTCCTTGCTGCATTCTTTTCATCTGTTGGGTCTCAAGAAGGAGCGAAGGTGTCCAGTTGTTGAGTTCGAGCTTCGAGATCACTCTGTGTTTGGGGGGTATATATAGAGTCTGACCTTTGCATTTTGCTCACATGGCGATTGAGACTGTAGTTAGTCACCTCAAGGAGGGAGCTTCCACGTAACTCGCGTAGTGGGAACATGCTAGCGTACAGGCCAACGTCATTTATTAATGTTCGCGTTCGAGTGTCTAGGTCTTTTTTTTCTTTCTTTTTTTCCGAAGTTTATTCAATGTTTTTTAAAATGCCACGTTTATAGAGCCCACATATAAAAAAAACTTGCTTAACCACATTGTGCTATGCTACCCGACTGTTCCGCCCAAGAGAGTGTCCCAATCGATAAAATATCTTTCACTGAAATTGGTTCTTCGATTTTATTAAGAGGAAACGGATTCTGTGGCAATTCTATTTTAATGAGTCACAAGGAAAAGACATGTTTTGTTGAAATTTAATAGGACGAAGTACGTAACACTTTGTTGGAATTTAATCAACGACAAAGTGAAATGATAGAGAGATACAATGCCAGAATTTAATGGACGATGAGATATATGAAACTATAGGAATTGGCAGATATGTGAATTGCGGAATACTTGATTGGAGATCGTTTACAAAGAGTTCGATGTGGCTAGTATACAATCAATGGTTACAAATGGAGGCTACACAATTCAAATAAATAAATAACTTCATATCTTCTATTTATAGCAATACTTGAGCCTGAAAAGATTGCTACTCATTACCCGTCGATGTGCTGTAACTTCATCTTCAAATAATTGATATTTGCTCTCATCAGTTAAGAGCATTGATATCGATGACTTCATCCTAAATAACTGATATCTAGCAACTTGAGCCCAAAAGTATCGCTACTCATTAGTTCCACATTATATTGATGTCGATGACTTCATCATAGAGAATGATATCTATCAACACTTGAGCCTGAAAAATATCGCCACTCGTCGGTTATTTGTCGATGTACTGTCCGTGACTTTTGCTATTTACCAATCTTTGTTACTATCGGCCATGTCTATTACTAAGCGATTATAACAAAAAAAAAAAGATCATTTTATAAAGTCAGCACAAATCGTCACTCATTACAAACGACACTAGAGTTCAATGATGCAAATGTCAACTGTTGTTTATAGTAAACCCTAACCCGATAGGTTGGTTGGTTGATGGTCAAGCTAGGGTAGTCTATTTGATTGCAGAGCCATGAAAAACATCATTCAAAATTCTCTAAGAAATAAATCTTGTTGGCATGTCAAATCATTCTAGATGAGGAGGAAAGATTGTAACGTAGTTTATGGAGTGGTTTAAGACACGTAGGGATCGAAGATCTGAGCCAATGAGTTGGATTTGTGCACAACGTAAACTATCGACAGGCCATTATGTTTATTTATGGAGAGTCACAGAGCCACCGATACAAATTCAAGAGGAAGTCGTTCATAATGTTTAGGTTTGTATATATAATTTCATAATTTTTAGTAACTTAAGTAATATTTCAAGTCTTTCCGAGAAGGCAGAAACGTACACATTACTTTTCAGTAATTGTAAACAAACTGGCCGTGTCGAAACCGGGGAACCGATTAAAGTTGTGTTTGACCTCAGATTCTTCCATTTTTTCATGTTTCAAAGCTCGTTTCTATTTTAGCCTTGTTTATTCTTCACATTTTTAGCCCATTTATTATCCATCATTGCCCTTTTTTTTTTTTGTGTATTCATAAAAAATATTTTGTTTTGCTTTTCTCGTCACAATTTAATATATCTTTTTATGTTTTTAAAAATCGAAAACATTATATGCGAATTCGCATGTCTATATTTGTTTATCATGAAAGTTTAGGGTGTTACAGGATTAAAAAAAATCAAAGTGCGCGTGTTCCATTAGATTTAGATAAAATAATAAGTAAATCCAATCACGAGCACTTCTTACAACTAATTAGGCTCACCAAAGATTTCGAGGATGTGTGTGTGTATATATATTTGTTTTACTCAATCTGAAAACCAGCTGTCAGAAGTACAAATTGATTTGAAAATTTTCTGGGTTGAGCTTCGTGGGCGTTGCACCTTTATTTGTGTAAGCGAGTTTTCACTAGTGTGATAGAATTTCGTGTTATTATATCCACCATGTATAAAACGGAGTTATCAGTAATTCAATATATGAAAATGTATCTATTTGCAGCAACGCTTACCTAATGTAAATGCTCAATTTGGCGACGAACACATTGTGCAAACTGAACTACTACAAGGTTGGAACTAGCATGATAATTTTGGAAGTGGACGTAGAATGAGCATTTTATTTTGAAAAACAAGTCACCAAAAATTTCAAACTTTACCCTCTGTGATACATTTACCTCAAATTTTTTTTTGTGACACCAAAAGCCTCAAACTTTACCTCTGTAACACATTTACTCAAAAAAAATTTCTATGATACTAAAAACCTTAAACTTATACTTGTGTGACACATTTACTCCCAAACTTTTTTATTTTCATTTTTTATTGAATGGAATATTAAAAAATATTTAAAAAAAGAAAAAAAAGGCGGGGAGGAGGGGCGAGGAATTGGGGGCAAGGGCAGCAGCCCTCGCCACCGTTGCCAAGGCCTCGGGGAGGGCCAGCGAGCGTCGCCCAGCCGCGAGCAAGGGCCCAGCGACCCTCGCTGGCCCTTTCCGACAACGGGGGCGGCGACGGCGAGGGCTGCTGCCCTTGCCCTTGATTCCTCCTCTTTTTTTAAAAAATATTTATGAATATTCTATTTAATAAAAAGGTAAAAGATGAAAATTCCCTTTGGTTAGATAATTTTTTGAGGTAAATGTGTCACACTGATAGAAATTTGAGATTTTTTGTGTCACAAAAAGAAGTTTTGAGTAAATTTGTCACACTATATAAGTTTGGGGTAAATGTGTCACAAATGGCAAAGTTTGAAGTTTTTTGTTGCATTTACCCTTTTTTTTTCTTTAATAGCAATTCTATTTTTTTGTAGACTCCATTTGTTTTGCCAAAAATAAATAATTTAAAAAATATTTTTCTAAAAATGATCATTTGTATTGCTTAAAAAAATGAACCAATAATGTTTAGACATATATTATTGTCGATTATGAAAAGATTTTTTATTGGCTAATTATTTTAAGAGATACAAACAATTATTTTTAGAATTATTTTTTCAAATTATTCATTTTTCGCGAAACAAAGAGAGCCTTATTGTCTAAATTATTTCTCTCATTAAATTCAATTATGGCTTCGTTATGCCTTCCTCCAAAAAATAACGTCTTTCATAGCACGAATAGATCGACAACAAACGTTCGTGAAACGCGAGGATTTTGAGCGAACGTGGAACGTATGCACCCACTCAAATTATAGCTCTATCTGGTGTCGGTGGAGAAGCTCGACAGTTAAGTCCATACATGTAGGTTGCGTTTGGTCGTCTAGATTTCTAGACATGACAAGATTGGGTAGGATAGTATATGAAATCCAATGATTTTGCTCTATTTTGTCCTCTATTTGGTTGCCATAATAAAGCCGGATATTTTCCATATACTATTATTTTCATTGTTTGGTATTTCGCATGTCAATGTAAATTAACTTGAAAATGCACAAAGGGAAATTGGAAAAATCTCTAAAACTTTCCTGTAAAATCTAGTAAGAAAGAGAAAATATGATCATTCACTTTTGTGATTACAAAAAGTGTAGTGCTTTGACTCTTTTACTGCTTTCGTGAAAATTCAACATGAACCACGAAGTTAGGGAGGAAAAGGAGTTTCCACTCTCTTGTTGCTTTGGTGGACTTTTGACGGAACTGAAGAGTTATGAAAGAGAAGAAGCTTCGACTCTCTCGCTGTTTTCATAGAGCTTTAATGTGAACAAAAAAACTACGTGAAGATGGAGAGAGTAGGTTTTTTCTAGAATTTTTTTTGTTCATTCTTCAAGAGTTAGAA
>BCNH02000006.1:21517815-21572209 GCA_001662345.2 Metrosideros polymorpha var. glaberrima | reverse complement strand
ATTCTCATGGGATAATTTTATCCAAATCATATCCCTTTATATCCAATTTTATCACATCTTAAGTAGGAACCAAACACATGATAGAATAACATTTATCTTATCTTGACTATTAAACATAGCCTTCACTAAACGAAATTTTTCGGAATCGAGAATGAATTGGAGAATCGAATCTTCTCGCATGTGGATCATGTGTTGGACTACGCGACCGATCCCGTGATTGGTCCCATATTAGTCCTGTTAATACAAGGAGTTACAGGGTCTTTTCCCTCGAACTGTTAATCCCCAGGTAGTTAAACCTAACAAATGCCCGTTGACAAAATCCTCAACAAAACAATCTCCCACGACTATCCAGTTCGAACCACGCGATTAGATCATTAATTAAGTGAGATAAATGGGTTAATCACGACAGCTGGATCATGGTGAGTGCCAGTTAATTTGTCCACCATTGCTCAGCTAGTCTCGAGTCAAAAAGTTGAAATTGAACCTTTCCAACGATTGTCAAGGGAGAAAGAAACGTGTATTAAATTAAAGCAAACAGAGAGGGAAAAGGACTTTTGCTCTCGGGATTTGATGATTGCACCGCCACCACCGCCACCGCCACCGTCACCGGCCCACACCCTCCTTTGTTCAGGTACGGTTTCCGCGTTTCGCTGTGGTGGCAGCCGCCACTTGACCGTATCTACCGTGACCACCAACATCCGTACACGAGACCTCGGACCGAGAGAGCGATGCTACCACGTGGAGTTGTATTTTTTTTGCAATTTATACAGTCGATGATGACATAATCTAAGATATTCCGTTGTCGAACCGGTTGAGCGGGCAAGAAAATTTGCTTTTGTGGTTCAAATCGTGGTTCTTCGTTAGTCACCAACGTGTCTTTTGTTTTTCTTCTGCCAGCCTTTATTTAATTCATCGTCTTGACCATCCGAACAATTATTAAGTGGGAAATAGTCCTCTACGTTCACCGATGAGTGAACAACGTGTGTGTTTAGAGTCAATTTCGTTGCCAAAAGTCTTTTGCGTCTCAAGATTTGACGTTGAATGAAGGGGCGAGCACCGGTCCAGCTGATTTCTCGTCCGATTATTACCGGTTTAATTCCACACCTAGATTGGGAAATTGGACCGAAAAATCTAAATCTCTCAATTTTATTTTTACCTTACATCTTGTGTATTTTGCTGTTGCCGCTTCTGCCTCGAGTTTCTCTCTCTCACTCTCTGCTTTGATTCGCCCACTTCTTCACATTTCCTCGACACGAATCAACCATTCGAAGCTCACAAGCTTTCTGTAGATTGGTCGCTCGAACATACAAGAAGAATTAAAGACGCTCGAGTTCCATTTACAAAGGCTTTTCGAAGATATTTGCGATGTGCAATTGAAGATTGAAGTCTCAACCAACGCAATCAAAGAATAAAAAAAACGAAATAAAAAAAGGAATTGATCAATTTCCAAGTAGATTTTAGAATCGAGGGTAGATTCTGAGTTCAAAAAACTGGAAAGCTTAGAACCCTAGAATCACTTGCCCCTAATTGGATGTGCAAATTATATTTTAGATGACATTGACCGAAAAAAACACTAGCCACTTTTAATTACTTTGCCTTATGGAAATCCTATAAACAATAAGAGGTTAAATTGTTTTATTTAAACAATACTTCTGTGTAGAGCTTAGGATCGAACAGGACGTGGTCCTCTACTTTTTGCAATACTTTTATCGAATCTCCTTAAATCAGAATCACTAATTTAAAAATAAAATGAGATGGCAATTAATGATTGAAATTTGTACAAACAATAAGAGAGGTAGAGGATCTTTATCTGACCGACTGGATATTGTGATATTTAACTTCGACATCCAGGTGAGTGTTGGATTGTTTTGATTTTGTTTCTCTTGACTTTACTTTTCTGTCAAACGCATTTTTAAAAAATGTTTGTAGATTTAATACCATTCAAGGTTTCTGAACTTTATTTATTTATTCGTGTAATATCATTCGCGAACTACGTGAAATGCAATTCTTAATTTGCATAGGTAATTTGTTCGTGTTAAACCTTGCGTTAAAACCTTAATGAAAATGGGAAACGACAGTTAAGTGTAACTTTAACTCTAATGTAACAGCCACGCTACACTTATGTGGCTTAAATAGTTAAACAAAATTCGCATTTTAAGTATTTTTTTTGCAAAGAAAATCCTGAATAATTAAAAAGAAAACTGTTGCAAAGACAGCAGAGGGCGGTGGAGTCTCCTTCCAGCCACCGGCGAGGGTGGCCGGACCCTCGTTGCGCTCAGGCAAAGGAGACGCCACCGCCAACCACCACAGACGCACACGCAGGGTTGGAGAGACAGAGACTATGTGCGCGTGTTTGAGAGAGAGAGAGAGATCCAGGCGAGGCCGCCAGCCTTGCCACTGGCAGACAATGGCCGCAGCTCCTCGTCCATCGCTGGTGAGGTCATGCCCATCGACGGCGGCGTCGAACTCGACCTCGACCCCTTCATCGCCAATCTTTTAAACCCAAGCCGTCCGACCTTTCGGACCTCCTATCCGTCCACTTCTGAGTCAACTCACTCAGTCCCAAACTCAAGTCGCCACCCAAGACCCCATGCACGCGGTGCCAGCTCACTCAGTCCAAACTCAAAACCCTCTCTTGAACGGGGCGATGGTGACAGCGACGAGGTGAAGAGACGACAAGAGCGCCAAGAACCAGTCAAACCCGAGGACCTGCAAACAAAGAGTTCCCTTCTCTTTTTCTCTAAACGAAGAATTCTTATTATTTCCTGAAACATTAACTTCTAATTTTCAAAATTTGTAATAGCCCATTCAAGAGACACGTGGCTGCCACGCAGTCGCCCCCGTGGCATTTCTCATGGTCTCGTTCATGTAATGGTTCCTCTGCAATGATGATGTCGTCGTGTACATCCTTTCGACCGGGTTCTCCAATTCTAGAAAATGTCTCTGTTGCGGAGGAATTGCAGCTTTCGCCACGATGACTCATCACGACGTCATTAGATAAAAGTATTTTTTTTTTGGAGATTAGGCACGCATCTTTGGTTGACTAGCATTCTCATGCCTTGAGCCGAACGTAGGCGAGCCCGCCAAGCAGCGAATCCTCCACCTGGGCCTCCATATCGAACCAAGCAAAAGAGTTCATGACTACACATTGGGCTTCGGTTGTTTCGGACTAGGTGAGGCCACCATGCCCAGCAAATCTCGAGACGACCACCACCATATATTATATCATATATAAGTCTCAATTTCATATTCATGTCAATATAAATTTCCTTTGTCATATGGTAAACATCAGCGAGGTGCTGGTTTATACAGCAATGGATCAATCATCTTAAACGACACATGCTGACTGAATCGATTTTGCAAATCGGTGCTCTTATATCCGACATTACTTTAGGATACTGTTATAATTAATTTGCGGTTGACTCGAGATACCTAAATCAGTATGTGAGCTCCTCCGTGTTACAACTGTTTTATAGATGCACGACCATCTATCCATATGTTGCGAGGCTATGTCCTTTCCCAAAGCGGACCTTCGCTGTGCTCGTCTTCGAGCAGCTCCTTGTCCTGAGTGTTAGCGTTGCTCGTGGCAGAGAGAAGTGCCGGCGACTCGTCCGCCGCCAGCAGTGCCTCCGCCATCTGCATCCACATCATTGGCGAATCTAGCGGCCACTCGTTGATGGCCGCGATCATGGTCGGCGGGAGGCTCACGGTCACCGGGGCCGCCTTGTTCAGGGTCGAGCCGCTGGTCCCCCGAGCGGCGCCGGGTGCTACCTGCTGCCGCAGCGCCGCCTCGTGGGCCGCCATGCGCACGTCATCAGCGCTTGAGCTCTCCGGGCGGGGGAGGCCGGCGGCCCGCGCAGGGAAGTTGAGGCGGGCGTCGCGGCCCCGGAAGTGCAGGGCGGCCACATCGTAGGCGGCGGCGGCCATCTCCGGCGTGTCGAAGCTGCCGAGCCATATCCTCGTCTTCTTCCCCGGCTCGCGGATCTCGGACACCCACTTCCCCCATTTCCGCTTACGGACGCCTCTGTAGCACGAGCTGGTGCCTCCACGGCTGCCTCCTGCATCCTCCATCTTTGGTAAGCAAGGGTGAAACCTCGGTCTGATTTGATTAGTGGGTAAAGGATTAAGAGAAGGTAATCATGATTAAGAGCAAGTGTAATCCAGCTGCATGTATTTATAGACGAGAGGACTGGGTGGGAGATTATTGCATGGGGAGAGAGCGAGCTTCCACGTAGCTTCAGAATTAGATGAGGGACATCATCGTAATTATCGTGTTCTTATCAGACATTGCTAACCACATCAAGTTTCTATAACTCTGGTCATCACAGTATGTTTTCTCGAAAGCTTAACGAGTCGCATCACCCTCGTAATAATATGGAAAAATCATTGGAAAAAGAACATTAATAGCGCGTGGCAAGAGTTTGGTAATTTCTATGCATCAAAATACAAATCGCTGTATAATCCTCAAACTAAATGACGTGAAATGAATTAGATCTACAAAGAAATTAATCGAGGTAGTGAATTAGTGAGCGAGATCTCATGCTCTTGCCGCATAGCCCTAACGAGGCTACATCAACATGAATTTAAATTTTCGAGCCTAGAAATTTCTCGGAGCTAACGGCTTGCATTCGATGTGTTGGTAAGACGGAACTACTTCGATATTAACTTCATAACGCAATCGAGACATTAGCAGAAAAAAAACAGAGGAAATTACACATGAGTGATGTGACGTCCGGTTGGGAACGCGGTTTCAGAGTTTAGGTGGCCCGGAATTCGGACCCCACGCACTGACTCGGCTAGTGAAATCCTATGGTTACATATTTTTTTTGGTCAGACTATGGTTACTTAATCAGATGAACCTTTTGTTCTCGACATAGATCACTCCAAGAATCTATAGATACTACTATTATATAAACACGGCTCCTTTTTCTAATCGAGTTACATCATGTGACGTTCTCGCATTAGTTTATGTACGCAATGGCCAGTGATTCGGAGTCCCCGAGAACTAGAAGGGGCAGTTTCGGATTAAACATTGATTTACTGGAAATTTTGACGCGTTCCATATTTGGAAGTTGATGACGGGCATTTAATCGATGATTTAATGCCCACTAAGCACTAATCTATTCCGCTTCTACTTTGCCACTAAGAACCCAAGCAATTCTCTCGTAGGCGGAACTGAATCGCAGTACTGATCATGTTCGCATCGTCGTTCTCTCAAAAAATGAGTGGAGGGAGGAGATTGCATGTACATAAAAAGGTACAATTCAACAAACGAGAGCCGTACACAAGATATAGAGCAGGGTGGGACTTGATTCTGATGTCATGGTAGAAAGTCTAACCCAAAAACTTAAAGTTATAGGTGAAGGGAGACGTGAAAAGCATGTAAATCCCGTAAATAAGCGATGTGGCATACTTTAACGTGATCAATGTATTAATTAACTTACCTGGAATATACAAATTCCTATATCCTTAATATTGTGAGAACAAAAATTAGGTTAAATATAGGGGTAGAGACATGTTCATGCCACACCTTTGATGTACAAATTTGATCCTATACTCTCTTGAATCTCTTTAACCGAATAGTGATGCAATTCTTAGGCTCCGTCTCTTTCGCGACAAATGAATGACTTGAAAAGTATTTTCCTTAAAATGATCGTTTATATTGTCTCAAAAAATGGATAAACGAAAAATATTTTCATCGCTCATAAAATATTTAGGCATGTTTTTTTATTGATTAATTATTTTAAGTATTATAAGCAATTAAATTAAAAAAAATTTCAAATTCGAAGACTTGGGACTGATTTTGATATGAAACAAGAATTTCCTAACTATACTGCAGAATATTGCTGAAAGTTTCAAAGCCCCGACGCGTCATCCGAGGCTTAAGCTAAACTTTAGTATCTTTACCAACCCCTAAAGCATGATGAGAGTGATTTGACGCATCCAACGTGAGATGAAATTGAGATAACACTGCTTGGTCCCACTGGGATTAGGAATGAGTTGAGTACTTCAAGACTACAATGATAGAGATATCAAGTCATGATTTATACAATTGATCATAACAAATCTAATTGAATATTTGAGCGGAGGCAAAATGTTACCTCATATAGAGGTGATCATGAGCTTGGCGACTCACTCGATCGGCACGGCTCTAGTTGGCTCGGAAAATTGGACAAGTCTAGACAATCGATTTTCTTCTTAACTTGCCCTGTTGATCTCGGCTTGGCCAAGATCAGCTCATTCCGTCACTTTCGTGAAAATTTTGACATTGTTCCGTCATGGAGCGTAGGCCACCCATTGATCAAGTTCCACCGTAATAAAACCAAACACTATGCAGAATCGTCTATCTCATCGCTCTCGCCGCTCTCGTAATCACCGTTATCACCTCCTACGAACTCACCACGAACATCTCAGCTATTGCTACCATGTCTGCCCCTCAATACACCGACAAAGAAAGAGAGACAGACGAGATGGTATGGTCCTTGCTGGCGATGGCGATGGTGGCTAATGTGGTGGAGGTAAAAGAGTCACCGACAATGAACAACCACCGCAAGAAATGATCCTCACATTAGAATCGTGTGGCATCAAGAACAAGTAGAGAGCAAAAGCAATACATGTCCAAAATGAAGGGAGAGACTAATTTGTAATTTCAGATCACCTAATTTGTGCCTCAAATACCGTTGAAACATACATATCGTTTGACTATGGAGTTTGTTTGTGTTAGAAAGTTCAAATCTTTTTGGACCGTGAATTTAAATCGTTCCAGGCCCCTATAATCCCCTCGATTATATATTTCCACCCTTTGGACTTAGGCCAAAGTCCAACCTACACGTGAAGGGGAGTCAAGCCCCCCCTGTTGATCCTAGCTTGCCCAAATCATCTCATTTTGTCGCTTTCATGAAAAATTTGACATTGTTCGTCATGGAGTGTAGGCTGGCCATTGATCAAGTTCCACCATAATAAAACCAAACACTATGCAGAATCGTCTATTTCATCACTCTTGTCACTCTCGTAATCACTGTTACCACCTCCGACAAACTCACCGTGACCATCTCAGCTATTACTACCATGTCTCCCCCACAATACACAGAGAGGGGGAGAGAGAGAGAGGAGATGGTATGGTCCTTGCTGGATATGGTAATGTGATGGAGGTAAAGAGTCACCGACAATGAACAACCATAGCAAGAAATGATTCTCACATTAGCATCGAGTTGCATCAAGAACGAGTAGAGAATGTAAGCAATACACGTCCAAACTGAAGGGAGAGACTAATTAGTGATTTCAAAACACCTGATTTCGTGCCTCAAATTCCGTTCAAACATACATATTGCTTGCCTATGGAGTTTATTTGTGTTAGAAAGTCCAAATCTTTTTGGGCTATGAGTTCAAATCGTTCCAAGCCCCTATATTCCCCCTAAATATATTTCCCCTTCGAACTTAGGCCAAAGTCCAATTTACGTGTGAAGGGGAGTTTTGGAATATTTAAATATTAAACCAAAGCGAAATTGGATTTTTGAACATGGTATTGGAGCAAGGTTAAAAAAATTCCACGTGGCATTCATAATCTAGCTTACACACGAGAAGAGTTTTGAAATATCTCACATCGCTTGACCATGGCATTCATATGCTTTTTATATACTTGTTGTTTCTCTCTACTTATCAGTTTAACCCACTTCATTTGGCTTGCATCAATAATGATTCAGGCTCCTTTTGTTTCGTAAAAAATAAATGATTTGAAAAATATTTTCATACAGATGATTACTTGTATTACTTGAAATAATTAGATAATGAAAAAAAAATTTCATTACCGACAAAATTTTATGTCTAAATAATTTTGTGGAAGATATATTTTTTTTCCGTCCATTCGTTTTTATAAGTGATATAAATAATTATTTTTTGGAAAAATGTTTTTCATATAATTCATTATTCGCGAAAAAAAACGTAGCATTAGTCTTTAAACTTTTTCCCTTATGCAATTTAAGTCTAATATATACACGAACAAATGGATGAAAATTAGATTCTTCGTCCGTGAAAAATAGGCCTATAATGGGAACACTTCGCTAGGACTTAACTATCTGCAATCGAAAGGCTTGGATCAATTGCTCTGCGATTATAACTCTCGGGACTTCTAATTAAAAAAAAAAACAATTAAGATGTCTTTTTTTTTGGTCTGAAAAACAATTAAGATGTCGCGAGTCTTCTTTTGATTAAAGTATTTAGGATAAGTATCATGTGGTGAAAGCCCTTTCATTAGGAAAATGGGCAACCTCGCTGAATCGTGCGATGCGGACCTTACCTAGATAGACAGTCGTGATCGAATCGATCCACGTGCATCCGGGCCCCACGCAAATCTAGCCGGCCGTGCTAGTCAGCATTGAACGTACTAAAGAGATGCGTCGGACACGTGGCAACTCGTGATTCGTGCTCATTGGCTGTGAGACTTTGCCGGTCAACACTCTAAGGCATAAGAGCAAGTCCAAAGTTGCTTTGCCCTGACAGTACCCTTTAAATATTTTACATTTGATCTCGAGATCCGAATGTGACCTTAGACGAAGTAATTGAAAGACTTACTTGGATCTAACAAGATTAAGGCATAAAAGAAAGCCGAAAGTGGCTTTGCTTTTTGGGTGGGGGCTATGTGGAAACTTGCTGCTTCCCATAGTCCCAAACGAAGCCTTCTTCCTTGTTGGGTTACAGCAATGGATCCATTATTAAATTCCGCGACCGAAGGTTTCGATGCAACCTTATGTTCTTTCCAATTCTTGAGTGGTCGGGACTAAAGATCTACGACCCAATTGTCTTCTCTCTTGTTCTATGAAATCTATCCCTTTCCCTTTTTGCAAGGAGCAGGGATTTCCAATCTAGTGCACGATGAACTTCATCGCACTTTTTTTTTTGCTCCACGAGTTTGTCGGTGCGTGTTGGGTTTAAGCTCTGGATTCAGTGAACGATGCCGCCTTTCTTTAGGTTTTTGTTAATAGATTATCTTGTCAATCGTGTTCTGTCCATCGGAGTCAACCGCGATGCCCTTACGCATGAATTGGGTTTGTCGGAAGCGAAATGAAGACTACGGTAGGGTATTTCTCGAGAGATCCTACGAAAACGAAAACCGGATAACACGTATCGAAGCGAACGGAGGAAACGAAACCTGATTGACTGTTTCGAAACACGCTACCGGCTGTGTCGCATCCAGAAAGCCTGGCGAAAATGCTAATTGGGTCGGGAGGATTTGGTTTTGACGAACCCGGGAGACCAGGTTTGACGTGTCCTGCGTGTTGGGGGAGACCATGGAATTCAAATCAAAAGGCGGAGCGTAAGGCATAGTCGGTTCTAGCTTTTGTGTCTGTCTGTGGTCATTGTCGACTCTTAGCTTCCAGATCAAGGGATGGTAGGACCTCCAAGAAATGGGATCTTGTCAACCCGACAAAAATGGGGACCCAGCTGGATGTCGTCCGGGAAAGAGTTGAAACTAAGGTGCAAGTACAGCTATGGCTATTGATTCTGGGGTTGAAAACCTGAGGACCCAAAACTCAATCTCAATACTAGGTTCTACCCAAAAAAGAAAAACGAAAAAAAGAGAGAGGACCAAATAGAGCATAGAATTTCCACGATTGTGTTTGAGATATATTCCCTAGGGAAATGATTATACAACCGCACCGGCTCTCTCGGAAAAAACACGGTGCCTTCTCCGCCTTTGATTTTCTCAAGGGAACCGGATAAATTGTTCATCCTGTTTTTTTTTGGGTGAAATTTGGAATGAAATCTCAGTTATTGGGATTTCCTTTAATCCCTCTAAGTGAGATTTCTTAAATGTGTGTATAATAAAAGAAAAATAAGAGAAATAATAAAATTGAAGAAAACCCACAAAACATCCACAACAATACAAAAATTATGATTCGCAACTACTTCAGACCAACAGTTGAGTTGCTATGACTGCAAGCTTATATTGAGCCGCCATGACCTCGAGCTTCACAACTCGAAACTCCAGTAACTGTGGCTGCCGCAACCATGGTTGCCGAAAGCTTGGAGCTTGAGCTCTTGGCTATGGCAAACGCGATGGACCTTCCTCTCTCTCTCTCAATTTTGTTTTCTCTTATATTGTTTAATGTGGCACCTTTTTGACTCGTGATAATTTTCAATGTATCATAACGTGACACGTGTATTTCGGCATGACATGTGTATTCACTAGCGTCTATGTCATTAATTCTGTAATCCATGTCAACAAAAATCGACCAGCAAGAGAAAAAGTATATAATGGAAAGGACTATACGTTGAGATTTTCTAAAAAAGTTGAGGGACGTTGTTTAACCAAAAAAAATAAAATTAGAAGGATGATTTTGATTTTCGAACAAAATTAAAGGGACAATGGTGATATTATTCCTTAAATAAGATAAAAAAACAAAACCATCGTTTCACAACATGTACTGTTTTTTTTTATGTAGCTTCCATTGTTGAATTAATTAAGGCTAGCAAATATAATAATGCATATGTTTAGATTCTAACAAAAGTCCAATCCGTCGCCCGTTCCTTTGAAAATGGAAATCGCGGCCCACAATCCACCGTCATCGTCTCGGATGACGGTGGTTCTTCCTTTCTCCTAGTGCCTTTCTTTTTTCTTCTTCCCGTTTTCATTTTCAATTGAGATATACGACGACCAGATGCAACGGAGTAGGCACGGACCGTATAGAGAGAGAGGAGGAGAGTGAGGAGAGAGGAAGGGCTTTTGGAGATTAGGATTTGATGTGCGTATGCGTGAGTTTCCTACGAATTAAACGAGTGAAATTGACTAAAATACACCCTTTAATCGATTGACGATACGACGATGATTAAGAGGGAGATGAACTAAAAATTTAAATTTTACGTTTCTAAATTTTAGAAGATCCTTCATCACCGATTCCAATGGATCGGTTATGATCTAATGTATCCTTTTCAAACTCAAAATAATCATTTTCCGTAGCAACTCCAGCCAATAAATACACAAATCCAATATCTCGCTCCGTGGGAATTGAGGAACGATTATGTTACTGTTTCTATTGTTAACTTTATACCCTTATATTGATAATAACCCCCTAATTTTGGCTTTGCATTATGGGCCATATACAAAGGCAATGGCGAGCAAAAGGAAATACTTCAGAAATTGCATTCCATCAGTAATAATAGCTCGAGTCGCACCCTGACATACAATCAACCAAGATTTAAACGGCTAGATGAAAGATGATGCACTTAGGGTCTGGGAATTTGGGTCGGCGAACTCGGAATGGGCTGAAATTTGGTATGTTGTAAGGAAACGGGCCACTGGTCAAAACTTTTTTTTTTTCGCATTCGAAGTCGTTTTAATGGGTTTTTAGTCGTTTTTGTAATTTCGGGGGTGTTTTAGTACTTTTGCATTTCCTAGGTTAATTAGGTTTAGGTTTAGCACCGTATAAAATGGTATTACGATTTCAATGGAGGCAGATTTTTTGATATTTTGACATTGATTTTGATAATCGATTCGAGAGAACAATTTGTTCCTCTTTTCTATTTCAATTCTTCTGTTTAGTTAATTTCTATTGCATTTCGGCATTAAAAGAGCTGCGCGTCTCATCCGCAAGCAAACCACATCCTAACAAAGCTAATGGACCATGACGATTGACACCGACAAATGGAGCAAAAGGCAAATCATATTTATTTCTCAAATAAGTGGTGTCATATGTGACTACACCCCCAAAGTATTTGTACACATCTCTCGATCGTGCATCTGCCCAAAAAAATTACATTGTGTATGCTCGAAATACCAATCAAGCGAAAAATTGGAAATTTTCAATTGCATGGTTGATAAATAATTGAAAAGTGCTTGCCCATCTCTTTCTCGCAATTTCAACCCTTTTGTACTTTGTAACATGGTTTCTAACATTTTTTCTTTCTTCAAAATTTAAATTCTCGTACGCTCCTACTTCAACGACCAACACTAGAAACGATTTATTTGTTCCAATCCATGCATCATAGGCAACACGATTTTTCTTTTTGGCTCCGAAATCAATGCGATGTAAGGTGGTTTCTAGCCCTTTTGAAGAGTTGTCAAGTGATTATGATCGAGTACTACTCGGCCGCATGAATTCTAATCTTCCCGGGTCTCGACTTAGCTAACTCCTTTTCAATCTTGTACCCTTGAAGACCGCAACACGCTTTCCCTCGCAACCTTTAGTACGAGAAGAGCTTAAAACTCTAATTCCAAATCCTGCTTCAGCATAGTTGTTGGATGTACAGGGGAATTCTGCGCTACATTCTCTGACATGTCCGAAGATTCCTTAAAGAAAACATTATCCTAGGCGGAATTCCGAAGACCATGACGGCGACTCTGACGCAATCCGATCATCCATCTTTGGATTTTAGCGTGGGCCCTCGCGCGGGGAAACCGCGTTTCTGCACAGGAGAAGAGCAGAACAGTCTATCTCAGGTACTCTTTTTCTTTTTCTGCACTGACTTTCGGTATTGGACCATCGATCATCTCTGTTCTGCTCTGTTCGAGGACATGGAAATTTATGATCGAATGAGAGATGTTGACGCCATCGAAATGACCTGTTAAAAATATATACGAACTTGCATGTATTTCTGCCGTTCCCATGATGGATGATCATCTTCCATTGCCCGAAGCTACGCGGAAGCTCGCTCCTCCCATGCAATGGCTCCACGTTTACCAATGAAACAACACCCACAAACCCAAGAAGTGCAAAGTTACAAACGCCCAATCAACGTCCATATATACACATGCAGCTGGCTTGCATCTCTTCGTCCATTGCCCGTTTACCAATTCCCGATTCTCATTCGTCAAAAGATTGAGTTTTCGAAAGTGTTTGGTTTTTTGGTGAGTAGTTTATACTGAGATCCATGGAGGATGAGAGGAACAACCGCGGAGGCACCAGGTCATGCTACAGAGGCGTGAGGAAGAGGAAGTGGGGGAAGTGGGTGTCCGAGGTCCGCGAGCCGGGGACGAAGTCGAGGATCTGGCTCGGGAGCTTCGAGACGCCTGAGATGGCCGCTGCTGCCTACGACGTGGCGGCATTGCACTTCAGGGGCCCTGGCGCCCGGCTCAACTTCCCCGAGCTGATGGAGAGCCTCCCTCGCCCTGCAGGCTCGACCGCCGAGGACGTTCGTGCGGCCGCTCACGAGGCAGCAGCGCGACTGAGGACGGCGCCTGCCGAAGCGGCGGGATCCGAGGACTTTGACGGCAGCGGCTCGTCCGGCTCTAATCCAGCTCCCCTCACGGTGAGGCTCTCGCCGGGCCAAATCCAAGCTATCAACGAGTCGACCTTGGATTCGCCCAAGATGTGGATGCAAATGGGGGAGGATCCTCTGGCGCCCGGATGCTCTAACAACGACGCCGAAGAGGATGACTTCGAAGATTCTCTCTGGAATCTCTAACAATACTATTCTTTACACCGCTAATTCATTTCTTTTTACAATTCTAGGACGTACTTCATGCAGACATGAATCTAGTATACTTCCGCATGCATGCATGAAAACGCCTTCAAAGCTTTACGGTCTACGTACTTTGACCTATCCTCAGGTAACCCAAAAAACACGAAGTGCTGTTTTTTTTTCTTCTTTCCCCGAGCTTGTCCTAAAAAGAAAGCTGGTATTCTTCACTCATGCTTTTCCCTTCTGGTTCAAAACAGCGACAGCATTAGCAAACGTGGTGATGGTCTTGGAACTCACCAGTCTTGTTCATTTAATAGAAAGCTTTTCCCTTTTTCCAAGAAAGACTATATGGCTGTCGGGTTTCGGTTTCACATTGAATGTTGTAGGGTCCTCCTCCTCCAGGTTAATCTCCAACGCAAGAGATTTACATGTGTCCAGAGATGGATCGGGTTGGGCCCATGGAAAGTGCTTGGCGGGTCATCATACCCTCCTTTCGAATTTGACCGTGGAGATGTCGTGTGTTCTTTTGCCCTGAGCTGCTTGGAATAATGCGCGTGCCGATGTTGTATTTTGGCGTGACGTGATGCGTTGGCGGGGGGATATTCGCTTGTGTGACCCACCTTCTTGTCAGCTGTGCGAAGGGGTCGTGGGTTTTGATTCGAGTCAAATGTATTTTGCTTATTTTTATGTTCATTTGGTTGGGATAATTTGTTGTCGTGAGTGATTGTTGTCCGGCAAATTCTTCTTTGTTTCCCATTGTTATCTTTTTCCGCCAATGCATTTTGCTTACCGCTTCTCATTACTCATTCATGCTAGAGGCAACGCGGCACCACCTAATTATCCCAAAGCCCATAATAAAAACAAACCTGTTCTAACACACAAGCATTAGATAATTGTACACGATCTATTCGTAGCTTTTCGAGACTTCAAATATATGCGTATTCAAATTTTGGAAGGAAACTCGTAATAATAAATAACTCATCGAGCTTTTCAAACAGTTGTAAATTTTTAAATACAAAAAAGTCATTATTTCAAAATCTTGAATATATTAGATCATAAGGGTGAGATCCTATCAATTAGTTATATTCATATTGATAGATGATAGAACGAAAATTAAATTTCAAATAAAAATCTTTTTATTCATTGAACATTAAAATCTTTGCAAATAGGATAACTTTTAACTATTTGACTGAATCGCCTTAAACGTCTCAACGTGTACATAATCTTTCCTAATTTTTTTTAAAAATTTAAGACAATTTTATTTGAAATTTATAAGTAATCATGCATTTATTCCGAATTTACAAGCCTTAATCCTTCGAAGAGCCCCTAGTGCTCCAACGAGTGCCACGTAAACTCCATCTACTTTGCTGGTGGCTGGCAAGCAACCACAGTTGTCGTCGTCTCGCCGTCGCCTCATCAGAGATTCGCAGAAAAACAGAGGCGTGAAAATGGAAATGTTTCAACTTTTGCAGTTCTTTTGCCTTCGTGGACTTCGATTAACGTTCATGCATTGAGCGAGTTCATCAGTGGAGCGAGCGATGGCGGAAGCAATGAGAACCCGCGTGATGACGGTGACGTTAACATCGCTTTCTCCATCGCGAATTGCTTCAGCCACCAATCGGCGCGTTCTTCCCTCGATTTCGCTCCGACCCGCCAGCAACAGGACTCCCAGAAGAGGCGTCTCGTCGTCGTCGTCTTCGATTTCGGACAATCAGACGGCGGTCGTGGCCTCGCCGCCGGGACTAGAGCAGGATTCTGCTGCGGAAGTGGTCAGGAGGTTCTACGGGGGGATCAACGCTCAGGACCTCTCCGCCGTGGAGGGTCTCATCGCCGACAAGTGCGTGTACGAGGACCTAATCTTTCCCCGTCCCTTCGTCGGTCGCGAGGTAAGATGGATTTGTCTGGTCTTGCTTCTGTATATTTGGGGTTACATACTGAGAGACTTGCTTATGACGAGCGATAAAAACCAAATCTTTCGCCACTGCGATCTGGAAGATGTATGACAATTGGGCGTCGCAGAACACCCGACTAATCACAATCGGTCACGGCAATGCAACCGAGTAATTGCCGAGGCAGGAGGCTCCTTAGAGCGATTTTAAGAAAGGAAGTTGCCTTCTCCGAGATTCGAATCCATGACCATGGTTCCTGAGGCGCACGTATTGGCGTTCACTGTACTGTAAAGACTGGATTCAGGAAACTGGTTTTATACGGGATGGACATTGTTTGCTGGATTTTTCCTAAATGTATTCTCAATTTTTACGGCGAAGAATGCAGTGCGAATTCGCTCACTGAATAGCAATGTTTGCGCAGGCAATCCTAGATTTCTTCAAGAAGTTTAACGATATCATAGGCACAGATCTCCGCTTTGTAATTGACGATATATCGGAGGAGGATTCTTCTGGTGTAGGCGTCACATGGCATTTAGGTACCTTGACCCATCTTGTTTGATTAACATCCTAAAAGTTCTTTTCCTTACAATTCCTTTCGTCTGTTGTTCGATACTATCTGTCAATTGACTAGGCACTTTCTCATCAGAGTGGAAGGGAAAGCCTTTCCCGTTCAGCAAAGGATGCAGCTTTTATCGGCTTGAAGTCATCAATGGAAAGAGACTGATTATGTGAGTAAGCTTCCTGCCAGCTATATATAGTCGTGTACTAATCTTAGTTAACTTGTTAAATAGCAGTTTCCTACTATTCAACATGTGCTTCTCTGCATAAACCGCATAGTTAGCTGTACACCGATTCACTACCCCTCAGAAACTCCAAAGAAAGTGAGTGTTACCTTGTACTGTCTATATCTGATGCGAACATCATCATTCCTTCCTCAATGCAATACGAAATGCTATGTGCTTCTAGAAACAGTGTACCATAATGAGAGATTTATGGTAGCGGCTCAATTTTACTAGTTTCATATTATCATTTGCATTTATTTTATGTGGCTGCGAACTGACTTGTCGCTTGTGGAACAGCTATGGAAGAGACAGCGTCGAACCTGCATTTAAACCTGGGGAGACTGCCTTGGTATGTTTCTCAGCTATTTCTTGTGTTCTTGTGGCAAAAATTCACCTGAAAATAAAGTAAGTGTAAAGAGGAAATGAATATGGAAGGGAAGAATGATGGATGCATGGGGAGACCTAATAACAAGCCAGGGATTCGTCGGCCTCTGGCATTTGCATTGACTGCAAGTTAACCGGACGCTCAGGTCTTGAGGAGTTCTGTATGCTCGTGCGTTCTCACGCATGTCGTCACCCTAAAGCTTAAGAATCTGATGATTCTGTTGTGGTTTGGAAGTTAAGTTTGGGAACAAATATGACTGAGAAGAGGAGATCATGTTTAAGCATGACAATAGGCTTAGTTGACAACTATGGAGTGAAGATATCGTGAAAATAATGTAATTCTTGAATTAGTCACACTTCACTTAAAAATTTGGTTGGTTTTCTTTGTCCCAGATAGCCGCCTCTGAAATGATGGGGTCATAACAGTCTGAGATTCTTAAGCTTGGCTTTGAAGAGAACCACTTTTGACTGATGGAATCTAGTCGTTTTACCTATGACGAGGCCTCATTGTTGTTGATTGCTGTACTGTGTTTGCATTTGCAGGTTGCAATTAGAGGTGTGGTAGGGCTACTTCGGAGATTTCCTCAGCTGGCGGATTGGTTATAGGGAAGTTAGCGTGGTGAACTTCAATATGATGAATAGACCCCCTCTAAGAAGTGGAGTTCTCGCTCGTTCAGTTCTCTCATCAAAAGGCGCTTTTCCGACGGCGTCTATCTGGCAAATCCTCTCTAAGCCGAGGGAGAATTGAGCTGGGAAGCACATGTAGGTATGTTTTCTGGGGAGGACAGAAAAAGAAAAACTTTCGCGGCTTTTCCTTGACCGTAGTACCATAAGTTGTTGCAACTCGAAAAAATTCTGATGAACACTCTCATGAAAATATGCAGAAGGAACTAGAAATGAGCACGTACAGCCCTAATAAATTTCCAAAAGTGTTCAGCACTTTCCTCGTTTATAAGTAAGCATCGTGTGATGGGTGTATGTGCCTTCTTTTGGAGGGGAGCTTGTTCTGAGACCCCTTTGTCATGTTCATGATGCTGCTCTTGGAAGAACTACTCAACTGAAATTTTGCCCAGATTCAAAGTCTGTCGTACGAGTCTACGAGATAAGCTATTGGTCAAATGGTGGAAATTGGCATGCGTACATCGAACCTTTGGATCCTTGATGCTTTCTGTACAACGTTTGATGGTAAATGCGTTCCGGGATAATTACAAAAAATAATAAATCTTGAACCTATTGTACAGATGTCAATTCAATCATAAATCTTTTAATTTGGCCAATTTAGTTTCAAAACTTTTTGACAATTTGCCAATATAGTTCTTCCGCCTAATTTTTGGCTGGAAATTGCTGATGTGGATACCATTCATCCTATATAACACGGTCGGCGTTACAGTAGGCAATTTTTTTGTTTTAATTTTTCTGAATTTTTTTTTCTTTCTTTCTTGGCTTGTCACCGGGCCTTGGTGATGGCTGGTGATTGGCTGCAGGCGAGAGTTGACCTTGTCGGATTTGACGAGAGCAACCCTTGTTGGGCCACAACTCGTCTGTGGCTCGTGGCCGGTCACTGGCCATCGTTGAGGCTCAACAATCGGCGAAGGAAGAAGGAAAAAAGAAGAAAAAATAAAAAATAAAAAGAGAAAAATTTGAAAATTGCAAAAGATTGTCCACATTAGCATTGATTGTGCCATATAGGACGATCGGTGTATGTCAGTGGTTTCGGTTAAAATTTGCCAGAAGGACTACATTGGCAAATTGTAAAAGTTGTAAGATTAAATTGATCAAATTAAAAGGTTTAAAAATGAATTGGCATCCGTTCAATGGGTTTAGAACTTTTTTGATAATTATCCTAATGCATTCTTGGTCGGATTTAAATTAGGAGTGATCGGTTTCAGAGAAGGAGGTTTTCACCTTGGAATCAGGAACTGCCTACTAAGGGCCGGTTCCACAAAATAGGGATCGAGAATTGTCCACTGGTTCCATGGACCCACCCGAAAATCAGTCTACATGACACAACAGTCACAAATTTCATGCTTCTAAGAAAACGAATACTTGTCACACTGGAAAAATAAGGATAAGAAACGAAATTCTCGATGAGAGGCAACAAGTCCTAAGCTGCCACAGTGAAGTAAAATGTTCAATTAAACTATTTTTTATTAAATCGAGATTAAGTTCTCAGGTAAATAGTCATTTACTCCATTGCTCTCTCCAATTTTCAGGGAACAAACGACGGTAATGCAATCAAATCGAGAACTCCAGTGCACATGCATTGAACAACAATGCGAAAACTTGAAGTCAAGTCGAAGAACTCCTCCATACTTAGTGACCTACTGCAGTGCACATGCAGTGAACAACCATGGATTGATTGGGTTTATTTTTTTAGAAGACCGACGGTCGACGAGTAAAAGGGTTTGAGAGAGCTGAAATTAATAAGTGTTGGCGGTTCCACAATTTGAATCGTGAACCGAACTGGTTCCCATGTGAACCACCGATTCGGGGCCGGTTCAGGTTGGTTCTAGGTGATGTAGGCGGTTCCCGATTCTTTTGCATACCCCTAATCTAAATGGATGAATGAAGACTTGTAGTCGGGTGAACTTCTAGAACTCTTGCTCTTGTCTATATTTCCATTTATTTATTGAGGATCTTGTAAAAATACGAACCACTTGCTCGTTTAAAATTTTGCCATTTGCAAACTTTTTCTTAACTTCAGAATAATGAAAGTCTTCACTCGACTTATCTAAATAAATAGACAAACAGAACCTTCACTTCTTGTCTCTTATTTTACTATACATACCTTATCGACATGTAGTAAGGCTAGTCCCTGCAATTCTTTTTTTGAATAATAACATGAAAATTCAAAAATTTGTCAACTTTGTGCACTTTAAGTGATGAACTTCTCCGACCAAAAAAAAAGTGATGAACTTCCATTTTTGTGCATTTGAATCCTTAAATTTGTAACTTTTAATCTAGTTCAATCCTTCCGTCAACATAAGGATGGACTTCAACTGTATTGAAGTTGCAAGTTTTAGGACTTAAATGGACAGAATAAAGTGTTAAACCTTAATTGCACAAAATTGATAAGTTTTAAGATTTTCCTTGAAATTGTCCTTTTTTTTTTACCTTTTATAAACAAATGTCTTTCTCTGAAAATATAAAATAAAATTTCTGAGGACTGCTTTATGGCTCAAAATCATTTAAAGACCCTTTAAATATGCCTGATTAAATCATCCTTTGCTAATGAGATATTTGATTCACCCATTTGTAAAAGGGCAGTCCCGTAAGTATTTCAAATCTCGTTCGTTTATTTCACAAGTAAAAAGGATGATTTTTTTTTTTTGGAAGGAAATGTGCTTATTTAACAGTTTCACTAATAGGAGAAAATTAATTTAAAGGACATAAATAATAGCAAAAGGTCCATATTAACCCAATGACATGTAAATGTGTTTTTAGAGATTCAGGTTGTTTGGTGTTTTGCGTGAAAAATGTTTTTATGCAAAAAAATGGGAAATGAGACCAAAACGGATGGATGCCGGTCCATTGACCCGAGTCATCTAGGCCGTCCTTCGAACATAGAAACAGCGGCCAACGAGGAGCCACGTCAGCTGCTGCGCTGGCCGTTGCTCCAGACAGTTGGAAGGAGGGGCAGTTCGGTCGCCTAATAGTTCAACCACAAACGCAGCAACGCACGACGCTTTCGAAGGGAAGGGACGCGACAGAGAGAGAAGAGAGACGCCATTTGCAGCTCCCGGAGCTTCGGTGTCTCCGCCTCCAACTTTCGCCACCTGCAACTTCGATAGTCTCTCTCTCTCTCTCTCTCTCTCTCTCTCTGCGCTCAGACAAAACAGAGACCCTAATTTTCTCCACCTTCACCTTCCTCGCCCCGCCCGATCGATCTTCTTCGCGACAATCTCTGCTTCAGCTGCTGCGATCGCGACCGCGCGGGGCAATGTCCGTCCTCTCCAACCTCAACGCCTCCGGTCGCGCGGTTCGTCTCGCGGAGGCCAAATCGAACCACTCCGACATTCGATGGCGCGGCGTCACCAGGATCTCCACTCTCTTTAAGGTCTCTCTCTCTCTCTCTCCCCCTCTCTCGTTAACGCGAAGCATTTTGCGTTTCTTTCGATGGATGATGTATGTGGCTTAGTGAGCTTACTAAGTCCAGCTGTGTGCTTACTACTCTTACATTCAAATGGTAGTGTGGGGAAACCTCCATGTCTTTTCTTGTTAGTATTAGCTTTATCGAATGAGGCATGACACACGCGTGAGACGACCGTTGATCATTGTCTAGCTTCCAAATTTTTCATAATGCAAACGGAGGTCTAAGTGGTCCAGCTCCAGCATCGGAGAGAGTGTTCAAGATTTACAGTTGGTCTGTCTCTGCTACTGCCGTGCAAAGTGGGACTTGAGGTCTTACATTGCGCCATGCTACTGCAGTCATCCTCCAATTAACAGTGATCAGCGAGAAAGTGACATGTGTAAATGTATAAATGCACGTGTGATTGATGTTATCAGCAAAACGCTTGTGTGTATTCTCTCTAAAATATTCCAGCAAAAGGAATTAGAGTTTTTTCCGACAAACCTTTTGATGTGGAGAATAATCCTCCTTAGTCCTAACCCATTATACTCTCTGCTGTATGACGATGCTTCTTTGATTGCATAGGAGTGTAATGACTTGTAAAAACATGGTACTTAATTGATATTTGATGAACTGTGTAAACGATGCCGTATTTACCCATGTTGCAGGACAATAGGTTTGTGAACTGTCAGTTGGCCTCTATTTCGAGGGGGACAGCTAAGTATCCCAACATTTGCATGGCTTTAGTGGACGAGAGGCTTGCTTGTAGCAAAGACGTGGCCAAGCCTCCTGGAGTATTGGTAATGAATATTTCTATTGGTTTCCTACTTTATCTTGATAGAAGGCCTTACGAAAAACAAAATACAAGATAACCAGTCTCGCCACCAGTAGTTTGACTTGTCTGATGTTTCTTTGCAGGCGTATGATCTTGTGCAAGGGGCATTGGTGAGTTAGATGAAAATTCTTGATCTCCTTTTTAGATATGAATTCTGCAGCTTAATATGGCTGAAGGAAGGTAGGTATAAAGTGGGCAAGGGGCCTCAGGGCTGCCATAGAAGTGAAAGTTTGGGGTGGTTAAGTTCTTTAAGTTTTTAACTTAGGGCAAAGTGCTCAACTCTACCACTAGTTTTCAATTGGTTAAAGAGCTTTCCGTTAATTCAAAATGTTGTCTACTGCTCCTTGTAATGTTTGATTTATACATTGAGATATAAATCAACATTCTATGTGAGATAGTACATATGAGACATCATTGTCTGTCTTTGAGTAAGTTCATCTATTTTAGAGAGATGCTACAGTTGAGGTATAGTTGCTTGTCTTTGAGTGAGTTCATCTACTTCAGAGATTCTAAGGAATATTTGGTGTCAGATTGTCATACCCTACTGAAGATGTTTCTTCCTAAAGTTTTGAGGGAGACAAAACTCAAAACTCTTTATCAGTTCAGAGAAATTCGAATCTTATTATGTTATCTGTGTATTTGTTTTCTCTTTGCTGTTAGCTATTTTCTTCCTGATGTATTAGGATCTCTAATGAGCTTTGTCCTGATTAGAAAACGACCTGGACATGTGATTTTCATTCATATGGTGGTTTCTCGGACTTTATTGTGCATGGAATTTTTTGATCTCTCAAGCTTAGAGTATCTAAGGAGTTTAAACCGGAGCTTGATTCAGTTTCTTGGATGATACCCTTGTTTTGTTTTACCAAAGAAAATGTATCATAGGCAAAGATCTTAAAACTTTTTTTTTTTGCTTCTTGGACCTAAACTGAAGCTAACTGAGTGGACCTTTGACAGTTATTATTTCCTTAGCATACATCTTATTTTTTTCTTTTGACTTTTAAGTGTCCAGGTTAGATGGAGTTCCACTGTTGACAAGTCGCTACCGGATCCTCCAACAGCTGTCCTTCTGCATGGAATTTTAGGTTGCAGGAAGAACTGGGGTAGGTACTATAATCTGACGTTTATTTTTTGTTTTTGTTTTAGGTTATCTAATTTGATTTATGAACTTTCATATTCAAACGGCATATCCTTTGAAATTTTGTCTTCAAGCAGATGAAAAACTATATCCTGTACATCAGACATTTCAGGATCACTTAGTTTTTTCTGACTGCTTACAACAATGGAAAGCCTGTGGACTCAGATGTTACAAACAAGTGTCACACATGGACGTATAAACATTCAAATGGCGAATTCGGAAAGTGCATCAAGATTAATGCCGCAAACATTATTACACTCATGTCATATAAAGGAGTTTTGTGAAGATTATGGTTCATCATGTATTTTTTTTCATCAGTAGCTATGCCCCATTTATTCCAGGAAACACGAGCCAGACAACTATGCCCTGCTTCATGTTTTGATTGTAAAACTGTGCATTACATTTGAGCTTTCAAAGCTTCCAATCAATAGATCAATTTGAGAAAATGCTAACAGTGCAAGCGCAAGTGATACATCTTCTTAAAAATTGTAGTTCTGAACACTAATTTTGATGGCAACTTTAGCATCACAAACAAATCAGTCTGCATGGGGAACCCTGGTTGGAGTGGATGACAGCATTTCTCATCCTCCAAGTCAAGATCATCATTATTCTTTCATCATTCATTAACCTTGATTAATGTCCTAAATTCAATTGATGACTCTTTCTTCATCGATAACTCAATTTCAATTCTCAAACCTTTGGCACAGTATACAGTGTACAGCTTGCTGTTTGTTCCTGTGTGGGCCTGTATTTTTTACACCATTTGAATAACTGAGCTCCCTAGTCTTGTCTTTCTCCCTGGTATTTTCCATTATCGCGAAGGGCATTAATGAGTGTAGTACAATGCTACTCTTCTTTTCATTTTCCTTCATCAAGGTGGTCCTGAAGCTACTTACTTGATTCTGTGATGTATTTTATTGGAAGTTCTCATCCCATAGTACCCATACTCAATTTCTTACACTTCCAACATAAGAAGGAAACCATCCTTATACAAACAATCAACAAAGGATGAAACAACATTTTATTGAGATAGTAAATGTAGTTTATTTTTTGTGGTTTCTTCAGTTTGTTGACATAAAAAGTGGTTGAAGGTGCAATTTGGGAAACAAGGGTGCTCAACTATATTTTCTATCTGATGCCTTATGTTTATATCGATAGTCTGAGTTTTTTCATATATAATGCCTTCATGTGCATATGAATAGTTTGAATCTAAGTGGTTTATATTTATGTTTCAGGAAGCTTTGCTCGACGATTAGCACAAGAATTCCCAACATGGCAGGCATGTGAATCAATTCTTTGCTTTATTATGATCAATTTCTAGAACATATTTATGCTGATGTGCAAGGCAGTTTCGACAATTACAATCTTGAGCTAAATGATAATGAGTTTTAAGACAATCCTTTCTGATCAGAAAAACTAACCTTGTTTTATAGTCTCTTCTGCGATAGGAAAAAAATTATTTGATATGCAGCTCCTGGTTTTCTTGAGCTCATTTGTCTTCTCTGTCTTGGAACTTCTTAGGAATTGGGATGACTAAACATGTAGTGTAGATTTCTCTTGACTGTTAAACGTTGGAGTAATGCTACATCTACCAAACGTCTTCCAAAATTGGTATACTAAATGAGGTGGCATCTTATGGGGCGTCGGAGGGAGAGCTGACAGTGTGCTGATTAATGGTCGAGATGATTGTTTGGTGGAGAGTGGTGGAGGGCGATTAGGAAAGATGCTATACCAGGGCGTGGATTGACTGTGCACCTTCTCCAACAATTTTCTTTTTTAATTGAATAACTATCCTTTTTTTTTTCTTTGTTTTGCTGACTCCACATTCATAAATTGACATGTCAATGGCCACATCATTATTTGGTAAACCAGAGTTGGCAAACCTAGATGTAGCATTACTCTAAAAATTTATGCTTGATTCTCACGCATAATTGTGTTTTAATACAGTTTCTCTTGGTTGACCTGCGATGCCATGGGGATTCTGCATCGATGAAAAAGCGAGGCCCTCATACAGTTTCCTCAACTGCCCTTGATGTGTTAAAGCTGGTGCGTATTGTATGAGCATCATTTATCAACTGTATGCTTGGATTGTCTCTCTTTTCTCCCTTTCTAGCATATTCGTTTACATAAGATGTATGCTTGCATGAGTCTGCTGTCAAACTGTGCCATCACTGGTTATCTTGGTATTCATTTTGAAACTTATTCCATCATGTCTAGAGTACATTAAAGTTCACTAACATCTGGACTTGCAAACCTGATATGCATGGATTTTTTGAAAAACAGTTACTCATTGGGGCACCTATCAATGAGAATGATGGATGTACCAGTAGTTTCCGGGCACCTGTGAAGGGGAATAATGAATGTAACCCAAGAAATTGCTATCAATTTGTGTTAAACTTGCACCAATTGCTCATGAACTCTTTCCATGGATTTTTTCAAATGGAAGTGGTACTGTGGAAAAATTTTCGTTGCTAATATTCTGCTCCTCCTCTTTGCCATTATCTTTCTTTTTAGACCTTTAATGTTTCACTTATTTCCCATTACATTCTAGCTTTAGTTTTCTTATTTTTTTCATTTTACTCTGTGGGAATTCTCTTCGAGGTACCTTTTCTTCTTTATAGTTTTGACAACCATCCTATCTGTATCGTATAGTGTGGCTCTCTAATTTTGGGCCGAGCAGTATGTGCTCTTAGTTTAATTTTTTTCTTTTTTCTCTTTGAATTTGTCTTTCGATAATCTATCCATACATTTCATATGTCTGTCATATGAAGATGAAAGACCTTGTTACTATCAAGTTTATCTATTGAGAACCTATGTGTCTTGTATCTTCCTATAAATCCCAATTGTGTAAGGTCAAAGGAGTAAAATGAACATATCACTGCTGAATGAATGTTTCTCATCAGCTTTATGTGTATCAAGATTGTGTTACACATTGGTCAAATATTAGCCCAATGTTTAATGCACATTACGGTAGAAAATGAGAAGGCGTTTTGGTATAGCATTTCAACAATAACTTACAGATATTGAACATCATGATTTAAAATCTGTAGCATTTAATATTTTCTTTCATAACTATTAAAAGAGTATCCACTTTTAGGGGTTGTTCCTGCATGAGCTGAGAAAAAGATGCATACTCAAATGAATCAAATAGATTTTCTCCTTTCAGCAACAGAAGGCATCAAGTTTGATGACCAACTTTCTAAATTCCAATTGATTGACATTTAATTCGACAATGAAATATGTTTTGCCAATTCCATTCTGAATGTAACTTCAAACAGCAGTACTGCTATAAAAAATCCAGATTACGTCCAATATTTGATTCAATTTCATATAACTAATTTGGAGTGTCTTTTCTGTCTGTACCTTGAATTTTGGATGATATGAAGCAGTTATTTTGCCATTATAAGTGCATGGTTTAATCTTTACTATGCCTTCCATTTATTCTGGCATTAATCTCCTTTTCTTCTCTTGGACGAAGTAGGTCGCACAGCTTAGGCTAACGCCCCGGGTTATCATTGGTCACAGTTTTGGAGGAAAAGGTACTCTTTTGGTTAAGCAATGATAGCTGCTATCATTCTCTCTTATTGCTGTATCTCAAGGTCCTTTATAAAATTTAACCATGATGCAGTTGCTTTGAGCATGGTTGAACAAGCTGCAAAACCTCTTGCACGACCAGTCAGAGTAAGTGTTCTAACGGATGTTGGCATGCATTTCAGTTTCAAGCATAATAAGTCCCTGGTAGTGCCAAAATGAGTTCCTCTTCTATGTATGTCATAAGTCATCATCTTCTCCCTATAGGTTTGGGTCCTAGATGCTACTCCAGGAAAAGTTCGGCCTGGTGGAAACTTAGAGGACCATCCTGCTGAGCTAATTTCTTTCCTCAGCACACTACCTAAGGAGGTGCGTGTATGGTCAGTATGTTGATTTCGTAATAAGTCGTGTGTTTTAGCCCCACTTAGCATCTTTATTAGGTTGTTGTTTGGGATTAGTCATGAAATGTCCTAGTTACCAGCTGGACATTAGCCGGTCTTCTTCTTGCTTGAAAGGAGATCTTGCGTTTATTGCTTGCAACATGTTAGTGATAGACCTTGCTGTTCACCATCCCTCATGTGGTTTGGCTTTATTTGTCCAACAAATTTTGTTGCTGGGAGCCTTTACTATTTTGCTCTCGTTTAAGGCATTTATATACTAATATTTTCCATTTGCAAGGTAGGTTTCCTCGAAGCGTGATATAGTAGAAGCTCTTATCCAAGAAGGATTTTCTATGGATGTTGCCCAGGTAATTTTGGAGATACTAAATTTGCTGGGCTTGGATATTATAAGTTGATATCTGGATGAGAAAACTAATGATTTGCCTGACGTTGTCACTGAAGGAGAGATTAATTAACATTAGCTGAGTTGAAAATGTTCATCTTGAGCTGTTGTTGATGAATCATTCCATCTTTATTATGATTGTGGTCAAGTCGTCATTCTCTCCTAATCGATTGTTAAACTCCATAAATTAACCTTTTGACATCCTTTATCAGTGGTTTCTTCTTGTTTTCTGTTCCCTGGCTTCAGTTTCATTGGTTTGCTTTCTCATTTGTTTCCTTTGTCATTCACGTGCTTGCCGAGAAATTCACCTGAATTAGATCTATGGTAGCAGGTGATTAATTTGTGTTCCATGATGAATGTATAGTAGTAATCTTTGAGCTATTTTACCCACTTCTGTGATGCACGTGCCTCTAATGTCAGTCAAATTTGTCATCTTAGAGATGATCTTTAGGCATGTCGAAAATCCTATTGTGATCTACAATGTTGTAATCCTCACTTTAAGTCTTTCATCCATTTTATTTGTTCTTCAACTCTCTGCAAAGGCCGTTGATATCTTTATTTATTTTGTGCGACATTTGTCTGTTTGACTAATGTTGCCTTTTGTCTAGTGGGTGGTAACCAACCTTCGACCAATGGAGTCTCCTGGTTCACCAACAAGCTTCTCCTGGGTCTTTGATCTCGAGGGAATTGCTGAAATGTATCAATCATATGAAGAAACAAATTTATGGTATCTACTATTTTCAGTTATCTAATAGTGGTTCCATCTGATCGCTCTCTAGCTGGTTGCATTTTGTTAGTGGATGGTGAACATGAATCTGTTCAACAGAGCCGGTGACTCATTCCGGTTCCCTAGTGACAACGAGATAAATTGCAGTCAATCATGCGGCGTAGTCTTTTGTTTTGCTTCGCACAACCTTGTGGTTGACTTGTTTTAACTTTTAGTACGTAAGAAGAGACACCAGAAAGAGGAGATGCACTCGTCACCTGCGAAAATAGTCTTGCACATAATTCAGATTTCCAACCTTCTGCTGCCCTTTGCTCAGTGTCGACTTGTACAAATGCAGGAAAATAGTAGAAGATGTTCCTGGAGGAGTGCATGTGAACTTCTTGAAGGCAGAAAGAAGCTTGCACAGATGGGCACTCGAAGACATTCAGAGAATTCGCTCTGCGGAGGAGCTAGCCGTGGATGAAGGTGGAGCAGTTGAAATGCATGTCCTTGAAGACGCCGGCCACTGGGTAAGTTCTGTTGCTTCCTCTGTTTGATTCCGGTCAAGGACATGATGGGATCATCATATCACGACGCTCGCTTTCTTCTCTACTCTTCACTTGAGCGAAGAGGTTTTTAAATGGTCCTCGTAGCTGAACTCCTAGCTGTTACCAGGTACATGCTGACAACCCCGACGGCCTCTTCAAGATCCTTTCGTCTTCTTTCCAGGTGCTGAAATGAAGACACCCGGTCCCCATCATTTTGCAGACTGAACGATACAGAGTTTTCTCTGATTAGTACGCCTCTCTGCTTAAATTTTGTCTAGACCTCATACAAAATCTTCCCTCTGTACCATAAGATTACGCAGCCCTGTTTTCTCCCTTTTCTCTGAACTTACTATATCCTTGCGTTGCTAGAGGACAAAGTGAAGGCCCGCCGGAGATGTAAAATTCTCTATTCATCGGCGAGTTTCTAACGTTCAATCACAATCACGATGCTCAAGATGTGATACTCGAGGTTTCGCAGAAGGGATGTAATTACAACCCTTAAATAGAAATCCCCAGAGAATGGGATCTGTTACAAGCACCCCATTCTTCATACTCTCTGCGCAAATGGGGGCCCTAACTTTTTCTTGATCCTGTGAATCTTCTCCTTTGTGCACGTTTTGTCCTCCTCTCATTTTCAAGAAGAATACCCAAAATAGTGGAGAACTTTCTTAAAATGTTGCGAATGTGCTTGAAATATTTTTAAAGAAGATATGGGCGTTGTGTTTTGTCTTATGGCCAGATTATAACTGTGACGCCCTAGAACGTCACGCGCTACACGTGTTCTTACCATTTAATGTTTAATACTTAAAAAAAATTTTGCATACGGAAGCACATGATATCAACACTACATAGCACGAGCAAATACAAAAAGTCAAGTTACATAATAAACATATGCTTCCTTAGCCATTTTGACCCTCTTCCAAGTTTTAAATACAGTTCTCAAAAGATAAAAGATTACATAGCATCAACTCTGGGAAGAAGGTTCGGCTCCAAGGCTTCTATTCCACGCCTATACTCCAAAAAGACCATACCGGCATATGGCCATTCACCAAACTACTGGTTGATTACCTCGCCCGGTGAAGTCTCGTCGTTGTACATGTCTGGAGGACCATCAAAATCTCTTAGAGGTCTCACTGTCTCCCAATCATCAGTACGTATATATTAGGCAATGTACCTATGGGCTATCCACTTCGGGAGTCCTACATCGACCTATATAATAGACTTGCATCTAACATAAACTATGTCTGAACCAGGTACGACTATATCTTCTATAACAGCATTGAACTGGACATGAGTTTCGAACATAGGTGATGTGAGTGGTGGTGGTGGTACATGATCCATCTTATAGGTCTGAAAAATAAAGGAATAAGTCGAGGCCTAGTAAATGAAATCTCTAATTCTAAGAAAGGAAAATCCACCCACTACTCAACCTGGTATAAACAATAATATGCAATCAATCATTTCTAACGCCTTGTCATGTTCTAACGCCTTGCATGACAAGCACACGAAAAATCTTACATTTTCATGTCGATGGCAGATTAATAGCAATCTTACTTGAGATTGCCTACGAAGTACATGCGAATGACTCATCATGTCATAGTGTATACATATCACCTCTTATTCATCATTGAATATGCATCATGGTCATGCATCAAATATAAATTATTCATCTTATTCATTGTGGGCATGCGTTATAAACGTACATTATGTGCTCAATTATCATATTCAATTCTTCTTTACTTTTCGATTCGCAGAACTTTCCAATTCACGAGGCATCTCAACTACGAGGCATCCCGCAACATCCGACCACGGGGCATCTCATCTCTCAATGGGGCATCTCGAAACTCCCGAGGCATCTCTAACCACTCCCCGAGGCATCCGACTCACGGGCATCCCGATTCGCGAGGCATCGTCATCACGATCGCATGGACGACGGAACATAACCCTTTATATTTCATTTCATATAATATCTCTTTGTATTCATGCACATGATATTTTCTTTACATTGACTATGAAATTCACATTGACTTCAAAAATCAACATACGGTGTACATCATCTTTCACTAAAATCACTTTCGAAACATATCACCTTAGAGCATTCGATTTACGGGTATTCTGATTCATGGGGAATCGTTGCCACGATCGCGTGGACGACGGAAACTTCTTATAATTCTTTTCATACGAAATCATGTCGTATCATCTCACGTCGAAATCATACATTTTGCAAGCAAATGATACATTGTCATAAGGTTACGTGAACGTCAACAATTTAATTAACTTAACCCAAATATTCAAACAATGCATATTATGTAATTTATGTATCACTTACATTTGCATTAATAGCTCTCTAATCATTTTCTTTCATTCTCATGTAAATAATAATAATACTATAAGAGCTCTCTCAATCACATTAAGTTCTTGAGCATCAAGATTAAATAAAAATGAAAATTTTCTCTTGACTTCGACGGAAAATGTTGACTATCGACAGATTTTGTTGACTTCGGTCAAAATGTTGACTTTGGTAGAAAATGTTGACTTCGACAAAAAATGTTGATTATTGACAGATTTTGTTGACTTCGGCAAAAGATATTGACTTTCGATTGACTTTTTTTTTTCTCGACAGACTCAATTTTCATTGAATTTAAGTCTACGAAAAAGGAATTTTTTTTTACCTATTTTTAGTTCTTTCCAATAGACGTATTTACTCATTTAACACACTTTAAAGGCATCATAACTCACAACAATTTCAAGACAAAAGAACATAACAATCCAATTTCAATAATGGCAAGTTTAACTATTCATGTCAATAACTTTAACTAAAATTCAATCATAACAATCATCCAATTAAAGAGCACTAAATAGATTTTTCTAGCTTAGTACTTAGAGTTTCACTTACCTCAAATGATAACTTCAACAAAATCAAAACCTTGAATACCTTCAAAGCAAAACAATCAAGAACAAGATCAAAACTCTAAATTTTTCGGAAAACATGGTTATTTGATAAGATGAAGGGGAAGTCTAATCATTCACCTTGTAAACTCTTGAAATATTGAAAGAGAAGCTTCGGAATTACAAACTTAAAACCTTCAATTTTGGCTCAAAGGTGAAAATGAAAGGAGAGGAAAGTGACGTGCTTGCAAGAAGGAGTGGAGTGGTTTGTGGGTTTTCTTGAAATGGCTTCTTACGCTCAAGAGCTTGTATGAAGTACAAGAAGATAAGCTCAAGTAACTTTGGGTTAAAAGTAATGATGGCTTGGTTAAAACACTTGGTGGACATTTCATGAAATGTGGGTGTATGAAAAAGTGACATTTGGCTAAATTCTATGGTCTCAAATGAGATATTTTGATAATTTGCCCCGATATTTAATAAATCAGTACGTAGTCAAGGTAATCAGTGTCCGTTATCAATATTTATAAACCCAAAAAATATTTTGAATGCATCAAAATGTTTAGCAAAATATATTGAACGCGCAAAAATGTTTAACTCAGTAAATTTCAAACTTGACACTCATTCAATGCGAAAATTCGGAGCGTTTCGGCCTCCGAAATTGAATAACGCGGTGTTGCGAACATCATCGCAACTCTAGAAAGTCAATCTGAATGCATATATCCAACAATTTAATCCTAACGAAAACATTTACGAAAAACTACGGATATGTAAAATACGATTTGGCCTCCGCGATTTCTACACAAAACACTCAATTAAGACTTCTACATGCGATAATTATCGTTTACGACCTCCTACGCATTATAAATATAATGCAGGAATTTTCGGATGTCACAATAACCAGGGTGTTAGCTCTCGAATCTATTTTGAACTCAATTAAAAATGTATAATTTTCCGGACTAACTACTTATTAATTACTGTAATCTTTCATTGGGACTTTTGCGGGAAAATGACTAGATGAAAGCTCTATTTTTTTTGCGAAAAGTGAATGATTTGGAAAATATTTTTCTAAATATGATATCTTGTATCGCTTATAAATGAATGAATGATAAATATTTTCATCGCTGACGAAATTATTTTAAACATAAATTGTTGTCAATAATGAAAGCATTTTCTATAGATTAATTATCTTAACTGATATTAGCGATTACTTTTTAGAAATTTTTTTAAAATTATTATTTTTTGTGAAACAAACAAAGCTGAAGACTTAGATGAAAAGGGGATTTTTTTAAAAGCAAAATTTGAATTTTTAAGTATTTTTCTAATATTCATCCCCTCTTATTCCGCAACAAAGCCTTCCTGATTAATTAATAATTACAAGTTTTTTTTTTGGTCAGATAATAATTACAAGTTGGTAAGCTTGAAATTTATTGGTAAGTATAAGCTGGGAAACTTATCTCGAGATCGTTACTACGGGCGAACTTTTTGATGTCCACTTGTAAATTTCAAACTCAATAGATCGCACCATGCACTCAAATGAGGTTCATAGCCAAGTTTATAACCAAGTCAACATCATTGTCAGCCAAATCAAGTGAACATTTTTAGGTTTACTTGTAAATTTCGAACTCAATAGATTGCACCATGTACTCAAATGAGGTTCATAGCCAAGTCAACATCATTGTTAGTTAAATCGAACGGAGTTAATAGAGTGATTCGATTGCATAATTTTGATAAATTTTAGTATTTGACTTCATTGTCTGAAAATTTTAGGACTCGATTGTATCTTTACAACAAGTTTTTAGAACTGCTGGTGTCCAAATTTAATTGTAACTTTTAAACGATATTTCATGCTCTTTGATATTAAAAATTTCAATTTGTTTTCATAGAGATGGTAAAGAGTAGGGCCTCCAATGTTTCACCATTTTTACGTGAATGTTTGTACAACATATATTAAATATAGTTACGTCAGTAAAATCCTATTAACCAAAAAAAAATTATACAACTGGATTAAAATTTATGAAGTTGGAATAACTAATTAACTTGAAGAATTAATAAATGCAAATATATTAACAATCAAATGTTGGTAATAAAATTTTGAGAAAATTCCAAATAAGGGTCTGAAGTGCCATCATTTTCTTAAATAAAGGTATGATTTGGTCAAATCATTTTAAATAAGGGCTTAAAATAGATTTTATTTCAAATAAGGATCTGAAGTAGTCATATTAGTTTCAAAAAAGGGCCTCACCTTATTGGCTTAAGGGCATTTCCGTCATTTATCTTTTTGAAATTTTTTCCCTTTTTTCCTTTACCGTTTCCTTTTTCTTTTTTCCCTTCCCTCTTCACTTTGCTAGCGACCTCCACCATCATCGTGGCCAGGCGAGGCAAGGTGTGGGCGAGGGTGGCCCTTGCTGGGATCGGAAGAGGGTCGCCCTCGCCCAAGGCCGGAGGTCGCCAACCATCGACGAGGATGGTGAGAAAACAGAAAAAAGAAAATTTAAAAGAATATAGTTATAATTTTTTTAACTAAAATACCCCTTCTCTGACGGTCGAAATAGTCGTTGGCCGGCTATGCCCATATTCGGGACGATTTGGCTACTTTAAGCCTTTATTTGAGATGATTTGACCACTTTAGGCATTTATTGGAAATAATATTCATTTTAGCCTCTTATTTGAAAAAATGATGGCACTTTAGGTTCTTATTTGAAATTTTTCTTAAAATTTTTACAAAAAGGAAAGAATAATATTTGATATTCTTATTTTGAAAATAAATCAAGGAAATTCTAATATGCATCCTTGGGAAAGAAAAATATTGTAAATTTCTTTAAAAAATGCAAATTGAATATTGCATATTATTCTCTTTGTGTACATTGTCAGACGATGATATATTAATCTACTCTTGCCAAAAACAAAATAGACATGAAATGATTACCAAAAAGAACTTACATAGAATTTCCATAAAAAATTGAACTTGTATGAAATTGGAAGACAATTTTGAAGAAATCACTTCTAATTGTTTTTTTGGTTCTAAAAATCACTTCTAATTAGAGAAGATAGAAGATGCCATTTTACTCTCAAGAAAAGTCCATACAAATTAGGTTGTTGACTTCTTCCACACCAAGTTGATGACACAAGGGAGAAGAATCCAACAAATGAAGGAAAGCTATGAATTTATACTTTAATGCTTTGTATTGATTTCTATTATTACGGACTCTAAGGCTCTATTCATTTCACAAAAAATAACTTCTAGAATTTTTTTTTTGAATTTTTCGGTGTTCAATTCATTGAAAAATAAATGAGTTAAAGAAAACATTTTTCATTAATGAAAAAAATACCTTCAAAAGTGGGAGAAATGGTTTCCTTTTTTTAAAAAGAGGAAATCAATTTTTGTGGAGACCAATCTCTCTCTTCTTTATCTCTATCTACATGCATCGAATTTTTTATATTAATTTTTAATTTTTTTATTCTTATATTTTTTTTCTACCTCCATTGGTCGATGGGCCTCGACGAGAGCCAGTAGCTCGACGATCGGCCATTGCTGAGCCTCAAGCTCACTTGTGGCCATCATAGGTTGGTCGTGATGGAGGAAGAATGAAAAAGTAAAGTAAAGAAAAGAAAAAAGAAAAAAATATTAAAAATTAAAAATTCAACTTTTTTTAAAATAAAAGAAAATTTAAAAAATTAAGAATAAAATAAATAAATAAATTATTGAAAGAAGTGCATGGAGGAAAATCAAGTTCGATTTTCCATATCAAATGGTGGAAAATTTTTTCCATTTTATTTTCAAATTTTAGTCAAACACCGAAAAATATTATCAGAAAATGACATCTTGAAAAACATTTTTCAGAAACATTACATTTTTCGCAAAATAAATGGAGTCTACGTACTTCATATACTTAAATTATGATTAAAAGATATTGCAATATTACGTCTCATATTTTCTTTTAATTGGAGGATAAATCGTATGGTGGGGCTCATATCATTTAAAAAAAATTTCACATAAACTTAGCAGAGAGTTTGATTGATATGAATTGTTTTGCCGTAACAATGTCGATACCAACATTTAAAATACTACAATATATATAACTTTATACTGGTATAATGCACGACATCTTTCTAATTTGCAAGTTTTTGCAAATTACTAGCACTTTATGCGGATCACTAGAATTCTCCATTTTTTTTTTAAATCAATCAACTTATTTATCGGAAGTATGGTGAGATTAAAAGCTATACTGCGACTTTCCAGAGCCAACAAAAATATGCTTCCCTCGAAGTTTTTTCCCACCCCAGCAGTGTCTCGAAATTTCCCATCTCTTCGCGCGATGTTTCGTCTACTTTGGCACCACTTGTTCGACTTTGGTGGCTGCCGGCACGTAAGGATGAGCAAAAGAATCGGATCGAATAGAATTGGGCACCAGCTGATTTTGAGGCGATTCTTGCAAGAATCAATCTAGTTCCCAATTCCTAAGATTTGGAACCGGCGATTATCGCTCCAATTTTCGATTCCAAGAGACTACCCGGATCATACCGATTATTTTTATTTTTATTATTGCAAAACTAAAAACCGTAATTAGTCTCTATTCATTTCACAGAAAACAATTTCAAGGAATTTTTTTTTTCCGGATTTTCTAGCGTCCAATTTACGGAAGATAAACTAGTCAAGGAAAACGATACCTTAAAAAATGAGAGACGTAATCATTTTCCCTTCTCGTTTCTCCCTACACTCTTTCACATTTCCTTTTCTAATTTTTTTTTATTTCTGGATTTTTTATTTTTTCTTTTCTTTTCTTTCTTCTTTTGCCGATCATCGACCACGCCAAATTTGGGCGAGCTTGTCCCTCACTTGTGGTCAGTCACTAGCCGTCGCCGTGACCGGCAGAGGAAGAACAAAAAAGACATAAAAAAATATTTAAAAATCAAAATAAAAATTTATTAGAAAATTGATTCTTTTTAAATCACAAAAATTATATATGTTAGCATCGATCGTGCCACATAAGACGGCAATGTCCACGTCGGCAATTTCTGACCAAACAACGATGTAGAAAATCAAATGTGATTTTTCTTATCGAAAGACGAAAAATATTTTCCAACTCATTTTCAGGTCTTAGCAAAACATCGAAAAATATTATTATTTTCCTGAAAAATAACTTTTCAGAAAATATTTGCCTGCAAAATGACTTTTCAGAAAATATTTTCCAAAAGCATAATGTTTCCCGCGAAATTAATCGTCCATTCTTCACCCTCAGTCACGCTGAAAACCCTAAGTTGCCCTTGCCCATTCTTCACTTCAAGCCTCACGCCTCCTGCTCATGAGCTCACGCCGCTCACTCTCAGTCTCACGAGTCACGCCTCTGGCAGCCTCCCTCCTCCCTGTTCGCTCGCGGCAGCGGCTCGACGCCACCCTCTGTCCATCGCTCCCTCTTCTGTAAGTAACTTTTTCCGTGGTAATTGGTTAATTCTTGTGGTTGGGTTATCTGTTTCAATGCCTTTTGAACTGTTAAATCAGGATGTGTAGTAGCGGGAAATTTTTCATTTCCGGTGGTTGATGCTCGGTCAATGGTCGAGAATAATTCGGTGTGCCCGGCGTGAGTGTGTGTATCTTACCTGTCTGAGTGTGTGTATCTTGCCATGGTATCCACGACGGGAGACTAATTTGGGGTCTTGATGCTGGTTCCCGGGTGGGTCCAGGACCAGGTGGGCCGGTTCCCGGTTCCACAAACTGGGAACCGGCCAACCTTGGAACCGATCACCCCTAGCTGGTACGTGCCTCTGCCGCAGCTCTTGAGGTGTGCTGGCATCGTCACCAGGTCCCTCTTTGTTAATCTAGTTAAAAAGATGTCTAGTAGCTAAAAATATCTGAGCCTGCATCTTCACCAAATGTCTGTTCATCTGGTTAGGTTTTTGTTGGCTCTACGAACTCAATCTATGATGAGGTTTTGGAAAAACTTATGAGCAAATTACACGATCTTATGCGGTGCCTTGAGGAGTATGTTCGATATGTTAGCACTTGAGTAGCATCATGCACTTAATTGGCCGCGGGCCAACATTTAAGATTGCGACTGAGCAGCACTTAGCTTCTTTTGATTCATTTTTTTTTATGGGTTCTTATTGTGTTGGATTTTTGAAAAAGCGACTTATTTATACGTGAATCCCAATAATTATGACTGTGGATCTCCCTTTGATCCAATGATAGAGATCGAATCTTTCTATCTACCGCCTATCCCAATTAATATCCTTGTATTTTCAATATTACCCTAGGTCCGTGACAGTAGTGCCTTGCTTGAAGTTGGTGATACTTGCAATGTTGTCGATGATGTATGCCTTGTCCGTCTCTGTCACTTCCTGGACGTCTCTCTCTGTCCAATATCCAGAGGTTTGTACCGAAACAATGGAGACGGGTGGAGTCGGACTCTGTGTCAAGTGATGAATTGATGATAGATTCTCTTTCGAGGTTGCTCGAAGGCTTCCTTAAGCAAGGCGACTTGTCCAATGCATTTAGGACCTTCTCTGTCATCAGGCTTCATGCCTCCTCTTCTTCTTCTGACTTTAGGGATTCTCTGCCACATTCCGCATCTTCTCTTTTGCTGCTTTGCACCAACCTTAAGCTGCTCCTCCAAGGGAAACAGCTACACGCACAAATTGTCTCCCTGTCTCTTCAGCATCACCATGTTCTGGTTCCAAGGCTCGTTAATTTTTATTCAGCGTTCGATCTCCTCTCCGATGCGAGTGTTCTTGTCAGGACTTCAGATGTATCACGGCCTCTTGCTTGGAATCTTCTCATTTCTTGTCATGTTAGGAATGGGTTCTGCAAGGAAGCTATATCCATCTTTAGAGAGATGTTGGGTAAGGGGATTAGAGCAAATGAATTTACTTACCCTTCCGTTCTGAAAGCTTGTGGCGAAGAGTTTGATACTGATTTCGGAAAGGAAGTTCATAAATTAATTTCTGATAGTCCATTTGGTCGGAACTTGTTTGTCCAGAATGCATTGCTGTCCATGTATGGGAGGTTTGGGGAGGTCGATGTTGTCCGCGACTTGTTTGAACAAATGCCAGAGAGGGATGCTGTTTCATGGAATACCCTTATATCTGCATATGCATTTAAGGGTATGTGGAAGCAAGCATTTGAACTGTTTGAGAGCATGTGGGCTGACGGTATTGAATTGACTAGTGTAACCTATAACACTATTGCTGGGGGTTGCTTATGTGTGGGTAACTACCGAGCTGCACTGGAGTTGATCTCTCAAATTAGAATTCGCGGCAATCATTTGGATTTTGTTGCAATGATCATTGGTTTGGGAGCATGTTCTCACATGGGGGCCTTGAAGTTGGGCAAAGAGATTCATGGCTTTGCCGTCCGTAGTTACTGTCACGGGTTCAATAATGTGAGAAGCGCCATGATTACCATGTATTCCAGGTGCAAGGACCTAAAGCATGCTTATATTTTGTTTCAATCAACAAAAGAGAAAAGTATCTCCACGTGGAACTCAATGATTTCTGGCTATTGCCACTTGGAAAGATCTGAGGAAGCCTCTTTTCTCTTTAGAGAAATGCTGTTGACAGGAATTGAACCAAATTTTATCACAATTGCGAGCATTCTCCCCCTGTGTGCTCGAGTGGCAAACCTCCAGCATGGTAGGGAGTTCCATTGCTACATTGTACGACGAGAATGTTTTGTGAACCATCTATTGTTATGGAATGCTCTTGTGGACATGTACGCACGCTCAGGTAAAGTTTTGGCGGCTAAAAAAGTATTTGGCATGATGAGAGAGAGGGATGCGGTAACATATACTTCGCTGATTGCTGGGTATGGGATGCAGGGAGAAGGACAGATTGCATTAAGATTTTTCGAAGAAATGGTTACTTCACAAATCACACCAGATCATGTAACGATGGCTGCAGTCCTCTCAGCTTGTAGTCATGCTGGGATGGTCATCCGAGGTGAAAAGTTGTTTGAGGATATGCAGAGAGTTTATCTAATAACTCCACATTTAGAGCACTATGCGTGCATGGTGGATCTGTACGGGAGGGCTGGTTTATTAACTAAAGCGAGGAATATTATTGCCCGAATGCCTCATTCGCCCACTCCTGCCATGTGGGCCACTCTTGTAGGAGCTTGTCGAAAGCATAGGAATCTAGAGATGGGTGAATGGGCAGCTGGAAAACTACTGGAGATGAGGCCCGAGAACTCGGGTTACTACGTGCTTGTAGCTAACATGTACGCTGCTGCCGGTTGCTGGAATAAGCTTGCAGTGGTGAGGGTTCTCATGCGTGACTTGGGTGTTAGAAAGGCACCTGGTTGTGCTTGGTTGGATGCGGGTTCTGGTTTTTCGCCCTTTGTTGCGGATGATGCATCAAATCCTCATGCTCATGAGATCTACCCTTTAATGGAGGGGTTGAGTGATGTAATGAAGGATGCTGGTCATACTGACTGCGAGGACATGGATGCAGAAGTTGCGATTCTCTAATTTCAACTTGTGCAGGGAAAATGGTCAATGGGTTTGAAATATTGAGGTATATTCTTTTGTAGTAAGGTTCTGTCTATGTCCGCAAGACACCGCAATGACCATAATACACTTTGTTGAGATAAATGAGCTGTACGGGTATCGTGACCGAATTCAACCATACCCTCTGTTTTCTTGATTGATATAAATTCAGTATCAAGTCTAGGGAGAATCGCGAATATGCTTTGGTTTTTGACATATATGTAAAAACAAGATGGAACATTTTCTTCTTGTTGCTCCTTAACTGATGTCCAGTGTCCATATTTCCTAACGTCTGAAGTTCAGGCCGGTTTCTTGTTCAAGATTCGAGCTACGCCCTTCTTTATGGTTTGTATTATGGCAATGCTATATTAAAAAGGTTGAGATTGTATATCGTGCGTGGCCACGGAATGATTGATAGCTCTATTTGATTGTTCAGCAAGGAAAAGCGTTGCTTCGCATTCGCTAATGATCGGACGAAACTCCCTGAAGTCATGAAGCGTGCTTCCCTTCCTGAATTTGATTGTAGAGATGGAACTATTGAGTAAATAACAGCTTGGGGTTCTTCTGTTCAGACGCATCGACCGCTGGACTGATAGAAGAAGGCATGCCTTTCCCACATCTCCAATTTCGTCTGTGCTCTGTAGGTGCGTAGGCTCGACCGGAAAACTTGAAAATAAGGAGTCTGCTGTGTCTTGGGTTTATTTTACTTGGACTTGGGAGTTGCAATCAACTCTGTATTTCCATCGGATTTTGTTAACAGTGGAAAAATTTGAAAAGATTTGGATAAAAAAAATGCAAATTATTAAGTTCAGAGCAATATATAGATATATAGAGCGAAAATTGTCCAAAAAGTCTTAAACGTATTGCATTTTTACCATTTCAGTCTTAAACATTTCAATTTTGTCAATTGAGTCCTAAACTATTTCACTTTTTGCCAATTGAATCCATCTGATCAATTTTGGCTGAATATTGCTGACATGGACGCTGATCGTCCTACGTGAGGCATTGACGCGAATAATTTTTAATAATATTTTAATATTTTATCGATTTTTTTTATATATTTTTTTCCTTTCCTTTTTCTTTTCCTTGTCGGTGATGGGCCATTTGCTTGTGTGGCCAGGCGAGGGATGGCCTGGCCCTCGATGGCCACGCAAAAAGAATAGGGAAAAAATTGTTGAAAAAAAGAAAAATTATTAAAATATTATTAAAAATTGTCCACGTTAGCGTCGATTGTGTCATTTTCATGCCAGTGTTTTTGGATGGACTTAACTGAAAAAAAGTGAAAAGATTTAAGATTTAATTGGTAAAATTAAATGTTTAATGATTGAATTGGCAAAAGTGTAAGAATTAGAATTTTTAAACAAATTTTCCGCTATATAAATGTGAACTAAAAGCAAAGAAGGAAAACTTGAAAGGTTTGCATAAGCCGTGGGCTGGGCACGGCCCATGGCCATTGAGAGACGTGATGATAAATCTAGAATGTATTTCAACGCAAGGCGAGCGTCACCGCCTTATAGCCATCCGTCAAGTGCTCCTCGCCGTCGCCGTCTCTCGTCCCTCGTCCCATGTGACAGTTTCCCCGTCGCTCAAGTCGTCCGCTGTTTCACCTCAATTCACAGTTCATTCCCTCTCTCTCCCTCTCTTTCTCTCTCTCTCTCCCCTGTCGAAGCATTCCGGAGGAGGAGCCGACACTCATGGTCAAGGGAGTTCGCCAATCTAACGAAGCTCACTGATTGGCTAGCTGCCCCGGCGATAGCCCAATGTCTCTCGTTCCAGCTCTTCGCTGCATCGTCACCCATCTCTTCGGACCATCTCCGCCATTAGCGCCTCATCTGTTCGTCGCTTCGTCAATCTTGAACCAACTTCAGAAGCCACTCTCTTCCCTACTCTCCCAGCCCCAGAAGGCCTTCTCCACACGCTCCAAGTCCAATCTCACCCCGAAAGGTACAATCTTTACACACACCCAAACCCAATCCATGTTTTCTCATGCTTGTGCCGATTGCTCGTCTTTTCTGATTGAATGTGACAGAGAGGACTCTGGTCCTTAACAACGATGAGCGGGTGGGGTGCTCTGGTGCTGTCGATGGGTTCGAACGTGTCGAGAATTCGAGTACTATTGCTGCAATCGTGACTTCGGTTGGGGGCCCACCTGGCGCGGTCGGGATTGTGCGTTTATCTGGTCCTTCCGCTGTAGCGGTTGCAAGTCGGGTTTTCCGGCCAGCGAGTAAAAGCAGGAGGAGGAGGAGTTTGTCCTCGAATTCTTGGTGGCCCACTAGCCATATGGTAGAATATGGTTTGGTTATGGATTCCAATGGGGATGTTGTTGATGAGGTTCACTCTCTCTCTCTCTCTCCCCAAATCAATGAAACTCTACCAAGGGTAGAGCTTTTAGTGTAATGATCGTTCTTTTATCGTATGTTTGTTGTTTCTCCTGTAGGGCAGAGGTACTGTCCATTTTAGTGCTTGCAATCAAGTTAGCGTGGTTAAAGTTTCTTTGATTTGTGATTTAACAGTATAGCTATTCGGTTTTTCATGGGGCTTGTTGTTGGCATCATCTGTAATGATTCGAGCTTGATCAATTGTCTTAGGCGGTGGACACGATGTGTAATCTGAGTAGGTCTGAATTACAGGTTTATGCGACCACCTTATGCCATACGCATTTTTATGGTAGATTGCAGTTCTTGGTAGTAGGATCATGTTTGTGTCGTGTCTGCCTCTGTTATTATCAGTAGCATTAGAGTTAGTGTGCCCTTTGTTGTCAGTAGTTTGACCCCTGAGATCACAAAGTGCATCAATTTAGCTGCTATTGTCATTGTAATACTTGGTGAACTTTGAGAGGGGGGGTAAGGAAATAGAGTCTGTGCAGCATTCACTCATGGACGTGGAGTGAGCGATATTGTGTGCATTTTATAAGGCTGCTTATATAATTGCTTAAGCTACTACTTATTAAAAAGATATGATAGCTTAAGCTTTCTTCTGCTCACTTCACATTTTGTCCCGGCAAAGTGTGGTTCCATATTGATCAGATATTTGTATTCCTCACTATATTAATCAGGTTTTGGCCGTACCAATGTTAGCTCCAAGTTCTTACACCCGTGAAGATATCGTTGAACTTCAATGTCATGGAAGCGACATTTGTTTACATCGAGTTTTGAGGGCCTGTCTTGAAGCAGGGGCAAGGCTTGCAGAACCAGGTTAGACTTCTGTTTTCTACATGCTCTTTGATAAACTATGATATGGCTGAAACATACAAAATATCAACCATATTGACCTGGCTAATTCAGGAATAGTAGTATTAGGCTCTTTAGATGCTTTCTTTGTCATAAAAGTTACATTTCTTGTCCATTCAGGTGAGTTCACTCTCCGTGCATTTCTTAATGGCCGCTTAGACCTCTCCCAGGCTGAAAATGTTGGAAAGTTAATTTCAGCGAAGTCGGTGGTTGCAGCAGATGCAGCATTAGCTGGACTTCAGGCATGTTTTCTCAAGATGAAAACCTATTTAGCAGCATCTTTGCTAGATGTCACAATCTCATGCATTGAATAGTATTTGTTAAGCTTTAGATTGTGATATAAAAGTTTGTGACAGAAAATTCTTACGATTTGTAACTTTTGGCAGGGCGGTTTCTCTTCTCTGGTAAAAAAATTAAGATCACGGTGCATTGAATTGCTTACTGAGATTGAAGCTCGACTTGATTTTGATGACGAGATGCCACCCCTTGACTTAGATTTAATAGTGCATACAATACATTCAATGGTGAAAGATGTTGAGACGGCCTTGGAAACAGCCAACTATGACAAGTTTCTTCAATCTGGTTTGCAGGTAAATTGTGAGAAGTAGTAAAGGCTGCTGAAACACTAGTGCAATAAGCTCTTCACTGTGCAATCTTTATGATGTTGTTGCACGTGAACTCAGTACTAATTAAATCATGGTTCTGGCATCACATTTTAGTGCTCATTTGATTAGAGCTTACGGTTGTCAAAGTATTAACTGTGGTTTCTCTAAGCCCTCTCTTCGGAGTCATGAAAATCTCCCATTTCACTGGGTGTATGAATCATACCTTATGTGCAATCATTTGGAAATTTGTTTTAGATACGCAGAGAACGCTATTATATGTTGTATATTTTTGTACTTCAATTGGACTTGCCCAAATATTTGTTTGAATGTTGATTAATAATCAAACACATACTGATCACTTTGCAAGATATTTCTAGTTCTTGTGAATATATGTTTATTTTAAAAGAGGTTTTTGCTGATCTGTGTAGAAGTTAATTATAGTTTCTCTAACTCCTTCTGCTCATTTAAGTAATAGTCCCTCGTGCCTTTTTTGTGTTCTTTTTGTCTTTATATAAGCTTTGGAACTGTCTACTCATTCTACTATAATTATTACCTACAGATTGCAATTATTGGCCGTCCAAATGTTGGGAAGTCAAGCCTTCTAAATGCTTGGAGCAAGGTATGTTTCAGCAAATCTTTGGCATTACTTCTTTTTTTTCAGTAAGCAAATAATTTCTTATCAACCATAAGTTTGTTTTTGGCCGCATTCTTATGTGTTATCTATAGAAGCCTTGGGCGTAATGCTCGATCACGATCAATGATTGAGAACACAAACATGGCTAACTTTGTCAAGTTATTTTAGGGTTGAAATCCCTTAAATTTTGTTGAACTCAAGAAGGAATAACCAATTTTCCAGAGCCTTCACCTACTTCAGGAACCCAACTCCTTCTTGTGAACCTGTTTCTGGTCATAATCCATCTGATGAGGCTCTTGACCTAATTACAGGGAAAAGAAACCTCCACAAATATGGTTGGTCAGGGATGATCATCTCTACTTAATCCTGCTGAAGCTGCAGACAGATCTGTATTACTAAACAACAAACAATGCACCAGTTTCTTTTCCATGAGTAGAATGACTAGTGTCTGAAACTCCTTGCTGTGCTTTTATGTTAGAGCTTAGATTTGCAACCATGCACCCGTTATTGACCCCACAAATTGAGACAAGATTTTTCTTCAAGTTGATATTGCTCTAGATGATTTTTTTGTTTATTTTTTGTTCCATGTTACCTCTCCTTGAGTCTTGTGTTTATAGGATTCTGGTTAGTAGTGCAGGTTCTCTTTGGGAAATTTTTCCTCATATAGCTTATAGGATGCTGGTTAGTAGTTCGTTCTCTTTGGGATTCTTGTTGAGTAATCATGAGCTTGGTTTATATTTATTGACACCACATATTGAGACAAGACTTCAATTGTTGATATTGCTCTAGATGATTTTTTTTGTTCAATTTTTTGTTCCATGGTACCTTTCCTTGAGTCCCATGTTTAAATTTAGCATGCAGAGTGAGAGAGCGATTGTCACAGAAATTGCTGGAACCACCCGGGATGTGGTTGAAGCTGGCATTACCGTATATGGCATTCCAGTGACGCTGCTTGATACGGCCGGCATCAGGGAAACCAACGATGTTGTGGAGAAAATTGGTAAGACAGCAATTCCTTTATTGTTAAAGGATAGAATCCCCAGTTGTTCCTATTAGCAAACTCTAATTCTTTGAAGTGGAGAAGAAGTCTTCATATGTGCTATGAGATTGGAGTCTAAATTATATATTCCCAAACTTAGCATCAAATTCCTCGCCTTGTCCTCCTTCTAGTGACGGATAACAACACTATTTAATGTGTTGGAATTTTGAGAATTTTGGTCATTGCTGTAAAATTCAGTATCATACAGATGTTATCCCTATATTACTGATCTTAAGTATGACATTCGGAGTTTTATGCTTCCTCATGAGTGTAACTTATCGTTCTGCTGCCGTTAGTTTCAAATGCCTGGCTATTTTATCCTTAATTTTAGTTTTCTCGTGTCTTTTCTCCAGGAGTGGAGAGATCTGAAGTTGTGGCTGCGGGTGCTGATGTCGTAATCATGGTAATAAGCGCAGTTGATGGATGGACTTCAGAAGATGCTAAGCTTCTTGAGAGAGTTAAATCCATTAAGGTCCGCTTAAAATAAAAAACAATGGCATTATGATGACGTAGTTATATTCTCTACAATGCCTCTTGACTCAATCAAATATCATATTATATTGACAGGAGTTCTTTTGCTACTGCAGAAATCAAGTGGGTCTTCAACTCTGGCTATTCTTGTAATCAACAAAATGGACCGTGTCCCATCTGTTCACTTGGAATGGGATGGTGCAGACGGCAGTTTCTTCAGTAAGCATGTATTCACCTCTGCTTTGACCGGTCATGGTGTGCAAGACCTGGAAAGGGCAGTGTCAGAGATTGTGGGTCTCAACAGGATCCCTGCAGGTGGGCGGCGGTGGACTGTGAACCAGGTTCGCTCCCAATATTTCTTGGGCACGATCTTGCTGAAATTGTTAATGCCGTTGAATGCTGTGGTGTCAATTCAAGTCCTTTTACATCTTGACATGGCGTTTTAACTGCGACTGGATTGTCTATGTACAGAGGCAATGCGAGCAGCTCGTTCGGACCAAGGAAGCTCTCAAGAGATTGGAGACGTCGGTGTGGGAAGAAATGCCGCTCGACTTTTGGACAATCGATTTGAGAGATGCTGCACTAGCTTTGGGGCAGATAAGTGGAGAAGACATTACTGAAGAAGTTTTGTCCAACATTTTTGGCAAGTTTTGCATTGGTAAATAGATTTTGACCCCACAATTTCTAACAGCGTATAATACGAACGATAATGGATTCTGTTGCCCTCCTTTGGGTGGGAATTGTGAAGTAGTCCGTCTCCCTCCTCCTCCGCTTCTCCATCGATGGAAACCGTTACCTTATGCATTGGTCATCTAGTGAAATTCGAATTTTCTTCGAACTTTAGTCACGCTCGACCCGAATTTATATTACCCTTCGATTCGAATTAGCAAAAGCAACGTCAAGAGTGTGTGTTTAAGGCTCGAGAACTGACTGGTCTGTTTCTTGTGTAAAAAAAAAGGAGAAGCTAAATTTCTATGTCGTCCCTCGGCTTAAGAAAAAGGATGAATTCGTGGCCCATATTGCTATAGGGACCTTACTTGCTAGATTATTGGAATAGTTGTTATGGTTTTGTAGTGATTATAAGTATATTCGAAATTGCTTTATCTTACATAGACATGTTCATGCGATTAATAGAGGGTTAAAATTACCAACGGTCCCTGAATTTTTACAATTTTTTTTAATTTGGTCCTTGAACTTTTTGTGGTCAATTGGATCCTGGAACTGCATTATTTTTGTTCGAGTTAGTCTTGTGGCCATCACATCTCTGTTAAAGGAGAAAATTTTCAAAAAGTTCTAAATCTATTGCATTTTTGCCAATTTAACCTTAAATCTTTTGATTTGCCAATTAAGTCCTAAACATTTTCAAGTTTTTCAATTGAGTGCATTTGGAGAATTTAGCCAGAAATTGCTGACATGGATATTTAATATTTTTTTTCAATTTTTTAGTTTTTTCTTTCTCTTTTTTTTTCCTTCTCTTCTTCCTTTAGCTAGTCACAAGGCCTCAGCGACCGACCAGAGGTGAGGATCGGCAAGGGTAACCTTGCAAGCCTCTAGCGAAGCTAGCTCGCCTCTAGCAAGGCTTGACTTTGTCGTTGTTGGGCGAGGCTTGAACTCGCAAGATTCGAGGCGAGTGAGGCTCGCCATCACTAGGCTAGTGAGGTTGACCTCGCCAGTGGTTGGGTGAAGGTGAGCCTTGCCAAATCCGGCGAGTTTGAGCCTTGCCCAACCATGACGAGGCTGGTGAGGTCGAGTCTCGTCGGCCCTTGCCTTTGCTTGGTCGTCGGCCACTGTTGAGGCCCGGCGACTGGTTGGAGGAACAAGGGAAGAAAAAGAAAAGAGAGAAAAAATAAAAGATAAAATAGAAAAAATGTTAAAGTATTATTAAAGATTGTCATCATCAATAATTTCCAACAAAATTGGTCGAATAGACTCAATTAGCAAAACGTGAAAATATTTATGACTAAATTGGCTAAATTAAAAAATTTATAACTAAATTGATAAAAGTGCAATAGGTTTAAGACTTTTTGGATAATTTTCTTCTCCTCTGTTAAGTGTGGCGTTGGCATCCTACTTGACAATTAAAAATATTTTAAAATATCAAACAAAATAAATATGTTTCCAAAAATTCATAAAACAAAAATCTGGGTAAAAATGAAAGAATATAAGCGAAATAGAGGGGAGGGTAGGCGAAGCTATATGGGGCCGGCGGCAGCATCACCCACGCACCAACAAAGGGTGGGAGTTCCTCATGGGGCTCAAGTCAACTTGATGCTGGCGATTTTATTTGGGAAAATTTCAATTAATGACCTTAAGTGCTCTCATTTTTTCAAATAAGGACCTGAATTGCTCTTATTATTTCAAAAAAAGGCCTAACCAAGAATTATTTTGTCATTTCCATTTTTTTAAAATTTTTCTATTCTTTTTTCACGCTTTTTTTTTTATCTTTGTTTTAGTCGGCACAAAAAAAAAGAATAGAAAAAAATCAAAAAAGGAAAAAAAGAAATGACAAGCATACCCTTGATCAGGCCTTTTTGTGAAACAATGAGGACACTTCAGGTTATTATTTGAAATAAAGTTCATTTTCTGTTATTATTTGAGAAATGGAAAGCACTTCAGTTCCTTAATTGAATTTTTCCCATTTTATTTTTATTTGAATGCGAGACTTCCTTACTTATATGTGCAAATATTGGCGTGCGAAATGATATTTCGTCCATTTAAAATTCTTTCTCTTGGGTTTAAAATTTTAAATAGAAAACTCCTAAGGGCTTAAAGGAAAATTTTTAAAAAAAAATCGGTTCTTTTTTCTTCGATCCTATAAAGAAAGGAAATTGAGGATCCCGAGCGTCCACCACGGCAGTCGTATCTGCCGCAGCTTTCCTTTCATTATCCCTCAATAAAATAATAACCCAAAAAATGTAAAACCAAAATTTCGTGGTGACCGAAATCTCTCTCTCTCTCTCTCTCTCTCTCCAATCCTCCCTCCCTCCCTGCAACTTCCATGGCCACCGCACCTTCCACTTCACCGCCACTAGCGCCTGCATTCCCCAACCGCAGTTACTCCGTCGCTCCTTCGCAGTCACCCTTCATCTGCTCTCGCGCCTCCAACTGCCTCCATGTCCGCACGCTCCACCTGAGCCGCCCCAGGATCGCGCCCCTCGGCGGTCGAGGAGCGATGTTGTGCAAGGCGACGGAGGTTTCCTTGGCGGACAACGAGCCTTCTTCTTCGTCGTCGTCGTCAAGCGACAACTGGGTCCCGGTGGTGCCGCTAACGGCGCTTCCGAGAGGAGAGCGGAGAGTGATTATACAGGACGGAGAGACGATACTGTTGCTGTGGTACAAGGACCAGGTGTTCGCCATCGAGAACAGATCGCCTGCTGAGGGCGCTTACAGTGAGGGTTTGCTCAATGCCAAGCTCACTCAGGTAACTTGGGTTCTGCTTAATGCCAAGCTCCCAGTGTTATTCGGAGCCTCTATGTGCAAATTAGGCTTGGTGCGAGGTTTGAATCGTGAGTCGTATTTTGTGGAAACGCCCCGACCAATCGTCAAACATTGGTACATTCGATATTCCCGTATTCAACCTGGTCGGGATTGGCGTATATATATAAACTCCCATGGAATCTTAAAGAACCAGTCGATGGTTCGACGTTAATGGTCTGATGCAGATTTTTGCTTTGGATCAATATCTAGTGTGTTCCCTCATTTTCACTTCCTTTAAATTGGTAAATTAACACATGCTTGTATGGTTCGCAGAAAAGCGAATTTCCTCTTGCGTTGTATGCTAAAGTAAGGAACTTTTTTTTAGCATTGGGATTTCATGGGACTTATGAAGGAAGAAACGATCGGAGCTTAGTTGTTATAGCCTAATTTTCTTGTCTGTGAAGGGCAAAAAGCTCTCTCTACTCCGCAATCAATTTTAATGGGAGTAGGACTGAATGCAGTCAATAATCTACATTGCAATTTGGTGAAGCAGTCAGGGGTAACAGGTGCTGATTTTTTCTAATTAAATTTCTGGAGGGGATCGAACTATCGATCGCTAAAGCTTGAACCTCACTTACAGCAGATACGCATGATTTCTGCAGCTGATTTTTTGTACTTTCTAACAGCAGAATCACATGGCTAACAAGACTTCATGTCTAATTCCCTTTTAAATCTAATTGATACAACCTGTGGTAGACTGCATACTTATTCTCCAGTTTCCACAGAAACTTCTCCATCCCTCTCAGCAGCAATATGTGTCGGTCATTTTCCTCCTATGTTTCAGGTTTTAGTATCATGATGCGGCTTACTATTTTTTTTTTTATCTCGAGATGCAGCATGTGTTGTTTACAGGATAATTCAGTCATTTTCAATAGCATAAATGTTAATCTGGTGCTGTAATGCATCTAACTAATGATAATCTTACACCCCGATAAATTTAACCTTTATTCTATTTGAGCCTGGATATACTGGGGGACCTCTTCTTGTTCTCTCTATGTTCTCAGCTTATTTTATTGTTATGCTGTTATTTCTTATTTCAAATGTTTTGAAAAATTGATGGCCTGAGAAGAGAAGTCTTTTTAACTCCGTGTTGACAGGATGGCTGTATAGTTTGTCCGACAACTGATAGTACATTTGATCTACGAAATGGGGCTATCAAGGAATGGTACCCGAAAAACCCTGTACTTAGAGCATTGACTCCCGCTTTGAGGACACTCTATGTTTATTCTGTGAAAACCGATGAAGAGAATATTTTCATTAACATGAAAGGGACTGCGAGATCTGATGCATCTGCAGAGATAGTCTTTAGTGGGAGGGCTCAACCTGGTGTTACTGCTACGGATGTCAACGTGGATGAGGTAAGGACATCTAAACCTTCTGTTATAAAAAAATTTCCAGAAGCAACAGCATCAGCCAACACTATCGATTCATTTGGTAAATCCCTATTTTCATGTCATTTAGGTGAGAATGGTGGTTGATGAAGATCTTGAGGGGTTTGGTTTCACCAGAAAGAATGAAGTGATAAATGGGAAAGCTGCCGTAATCGGTTTTCTCTTGTTGTTGGATTTCGAACTGCTGACCGGGAAAGGACTTCTTAAAGGAACTGGATTTCTGGACTTCCTTTACGCTGTTTCAAATGCTCTCAATTAAATATCAAAGTCTTTTGAGGATGAGAAGGAAGCCCCTGAACAGTAGGGCTTTTATATTATATCCTTCTTCTCTGTAGGCACATTAATCTGTTCAAGATGCATAAAAGATGCTTAGAAGTATACTGCATTCTGAATTTGATGCTCTTATTCACAGATTTAATTCTTTTATGTCGATATGTACTAGAAGTTCCACATGGGGATAATGAACAAGATTGCCTTGCTGTCTTGATTAGCCAAACCAAACAGCACAACGGCTGATCGTCTTCTAGATTGTTAGATGGCTCAAGATGCATGTAGGTTTTCCGCGTGTTCATCTGTTTTCGCTGCATCTGATTTGCAGAATGTTGTTAGACATTATAGAGTTACATACCCTTTGAAGTGTTTCTGTGTTATCGAAAGACTGATCAGGGGTAACTTATAAAACAGCTGTTATAACTTTACTAGTGCCCCTAATTCCCTCAGATCTATCAAGACGAAAACTGATCCGGAAAGACGCGGGACATTAACAATCCAAAGGTAAATGCTGCCAAAAATCTGGACGCAAAATCATGTCTGTTTTTTGCCCGCCCGTAGACGTTCCAATCTTGACCATTTCCTTTTAACCATAGCTTCTGAATAGTCCCTATGCTTGGGAAAATTCTGATAGACTCGATCTTTTCCTTCCGCACCCGTTTGTCTCCCATCTTTCCTGGTCTCCCAAAGTGTTTAGTCCCCACGTGGCAATTACTAGGGGTGAGCATGGTTCTCGGGTAAAACCCGGAACCGGGGAACCGAAATTGGAACCGGATCGCGGTTCCAGGTTCTAATGCTTGAGGGTCCGGTTCTCGGTTCCATTTTTTAGGAACCGCCGGAACCGGAACCGGAATCGAGAACCGGATAGGAACCGGACACTAAAAAGAAAAAAAATAAAAACTCTAATTCAACTTTTTCTTCTCACTTTTAGACTTTTAGTCTCTTTCTTGTAATGTCTATTAAATTTGTTCTTAATTACTCTATACAGATTAGGGGTGAAGTCATATAGTCGTTAAATTCCCCTGCTTTACTCATTTGTTTAGTAAAATTTTTTTTTATATCTTTCTATTGTTGTTTAGTTTTTACGTAGTGTGTTCAGCTAGTCATTTAGTACCGAGTATGCAAATTAGAATAATAAGACTTCAAATGTATGAAGCATCTTCCATGCTAGCTCTATTTTAGCGTTGCATTAGTTTTTGTTGTCCATGTTTATCGCATTAGTACATATTTGTTGTTTGATGAAAGAACCTGTAAGAGCTTGGAACCGACCCTGGAACCTGTGATAGGGTAGATTCCAGGTTCTAGGTTCCGACGGGTAGGTTCCAGGTTCCAAAAAATTAGGAACCTGTAGAGCGGGTAGGTTCTAGGTTTCAAGTGAAATCTACCCAGAACCTGAAACCGCTCACCCCTAGCAATTACCCAATTGAGTGAGTTCTTACAGTGTGTTCAAAAGGCAAAGGTTATCTGCATGACCATGGAAAAACATTTGATTTACTGCCGAAAGAGGACGTTCGTGATTGAGTTTTAGCGACTATTGGTGGTGGTAAGTAGAACGAGTCAAAGCTATGAAAGTCTTGGAGCATCCCGCGGTAAAACGTGCTCAATGACTCCGTTGAATTTCTTCTTCAATGATGTAGTTACCTATCAGCCGCCACCTTCTTACATGGTACGAGGTGACTTTGAAACCACCCTCTTGCTCTGCGGAAAAAAAAAACCAGCTGCCAAATTAGATTGAACTAGTCTACTCTCTCCATTGCCGTACCAACGAGGTTAAAGACTACTTGGAGCAAAATAATCATGCTGCGATATTGTCGTCGCCGGTCGGAATCAACTACTAAAAGGTCCGTGGGTCGATGAATCCGTCTAATGATATTCAAGTTGCTTTAGAAAAGTCGGCAACCCGAACTTGATTTGACATGAGTTTGGAACGTCCAACGCCCGAGAAGACTTAGTCTTGAGTAATCCGAGACCGACCCAATCCAAGCACGAAACGCACCCAATATGATGTCGATCCGAGCGGATGCAAATCGATACCATAAAGAAAATCCGAAGCGCAATTGGGGCTAATCCACTAGCCAACTGTTTGAAATTCGGGACGGTGATCTCGCGCTACTTTGTCAATGTAAATGCAAATATATCCTCATCGTTGTGTCGGGCTGGAAATGACATAGGTGCTACGAGGAATTAATCTACGGCTGTGGTCGTTTGATCCTTCATGGTCAGGAGTCCAATCGGGTGAAATAAACTTGGTCAATAGTGGACTTGACTATTGTAGTGGCACGGTGGCAAGTGCATATGACGATTATGTCGTATATGCTGCTCTATAGCCCGTTCGGGATTTATCACGTGTCGGGCCTAACTCCACTTTTAGCCATGATTGAGAAGAGGATTCCAAAAGGTTGGAGTTGACAGATTCGCTTACCCAAAAGAGTCTACGGTGAAGTTGAGTCCTTGTTGAGGTTTGATTCGAACTCAAGCATCGTCTGCTTATGTGGGAAATCTTGTTTGATTGTATTTATAAAGGAGAGTTTAGAAAGAAAAAGAAAAAAAGGTCAATACCACGAAAAACTCCAAATTAATTTACACGTGATAAATTTATCACAAAGTAATTTGTTTTATTACGAAAAACCTCAAACTGTTACACTTGTGACAAATTTACCCTCCGTTAATTTTCGTTAAATTAGGTTAATATCACGAAAAATCTCAAATTTGTACACTGTGACAAATGGAGGGTAAGCTCCAAACTGATACATCCGTCAACTGTCACGTGTCATCAAACTCAGCAATTTAACGGAAACTAACGGAGAACAAATTTGTCACAAACATATCAGTTTGGAGTTTTTAGTGTTCAAAAGATTATTTTGGGATGAATTTGTCACATGTGTACCAATTTGAAAAGTTTTTCTTGGTATTAACAAAAATAAGAGGGAGACTTCCGCGAATATGATGTCATATAAAGTTGAGATACGCTATATTTTGAATATGATGCATGAAGCCCTTGCAACGAAAGCGGAAGCTATAAAGCGAAGAAATCAATATAAAAGTGTTTGTATCGTATCGATAGGCATTAGCAACTTGAGATTGATTCAATGATTCGACCAAAAAAAAAAAAGATTGATTCAATGATAAGAGCGATCTTAGCCTTTAGAATTAAGGATCAATGATCGTGGATTCGATTCTTACGCTAGTGAGCTCATATTTAAGTAGGACATCCTGGCTGTGGGTTTCCATGCTTGTTCCCCTCGGACAGCTAACTAATTACGATCACTTCCATAAATCATAAGAAAAGCTAAATAAAAGAATTAGCACAATAGCAGTAATTAGTATTTTGTAACATGTAGTGGATAGATCATAGATGTCAATGTCAAGTACAAGAGCGTCATTTAAAATTCACCAAATTCAATGTCTCTTGATAGTTAAGACAAAAAAAAAAAAACCAAAGAAAGAATGATTGTTATAATATTATGTAGCTATATTAGAGTTTAAGGGAGACATTCCCCTTTTAACTCCCAATCAAAACTACCTCAAAACAAATTATGATAACAACTTAATAAATCATTCATAGGCCATTTTCTTCATTCGCGTGCTTAAAAATGAAAACCGCCATTAACCGTCAGTGGCGCTATCTAAAAATAATTAGTTAAGACTACATTTGGTCGTCTGGATTTCTAACCATGACAGAATTGGATAGGATATGATATGAAATCCAAAGATTTTACTGTATCTTATCCACTATTTGGTAAATCGCAATAATAAAGTCGGATATTTTCACATTCTATTTTGTCCATTATTTTCATAGGATTTTTTTTTTCCCCTTTCATCATTCTCTAATGAAGTTTTATTAAATAATG
>BCNH02000006.1:21482215-21517716 GCA_001662345.2 Metrosideros polymorpha var. glaberrima | reverse complement strand
TATTCTAGAAAAATAACTTTTATATTATGGATATTGTCAATCATATCCACTTTTATTTTACCTCTCTCATGGAATAATTTTATCTGGGCTATGTCCCTGTTATATCCGATTTTATCCTGTCTTAGGCAGACACCAAATACATAATATGATAGATTGAATTTTATTTTGACTATCAAACGCAACATAATTGTCAAGCCAAAAAAGTGTCAAAAAGAATAAATGCATGCTTTGCCACCTTTATGAGGGAGTTGTTTGTCATCTGAAACTTTAATTGGCGTTTACGGCCCAATTCAACATAAATTGGGCGTTATCCATTGGAAGCATATAGGAAAAAGTACCAAAAAAGTCATAAGTCTATTGCATTACTACCAATTCGATCCCAAATTTATTAATTTGACCAATTTATTCATGAACCTTTGGATGATTTGCCAATGTTGTCCATCTGACCAATTTTGGCTGGAAATCACTGGACGCCAACCGTTTTATGTGGACAATTTTTAAAATTTTTCTGATTTTTTTATTCTTTTCTTTTTTTCCTTCCTTTTTTTTTCCCAAATTGTGGGCTGGTGAGGTCACCGGTCACAAGCGTGGGGCTTACAATGGTAGGCTGGCGAGCCAGAATTGTTAAAACCAAAAACAAAGAAAAGAAAAAAAAATTAAAAAAAAACAAAATCACCGACTAGCCGCACCCCCCGTCCCAACTGACTCATTCCAAGTAGACGTAAATATCTGGTGTCGACCCATAAGAGTCAGCCTAACCTTAATGTGATCAGAGAAACCCCACGTGGGCTCCCCTGTATCCCCCCCTCATCATCCCCATTAATTTCATCAACACGTCAATTGCGGTACGAATTACTCACCACCACCACCCACCTGAGCCCCAATTTGCCCCCAAATCAGACCCCACCCTCACCACTAACTCTCGATTATTCTCCAAATTGCCACTCCCCCCCACCGTCCACCCCCCCTCTCGTCCACCGGTCGAGAAAAGCCAAGTAAACCCAAGAAGAAGCCTCTCCACCCTTTTTGATTCAACGTTTTGACCTTTGAAAATTTTGACTCTGTTCGGTCGTCTCTCTTTGCAATATCTCTCAAAAAGTTTTACGACCATCATTTATGGAGTCCCTTCTGACCTTCACATCAAATGTTCAACCTATATATAACCGCTCTCTCCGCCATCTTCCTCCATCCATTTACACGCAGGAAGAAGAAGAAGAAGAAGAAGAAGAAGAAGAAGAAGAAGAAGAAGAAGAAGAACAAGCAAGAGCACGCCCATCACTTGGTTCGTGCGTGGAGGGACCCAGTTTCTTAGAGGATGAGCAGTTCGTCGTCGGAGGAGCCCAAGAATGCTAAGTACGCCGGAGTCCGCCGCAGGAAGTGGGGCAAGTGGGTGTCCGAGATCCGGGTCCCCGGCACGCAGGACCGGCTCTGGCTCGGCTCCTTCGCCACCCCCGAGGGCGCCGCGGTCGCCCACGACATCGCCTCCTACTGCCTGCGCGGGCCTTCCTGCCTCGACAAGCTCAACTTCCCCTCGCTGCTGCCGCCCAGCGCGCGGCCCGGCATGTCCCCGACGTCGGTCCAGAGGGCCGCCTCGGACGCCGGCATGGCGATCGACGCGCAGTACATCGCCAGGAGGTCGAACGAGGAAGCGGACGGGACGAGCAGCGCCGGCCACCACCCAGGGGCCGGTGGCGACGGCACGCGTGCCAGTTGGGAGTGCGCGCACGGGAACGAGGCTTCTTCTGGGACGTGGGGAGGGAGAGGAGGAGATGATGGCTTGAGCATTTCGGTGGACGACTACTTGTGATCTTTCCTTTACACATTTGAACGCAACACAGCTTTGTGTATATTATTAGAACGACATCATCACTTGACTCCGAGTTTACGACGAGTTCTGACTGCTTTGTCGAACCGAAATTTAATAAACTGGTTTGATGAACAGTGTGTCGCGGATAGACGCGATGTCAACGCTAAGATTCATATGGAGCTTACTGTCTGCATCTAGTAAAACGAGCCTTGCCGACAGTAACTCTTATTGGTCATGCAATTCCCTTCACGAACTGTTTATGAACTTGAAAATAGTCTGGTTGTCGACAGATACAGACCGAGCTGTATGCTTCTGTGTCGGTCAAATAATGAAAGAACTCGATCGGGAAGAAGACTTTTGACAGCGGTTGTGTTCGGACACGATTGGGTTTACCGAGCCAAATTCAGACCACGTGAAAGGACGTGAAAAGCCTTTTGACGGCTTACGAGAAAAGGAAACGGAGACAAGATGCGACTCATAGGAACTAGAGAGTCTGACCACACTATTATTCAACTTCCACCTTTTGACTGTAAAATTCACATTAAACTCATTCGAACAATTTAATTATGGAAGTAGCGGGTCGATCCTGACCCGTTTGGTTCATTGAAATTGTTCTGAAAATGCTCACCTGAGTTCCACTGTGATTGACACCATATGTTCCGTTTTCTAAAAGAGCAGCTGAACTTTATTATTGTTTCTCCCCAACAGATCACAGAGTTGAGTTGAGTTGAGTTGAGTTCATATTATTCTCCCTCACAAGAATCTAAAATGCAAGCAGAGATTACCAACACAGGCATCCGGAAGACGATTTGAAATTACACACTGCACACGTGATTAGTCGCCGAGACCCAAGAGCCTCCTCATTCATTTCCCCACTTTTGGCTGATACTGAGGGTTGAGCTGACTGGACTAGCAATGAGCTTCCTCGGCGAAGGGCCCTCCAGAAGCGGAAGCGGCCTCCCTGCCCCCTCCCAGACAGGCCTCCCTGTCCCCACCAGGGACGTCCTGTGAGCGCCGTGTGTCGGGAGGAGCAGGCGGAATGTCCACCGGAGCACGTTCGGCGTGAAGACCCTGAAGAGGAGGAATGTGTCGTACCAGCTCGGATACTTGACGTACGGGTCTCCTCGGCAAGCGCCTGATACGATTAACTTTGCAAACTCTTCCACGGGCCCCCCACTGACATGTACCTGCGAATAAATAGTTGGCAAACTCGTAAAACCAAACCAGGAAATGGTTCTCTATTTGTGACCGTGTAACCAGTGACTGATAAGAAAATTATTCAAATAGGAACAGAGTATTGATCAACATAAAGAGCGCACTTCTCTTTCTTCCTTCCATTGCATCTCTGCACCCTCCTCTAACATGAACTTTCCTCTGGTCATTTCGCTGCCAATCCAACCGTGCGTAGCTATCGTTATCCCGACTTCGTCTCCGACTTCAAATCTCAGAGTCTCGTAAAAGTTCACCAGAGCTGCCTTCGCTGCCTAGTTAACAAAGCAGAATTAAAGTAGAGGACCACAGTTCTCTAATACTAGAAGTGTATATGTCGGATGATGATTCGAGCACATAAGTTCTCCAATTGAGGGTAACTAATAGCCCTGAAGATCAAATTTACTCTATCGTCTTTCATACATATGCAATAATGTACACATTGCACATGATGATTGGCATTGATTTTTGCTGATAGCCCATGAAACAATTTTTTTCCAAATTAGAATCGACACTTTGATTCATCATTCAGCTACAACTACAACCACTTTGATTTTCACTATAAAAAATCATTGAAGAATGAAAATATGTCAACGGCACGTCCTCTGCAACATATTCAAACATGTTGTATTTGATCTCAATATACTCACAGAATAGAGGCTCATCCTTGGCAGAGGTAACCAGTTCTCCACCGATGCGTTTACTACAATCTTCCCATTGCTCTGGCGTAGATAAGGCAGCGCAACATAAGTTGGATAAACATTTCCCCAAAAGTTTATATCCTGCAACATTGAAGCGAGACATTGCCACTAGTTTGTGCTAAAACTGATATGCGTGAATTGGAGAGCGAAATCGGGCACTACTCTACTCTCAGAAACCCACTTGACTGGCACAGAAAATCATACCATAAAATGCGGGAAAACAGATGTGTCCGTTACTTCTTCAAAGTAGAATGTATGTCCAAGACTTGCTGTGTTCACTAAATGATCCACTGCAAAGATTTAACAGAGAATTTCTATCAAGCTATAAAATTGACAGGAAAAAACAGGCTCGATTCCCTTTTTTATGTCCTCCAACCGAAGTCAAGTAACAGAGTTAACAAGTAGATCATTCAACCAAAGTCACACAGAAGTTAGAATGAAGTGACACTTACAACGGCCGTGCAGACTTATGGTCTCATTGATGAATCTCCGACAGTCCTCTTCTTTAACAACATCTGCAGCGATGGTCAGGACATGCTTTGCACCCATCCGCCTCGCATTCTCACTGATTCCAATGAGCCTAAACTCCCTCCGTGCAACCAACACGAGATTCGCTCTTCTCTTGGCATATTCGTAAGCAATTTGCTGAGATTAAAGTCGAGTTCGTGTAGTTATATAAATCTACCAAGAATGAAGGGAAAAAAAAAAGATGCAGCTAACAAGATGGAGCAAATGATACCGAGCAGTCGAACTGACTCGGACAAAAGTAATCCAGAACAATGGGTCTTCAATGGCGATGCATACACAGCAAAGTGTTATCAAGCAGATAAGTAGCCCTCTATTGCGATTCTCTGCACTTCATCAGAGTTTTTAAATCGTTGACTTGCTATATTCAGCTGGGCAGGCGAAGTTGCATTCACCTACAGAAAGCAATGACACATTTGCATCGACAGCAAGACTCGCTGCTCTCGCCCCAAATTCCACATATATCGGCCCACTATCGCCGAAAACAAACTGCTCGGAATGTCGTAATCCAAAGGTAAAGTTAAGACTAGAGGACTAATGACTCCTTTGTAGAAAACTACTCTGATCATAATTAACAGAGAGTCATGCGAATTCGCTAGTATTACAACACTAAAGCATCCATCATATGCTAGAGTACAGCGTCATGTGGGACAATACTAAGCATCACCGAACTTTCACAAAAAGTAAGGCACTCATCATGTGTAACAGGGTCATGCAAATGCGAAAATAAAACAGCAACACATCACACTTACAAATCTGACACATAATAACATCTGAGAGAATCCAAATTTTCCTATCGAACCGTGCAAGAGTGTTCTTCTGATCCCAACTGGGCCTATCCTATCTTAAATCCTTTCATTCTTATGCCGGATCATCTCTGTTTTTAGTAAGTGCTCTCCCTCTCTCTCTCTCACGCGCGTGCTGAAGGCGCGACAATTCGCAGAAGCTTTTCTGTTTTTCTCACCTCTCCGATGCCGGAAGAAGCGCCGGTGATGATGACCACTTTGTCCTCCATGCTCTCGCTGTGGAACGTGTTGTAGAGCCATTCGCATGCATTGAGGAAAGACAGAGCAGGCCAGGCGAAGGCCAGCATCACCAGGCTCGCCGGTGGCACCGCCCAGTTCATGAACGAGTTCACTAGATCCATCAGCTTCGAAGCTTGAACACTCGAGGAAACAGAGGAGGGGTTCGATCTAAGCCGCTCGAAAACGATCAGTCTTAACGAGGAGAGGCAGAGACAGACACAGGCAAGCAGAGAGAGACAGAGAGAGAGAGAGAGATGGGACATAGAGAGCAACACCCAGCAACGCCATCGTGTGTGTTCATGCAGAAGGAGACACGTATTGAGAGAGGAGCTAGTTTTGCGACGAATGTAAGGGAGTCTTGGACGTTCTTGCATGATGGATAATGCCGAGAGCTGGAGCGGTTTAAGCTTCCTTTGTCTGCGCTCTTCTTCACTGCGTATGAGTTCGAGATGAAATGAGCGAGGGCGGGGGTGATAATGCGCACTCTAAATTGAGCTCATATCAAGGCTGACAATCGAATTTTCAAAATCCTTTTCTTCCCAAAAGTCAATAAATAGATCTTATGGAGTCAGGGAATAATTACACTTACCCTATCAGTTACGTAAATTTTTAATACGATCTAAGTATGATCAGTTATTAGGCTACGTGCGAAGTTATGTAGGCTCGAACCATTTGATCATGTGAATTTCTAATGATCACCCAATGGCAAGCATTGAGCCCATGTACTTCAAGTGCATGCAATAGTTTCGCGAGGATGAGCCTATTGACTTGCACTATCAAATGAGATGAATCCCATCAAAATTTATGCGAACTCCGTACAGTTGAGATGGTCTCGACGCGTTCTTCGAGGGAGCGGGCTTGATTAGGTCTGTGGAGACATTCTTTGGGTGCACCGGGGCCGTGTGAGCCTGCCGCATTTCGAGCCTTACAAAGGGAAAGTGTTCCGGATGCAAAGGGCTCACGCGCACGGGGATCAAATTAAGAGGAAATTTCCTCTTACGATTTACCACGTGGCACTGAGGACGGCTGGTCCCACTTGAGCTTTGCTGCACTGGACGTTAGTGGAGAGCACGTCTCTCTCTGCTTGTTTTGAACTTCCGGGTTCAGGCAGTCCACGCACCAACATTGCTCTTCTTGGTGACGAAGGTTTGTTCATGGCAGTTTTTTTTTATGGCAGCTTGACAATTCACGTCTCATCCTTCAGAGAGAGAGAGAGAAAGAGAGAGAGAGAGAGAGAGATGAATACCATCATTCCAACCTTTACACTCCTGCACACCAATGGCCTCCCGCGTTTCTAGGGGGCTTCTCTCAACACCCTCTCTCTCTCTCTCTCTCTGTAGCATCCGTCGCCCACTATCCATCTCCGAAATCAAGAAACTGTGAATCCCATTATTCTTTTTTCCCCCCATTTCTCTTTGTCTTTTGAGATTTTCCATTTCTGTCCTCTCTCTCTCTCTCTCTCTCTCTCACCCACGCCCGTCTCTGGTTTTGCCTATTCAAAGAACTTGCAGAAACTGATTTATTTTTTTTCGTTTTTTTGTGAATTTTTGCGATTTTCTCTTCGGCTTCTCAAAATTAGGAAACCGAGATAGAGAAACCTGCCGCCCAGAAACACGGGCCAGAACTCCTGCATCAACGAACCTCTTTCAATGTGACTCATTTCGTGAATTTATCCTTTTTCTTCTCTGGGGTGTTCGGAGCGGGGATTTCTGGTCTGGTTTTCTTTTCTTTCTTCTTGTTCTTTAGAGGGCTGATTCATTCTGTGTTCTTCTCCTTCATTCGTCCTTTTCTTCTCTGTTCCATCTGTGAAAGATAAATCTCGTTTCTTGTCGGCCCACTTTGTTTAGAACATCGTAAACATATTGCGATTTTTTTCCCCCGAAGTTTCTTCGTCATTGAAAGCAGCATTCCATTCATTCTGTCTCCGGAAAAAACGTTTCCAGGTTCCTTTCACAATTGCCATTCGCCACCCTCCTCATTCTGGATATTGGTTGAAGATATCTGGTAGGATTGAGGGTGCTGCATCAAATCCTTTTTTCAAGAAAATAGGCTGGAAAAAGCTCTGGGGATAACCTCAAACGAAGCAGGCAATTTACAGGGACAATCAGGAAAGAGAAACAAGTTTCTATATGCTTAATTCAAAGGTGCCAAAAGGGTGTTTTCGCAAATTCGGAATATATCTGTTGGGCGGCCGGGAGAGCGAGGTGAAACTATGGGCTGCTTGTGTTCGAAAGAAGCAGTTGTTGATGAAAAGGTTGAGGAAGATGTGAAGGCTGCGGAATTGAGCAAGTCCTCTGTCCAGTTGGTCGCTCCCAGTGCCAAGAGAGAGGATATTGCGATCAAGTTACAGGGGAATGGCTGGAATGATGGCTCGGCTCGTTCAATGTCAAAGGCGTCCTCGCAAGTGCATCGGGGTTCTTTGCAGGGCGCATTAGAAGAAGCAGAAAAGAAAACCAGGATTGTTGAGAGACCCACAAGGGGACATCAGAGAGGAATAAGCATGGATTTAGGACAAAATGGAGGACAACAGGGGATGTCGAGGATTGTCAGTATGCCTCACGGTGCCGAAGGAGAGCAAATTGTTGCTGGATGGCCATCTTGGCTTACTTCGGTCGCTGGAGATGCTATCAGAGGATTGGTGCCTCGGAAAGCAGAGTCCTTTAAGAAGTTAAACCAAGTGAGTGTTTCTCATGGCCTTATTCTTTTGGATTAATTCCTGGCTCCTGATGATATAAAGGATAGAGTTCTTGGTGATATTCTCCTTGTACATTACGAAAGAACATCAATGCACATTTGCTACAATTAGGATAATTAATTCCTATTTTTGTGTAACCACGTTCTGAAAGTAACTTTAATTGTTGGCATTATGTTGACAATTCATTTTGTTTGAGTAACATTGAATTCCTGTTATTTAATGATTCTAGGATAAAGCTGACTGTCTCCTCTTCATCCTTGTCTTTTATGTAAATGAAATGAATGAAATGCTCTTCATGTAGATTGGACAAGGGACGTACAGCACTGTTTACAAGGCTCGTGATCTCGAAACGGGTAAAATTGTTGCAATGAAGAAAGTGAGGTTTGCTAACATGGATCCTGAGAGTGTGCGCTTCATGGCTAGGGAAATTCATATATTGCGGAAACTTGATCACCCCAACGTTATGAAGCTCGAGGGTCTTGTCACTTCCAGGATTTCGGGCAGCTTGTATCTTGTGTTTGAGTATATGGAGCATGATCTTGCTGGCCTTGTTGCCAGGCCTGGCGTTAAGTTAAGTGAGCCTCAGGTATGTGTCTCCTGCTGTAACATTACGAAAGTGTCAAAAGTAGTCATTGAAGGTTTAATTATGGTGCACCATCAGCCTAACAGACTTGATCTCTAAGGGGACACGCTTTTTCAACCTATCAAATCGGAAGAGCTTAAACAAAATTGAACAAATGGCCCATAAAACTTAGAGTTCGACTTTGGTTTGTCTTTTCAGCGACATTTCAGACATTATTATTATTTTTACTGCTTAAAAAGTTTAATTCTTACATTTCTTCTGTTTATCCCAGACAATTCTGTAAGGCTCCAATGGCTCGGTTCCTTTGTGAAAAATTACTGAGAGCACTTTCCTGCTTTACATGGAAGCCTAATTGCGATCTTCCTCATGATCTTGCAGATTAAATGTTTTATGCAACAACTGCTTCATGGACTGGAACACTGCCACAAGCGTGGTGTTTTGCATAGAGACATTAAGGGTTCTAATCTCCTTATCAACAATGATGGAGTCCTCAAAATTGGCGACTTTGGTCTCGCCACATTTTTTCAGCCTGACCAACAGCAGCCACTGACCAGTCGTGTAGTAACTCTTTGGTATAGGGCACCTGAGCTGCTGCTTGGTGCTACCAAGTATGGAGTTGCTGTGGATCTATGGAGCACCGGCTGCATCCTTGCCGAATTGTTTGCGGGAGAGCCTATTATGCCTGGAAGAACTGAGGTTGTCTCCCTAATGTGATTTCTGTGCTATGGTGTCATTTGCACTTGTGAAAATAAATCTCTCCCAGTTTGAGAGTTGCTCCTTTCATTATTCCTTAACACTTAAATTTTTCTTATAATTGACCAACAAAATTGTGAACATTCTAGGTGGAGCAATTACATAAAATTTTCAAGTTGTGTGGTTCTCCTTCTGAGGATTACTGGCGGAATACAAGGTTTCCACAAGCAACTAGCTTCAGGACTCAGCAACATCATAAACGACGGGTCACCGAGAAATTCAAAGACTTTCCCTCTTCCGCTCTGGCACTTATTGAAATGCTCCTTGCAATGGAACCAAAAGAGAGAGGATCCGCTGCTTCTGCCCTGAAAAGTGAGGTGATAACTTGCTTCTAATTATTTTCTAGGCTTTCGGGTTATTTCACTACGATTTTGGAAGGAAACCTGCTTGAGTCATTTTGGTGGTGTTGTTAAACGTATATATGCTTCTAGTGGTGGGAAGTACGTAGAGACTGTTTTCATTATCTCGAGATGGTGTTGTTCTTCAGTTATTCATAGTGTAATGGAACTTAAAAATGCTTCAGATTGCAAATTTGGTGTGATATATTCCTGGTTTGCCCCGACAGTTCTAAAGTTTAGTTTCTATTTCAGTTTTTTACGACAAAACCTCTTCCATGTGACACATCAAGTCTGCCAAAGTATCCTCCAAGCAAAGAATTCGATGCCAAGCTACGAAATGTGGAAGCAAGAAGGTATGCCGGTATCATTGTAGACCATTTTATCTTCTCATTCTCCAATTCTGTCGCTCTTGAATTTTCTTTTGGCAACGTTTGAGGATACTGCTGTCAGCTTCCGTTTCTCTTTAGGATGTTCTGCTATTTTTCCCTAATCATGGGAGGCTTTTATGCGCGACTTTTGAATTTGAACTTCAGGCAAAAAGCAGGGGCAGTCATGGGACGAGGACCCGAATCTGTTAGGAGAGGTTCAAGAGATGATAAATTGCCAACGCCAGAATTTGATGCTAATGGGGAGGTTTGTTTGCAGGTATGAGTAAGGTTAAGAACGCATTCTCTTTTGCTCTCTTCAATATCTCATCTATGCAAACTTGGAAATTTGCAGGGACAGTCAAATCCCATAAGCGTTAGTCATAAGTTCAATCCCCAGGAAGATAGTGGGTCCGGTTTCCCAATTGAGCCTCCGAGAGTAAACAGACCGAATGGTTATTCTCATTGTAGCTCAACGACTCACCCCAGTGTAACCGAATCTTCATTGACCAGTAAGGGTAGCTCCAGGAAGCATCAAGCAGAGTTGAGGACGCAGAAGTCTCTCATGCCTCAAGCAACAGCAGACTTGTCAAATGCATCTCTTAAAAAGGATGACGGGGAGGCTCCTAAAGAAGTGGTGCAGGTACAGCCACGTTTGCATTTTCTGCTCGATCACTTACATTCTTGAAATATCACCTGAAATTTAAAACCCGAGTTTATTGAATACAATATATGCCACTTTCATGAAATTCACATGCATCCTGGGGTGTATCGAGTCATAATATATCTGATCCGACTCTTCTAAAAATGGAAAATGCAACATGGACTTGTGGCTGTACTCAGATGGGTTCTATGAATCACATGGTGTTATGTTAGACAAGCGTGTAAATGTGCTGTGAAATTCTTCCTAGCAAAGAACTTCCTGGCTCTGCCTTTACAACTGCTAACTTATCCTCTGTAATTGCAAATAAGGGATATGTACCGAAGAAAAACAGGATCCACTATTCAGGACCACTGGTGCCTCCAGGAGGGAACATCGATGATATGCTGAAAGAGCACGAGAGACAAATCCAGCAGGCTGTCCGAAATGCGCGTTTGGGCAGGAACAGGACCAACAAGTATGGGCAATCGCATTAGTCTGTAGTAAGTGTCAACAGGGAAAATGTCTCTTAGGACATGGCTGCTGTTACCAGCGAGAGCACACCTAGTTGTGACAAACACTCGAGAGCTTCATTACGAAGCTGAAATGAGAAGGTGTTTCGTGTATAAAATGGGGAGTGTAGCTTTTATCAAATGTATATTCGTCTCTATTTTGTGGATGAAAAGAAAGGCCTCTAGGCATTTTGTGTCACTCTGTAATCTTGGAAGGAAATTTGCTGTGAATAACAGGAAGTATTTTTTTTTTCTCGTCAAGTGAAAGCCCATAAGGAGAAAAAGTTTCTCTTTTTCTCGAAACTTGCGCTGAGTAATATTTCACCCAGCAAAAGTCCACTCTAGCTTTGTAACCAGGTTAGCTTAAGCATTGTTCCTAGCTCATCTTATGTAGGGAAAAAGTGTAGGCAACGTGTAAGGTTCATGAGTAAGTTACAAATCATGCATACCGAGAAAAACTTGAAACAAGGTATTTTCTCAAGCCTCAAAAGAGCTCTTGTGAGGTGAGGGCAGCTTTGGAGGTTATATGCAAAGTGGCTTGGCTTCTTTCAAGTGATGTGAGACTCCCTTCCGCGCAGGGGCTTAACATACACTCGAATCCATCGAAACCTGGCTTTGATACCAACTAATAGGGGTGTGCAACCGGACTGGGTTAGCCCGAAACCCAGACCGGCCCACCCGAAAAATTGGGCCAGGAATTGGTTCCCGAACTAACCGATCCGAGAACAGGGACTAGATTTTGAGGACCGGTTTGAATCGGTCCGGGTTCCGGTTCTAGGTGGAGGCCCGACCGAACCGATTTATAGAACCGATTTTAGGGATTTAAAGAAAAAGTTTTAAAATTCCTTCTTCATATCTTTTCTTTTTGCTAAGCACAAGATGCAATAAAGCAACTTTGCAACTGTAAATTGATTATTTTCAGCGACACTAGCCAAAAGACTCTAGAAACAAGGTTCCATGGAATATGTTGACTAGAGCTACAAAATTTGGACAACATGATAAGGTTCTGTAAACTAAAACTTCTTCTCCTTTTTTTTGTTATCAATATTCGTTGTTTTAACCACATCACTACGATTGACCTAGCTTTCAGCAAAAGCTTCAGTACTAATAAAAAAGACAAGTTGCAAAAGTTGAAAAAAAAAAGTGAAATAGGGTTGACTCTGTTTAACAGGGTTAGTTTCAAAACAGATTTCAAAAAAACAGGGTCAGTTTCTGGGCCCAAAAAATGGGGACTAATTATAACAGGACCGGTTTTAAGGTCTAAGCCTAAGACCAACCCGCCCGGTGTTTGCTCACCCCTACCAACTAAAGTTCTCAACCTCAAAAGAGCGCTTGTGAGGTGAGGGCAACCTCGGAGGTTATATGCAGAGTGGCTTGGCTTCTCCCAAATGACGTGGGACTCCCTTCCGCATGGTTTAAGTTACAAATCATGCATACTGAGAAAAACTTGAAACAGGGTACTTCAGCCTTGTTTTCTCTCTCCTTTTCCTTTCTTGACATGAATTATTGTCAACTCCTGGTTCATGTTTCAATTTCGGATTTATGATTCTGAGTAGGGGTCAAGAAATAATGAGCTGCTGTAATGTTTCCCACAGTATAATCAGGACAGATTATTGCCAAAATGCTTCGAGTCAAGAAGCATTAACAAATAACCATGTACTCGAGTTTTTCACAGGAAAGGCGCATGGTTACTGCCAAGAGAATGTATCTAGCACACCCTTCTCTAAATAGATAATTAACAGTGCATTAATCAAATCAAAGACAATAAGAACATGTCTTTACCAACAACCCATGCTCCTATCCAGGAACAAAAGTTGGAAAAAGGAAGACCTACACTATACTACTGTACATTTGAGTTAATATTTTCCACAAGATTCTGGCTCAAAGATCTGAACTGTTTTCGAGCTTCCTTATTCACTTCTCAAGCCTACAAGTATCTACATATCTTGCTTAGGCTTCCGGCTGAGCTCTGAATAGTGACCGCCCATTAGCTGCAGGATCTCCTCCCAAAGGCCTGAGGATGAACTCGATGAACCACCACAGATCAGATTTGAGCTACATGCAGCGACATACCAATAATCAGATTCTATTTCTTCTCTCAACTGATCAAACTGCCATCCAGCGTAGCCCATAAAGAATCTAAAATCCTGAGGCTTCAGAACTCCCTTCTTGACCAGCGCAGCTGCTTCATCCAAATTGTTGCGTGCGCCAAAACATAGGCCAGGAATCACCTCCTCAAAGCCAGGAAGCTTGGCCTTTTCCCCAGATTTTAGTAGAAACATGCTCGCTTCGAGAGGGCCACCGAAATGCAAAGAACAGTCGGCGAATGTTGTGGCGAGATCAAGGTTAGTGGGGTTCATGTGTTTGATCTTCTTGTTAAGTGGCCGGTTGATGACTACTCCAAATGGCCCCTCTTGTGGGTGTCTAGTTCCCGATCTGAGAAGGAGAACAACCGTCCTCTCGAAAGTGCGGACCCCATCAAGCTTTTCCGTAGCCACAAGGACACAGCCAGTTTCTGGTACTGGAATGGGATGTGCCCACTTAATGCCTAGAGGTTTGGACTCATGATGACCCTCATCTTTGTTGTGAGCCTCTAAATCTGCCTTTTCTGCCTGTTAATAATTTTAAAAGTAAATAACCACTCAACCAAGTCATTAAAGGGAAGCAAATGTCCATCACCAGTGGAGGATTAAGTTAAACTCTTCACTAGAATTTGCAAACTTTTTAACTGCTTAAACAAAGTCCGTTGACATCCCAGACTGACACCTTAGCCCGTGGAAGGGATTGTATAATAGAAACTGAGACAAGACCGATAGAGGATGACGGGCTTTTTTTTTCCCTTGCTTGGCATGGAAAGAAAACGTCGAGGAGAGGATTCAAGAGGGGAAAAAGGATCTATAGGGCCCACATTCTCTACAAAGTTGGCAAGATATTGGAGAGAAACTGGAGTGACTATATTTTACTCTCGAGAAATTTCAAAATGCTTCTTTACCACGCTTCTGGCGTAAAGGTCATTTTGTAACTTGTGCAATAGACAAAGTTTTTCAAATAAGCTCATCATCCATTTTAATTCACCTTCTTTTACTTTTGTCCAACCAAAACAAGGTTTTCTCCACCTACACCTCCATTTGTCCTCATTCAGTCAGTTCCTGTATTCACCTATTGTAGGGTAATTTCATACAAGAAAAGACAGGTCAGACCAGGATAATCTAGCATGCAGGCCCTTTTAACACCAAAATGGACTCATGATTGGATATTGAGAGATGTATTGTTTACGATTGATAATGACATGCCCAGACATGCAGTCCCCTCTCTGAGTCTTTGTATAAAGAATAGCCGTAAGTGAAAGAACGTTACCTGCTCCCTTGCAAAAAGATTCGCCCTGAACTCTCTCCAATCTAGATTCTTATGGTTAGACTTCTGAGAAGCGGTATCATTGGATCTGTTGCTATCAGAAGAATCTGGAGTAGAATGATCGCCATTTCCTGTGACAAAGTTACCAAAAAGTTCATGATGTGCAAGACTTGCCCTGATTTTACATATTCTCAAGTTGTCTAATGCTTTATGTTTAAGCATATTGCAAAAACCATCTCTTCCACTTACAATTTGAGTACTTCTTCAGTTCACATCACCATTAACTTACAAAATACCAAAGGAGAACTCAGAAATATCTACTTACTTGCATTAGATAAAGGAATAAATGCTAAACAGAATATCTTTGATAAAAAGTACAACCCCTGATAAACATCAGAAGTTGTCAGTCAAGAGCTAGGCTTGTTCCTCATTGCCAAAAAATTACAGTTGTAGGACAATTGGTTCATGCAGCTTTGTCTCCAAAGAGACTACTGATGGTTAAAGGAAAAAAAGCTTTAGAATAATTCGTTAACTAAGCTTCTTGAGAATTGTCTAGCGCAATTCCAGACCGCATAAAATCAAGGTTCAATTCCGAGTCTTTCCTTTCTCTGCCTGGACTCTGGAGTACCAATTACTCAGCATTTTTTAGCAAAAGAAAACCCATGGTCTATGCAAGAGGGCAACAAAAACTAATCAGGCAACAGAAACATTCCATTCCTCAGATTACAGAAAGCTCCATGTTGAAAAGAGCAAGCAAATTTACGAGAAATTTTTTTAGGGTATCGTTGTTCCTCATGTAGCATTTTTCAATTTTTTATTAATCTAATCTATCCTTACTATGATGACAATGAGTTGTAGTTCTTTACAACCGTTACCTTGGCCTACTTTTCAAGAAGTCTTACAGACAGTTAAGTCAACATTGTTGTTAGTGTTGTAGTTTTTGGCTTCAATACAATTGTTTTGCACTCTCTTAATCCCCAATAAATGACCTTATCAACCAAGCGATAATTTTGAAGAAAAATATATCTTTCTTTAAGCAACCGATGCACCAAACACATTCTTCACCCTGACCTCTTTTGGGACATGGTACTAGAACATCACAACTCAAAAGCAACAAAAAAAGAACAAATCCTTTCATGTCCTAACAGATTGAAGACACTAGAATTATCATCCTCTGAGCCAGAGATTGGATACTGTCCCACAGAGAGGTCAATGTGAAAAGAAAAACCACCGTTGCAATCTGTTCTCGCATTACAACGGTATCCAGTATCTTCCAAAGCAATCTGCTTTTAATTAATCATACATTCTGAAAATAAAGTGGCAGCGATACTATCTTTATTCCTAACTCTTGATATGCGTATACATGTCTAATACATACTCACAGAAGACTACCAGAAAGGGACTTACACCCCAGGAAAAAATCAGGACATACCAGGGGCATCAAAATATGAAACCTGAGACTGTTAATTCACCTGAGCTACTAACTTTGATCTACATAGCTCCACACAAAGTCAACCGAGAGGGAACAACATAATAGAAAGAAAATAATATCCTAATCCTTCGCTTAAAGGCATAGCATTTTCCAGAGCTGCCAAAACAGGAAAACCAACTAAGAGCTGACCCACTTAAACGGTACTAACAGCCAATAGTAGCAATTGACATTTTATGGTAGCAATTTGGACAGTCGTATAATTTTCTCAAGAAGCTGGAGGAGTGAAAAAAGTCCTGCAGCTATTTGCAAAGTGTTTGACAAGCCCGTAGCTAGCTGCTTTAGGTAAGCTGCTTCACCAAACTTCAAGGAATTACAACTGTAAAGGACGCGCTTGCCAAATGTGCAAGTTACAGCATATGATTACAGCTACAACACAACCACAGATATACCCAAAGAAAACAATCTTGGTGACAATGCACCGATGACTTCACAGTCCAGGAGTCAAAAACTCAACAGGCCGAAACATGCAGCCACGCAGAGCGAAAGATAAACATGAAATCCTTTGGGGCACATCAAAACAAGCGAGCTACTCCAGATTTTTCCATTCGATCGTCGCCTTCATTTAGTGCCAAGGACAATTTAAAGTTGTTCACATGGGTTGGGAGGTTTCTAATATCATCACAACTAGTGATCCACCGAAAAATAAGAGCTTGAATTGGGGCATTCAAAATTCGCACACATCACGACCCCCCCGCAGATTAACACACACTTTTTCCCATCCTCAAAGGGATTTCACGGTATGCAAAAAAGTCAAACTTGACCACACATCGATGAAAACGAAAAAGGGCGACAAGGGCTGTCGCCATCAAGAATCATCGCAACACAAGAAAACCAAACAACACGAACCACATTAAAAAAGTGCCGAAATAAATCCACACCCACAAAATTCCGATGCAAAGGGGACAATTTTTACACACCAGATGAGGATGAATTGGAGTTGTTGTTCTTCTTGGCCAGAGCTCGAACGGCTAGAGATCGGTGAAGAGCGGGATGAGGCGCATTAGAAGGCCTCTGCTTCTTGAACACGCCGATCTCGAAGACCCTCGTGCCGGGTTTCCCCGAATTCCCACAAATCTCCCGGAAGGAACTGCGAAGAAGGCAGGGGCTCCCGCCTGCGTTCTTCACGTTCAGAGACCACAGATCCATGCCTCTTTTCTTTCGGCTTTTTCTTGCTTTCTTGGCCGAAGAAGAGAGAGGGATGAATTAGCTTCAGCTATTTTCTGGCAGCTCGCGCAGGGAGGGAGAGACTAGTAGTTTCGATAGGGGGAAAGTTGGAGACTTTTGGTGGGTTGCGACTGCAATAAACAATGTCACTGTGTGGGTGACTGAGTCTGCGAGAGAGAGAGAGAGAGAGAGAGAGAGAATCAAGTAACGGATTTGTCGAGAGAAAAAAACAGATGAAAACGATACCTGCTTCACGTAAGCCAGAGAGAGGAGAGAGAGGAGGAATATGGAGAGAAAAAGAATATGCTTTTATATATATATATATCTTCAAGAATCGAAATATCATCTTTCTTTTTTCTTTTCGTCAGAAAAAAATTTTGTTTTACTGATGATTTGTTTTTTTTTTCCGCGAAGAAAAATTCCGACCGGATAGATCCGTGACAAATATATCAAAATCTTGAAACAAAGTTAGGAGATTTTGGATCTCATCACATCTTCTTCAGATGCGATTTCCCAAAATTGCGTTATTTAAAAGACCCGTTTAAACTTAATTGTCACGTTATGTCCATGTTATAATTTGATCTTTTGAAATAGTTGATTTAACGGGACATTGAGTGGAAACGACATCGTCTAAAAGGTCTATTTAATCTTTGTTGTTATGTCACGCATACATCATTCAACTCGTTATATTAATGTGATATTGAGCTAAAGTCACGAAAATTAAATTAGTATGAATAAATCAGTTTAAGATATTTTTTAACACTTTAATCGAGTTGTTTTCAATCTTTTTCTCCAAGTAGCAAGGAGAGCACCAATAATTTCGTGAGCAAAAAATGGAACAACAGAAGAAATTTCAACCATAGATCGTCCTCGCAACCAGGCGGGATAAGCAAAGACTGTCATCCCTTAGCTTGCCGACGTAGGATGATGAAGTCAATAATTTTGACTTATTCAAGATACGGCCCAACGCCATCAAAATTAAAAACGAGTTACTAAGAACACATATGACAACTATTTTGAAATATAATTTCTATTTCAGAAATAAATTTAGAATAGAAACTCGTTTAGTAATGTAATTTTTTTTTTTTAGAACAAATTTTTGTTCCAAAAATAGAAATGGACCAGAAATCTCTATTTCTATAATAAAAATAGATTTTTTTTCGCTATTTTTTCTCTCCCTGCTCCCTGCCTCCTTCGCCTACCACTAGTCGAAGCCTACTACCCACCGTCCAACGCCCTCTGCTGGCTACTGTTGCCCTTCATTCGATGCCCCCGCCGCCATCAGTTCGATGTCCATTGCCATCTGCTCCTTGCCATCCGCCTCCGATCGCTGGTTCGATGTCCATCATCATCTGCTCCCTACCGGCCGCCATCCGCTCCCTACCATCCGCCTCCGATCGCCGGTTCGATGTCCATCATCATCTGCTCCCTACCGGTTGCCATCCACTCCCCAACGCCCCCATTGCCATTAGTTGCCCTCCGCAAGTCCGACATCCATCGCCATCTACCGTCGTCCTCCAACGTCCGTCACCATCTGTCCGCCACCCTCGCTACCATTCGCCCGTCGCCACTTGCGAACGGCCGACATCCGCCACCATCCGTCCACCTCTATCGACCACCACCATTTGCTATCGGTTGCCCACCGATCCGATGTCCATTGCCATTCGCTCGTTGCTCACGAATAACTGATGTCCATTGCCATCCGTTCGCCGGTCGCCATCCACCACAGTAAAAAAAAATATCAATTTTATGTTGTTATCAAACTAATTTCTATTTCAGGAATATAAATTTTATGATGTTATCAAATAAATTTTTTTTCTCGAAAACTCATCTAAAAATCAAAAATAAAAAAATCTATCTGTCCAGAAATTGATTTATGGAACAGAATGATTGTCATTCACGCCCTTAGTCTAACATTCGAATTTCATGTATTCCTTTTACCTCTTTTTTTTTTTTTTTAACTTTTGAACAGGTTAAAAATGAGTTATTACCTTTTCATGATAATGATTAGAGGAGGAACATTTAGTATTGGACATGATCATTTTTAGTAACTTCTCGAGATAACGTGAAAAGGCAAGATATGTCTGCGGCTGAAAAGCATCAGCTGCCTCATGAGTTGCCTCGGGCATGTGCCGAAGGACAAAAGCGAGCTCTTGCAAGCAGCAAAACCTATTTGGCATGCCGAGCATTCAACTTCCTTTGTTGGTTGACGTACCGGACAGCTTCTTAGTCTCGGGACTTGTTAGATTATCCTTTTCGATATAAGCTTCAAGCTTAGAATGCACATCTTTTTATACAATCTCGAGATTTTGATGGAATTAATTTTTTTTTTTATTTAAGACAAATCTTATGGAAGTAATTATCTTTTGGTTTTTTAAGAACAATAAACTTCACAAAATAAGATATATAGATGTTGCGTTTACTATAATTATTTCCATAAAATTATTTAGATTTTTTTATCTCAACCCAAGTAAAAAAAATGTTCACTTTTTTGCATTCATTTGTTGCATAATGTTCTTTCGTACCTGTAAAATATTGATTAACTCTTTAAATCTAGTTGTTTGAAAAATTGTCTCCCTCCTTGAGAATTCTGGCTCCACTTCTGCTCTAAACTCACTCAAAACATTAACATATTGCAACACAAACAAATTTTTTTTTTGAAATTCGTGGTTTTAATTCCCATGCTTTTATAATATCGTCCTAATTATGGTTTCGAACCCGGATTTACGTTGAAAATGGGTTACAACTTCTGCACATTCTAACCTAACACAATGACCTTGTTATATGAAATTGATCAAAGCAGCGTGGTAGCGCACTTAAGAAATCTTTGTAGAAATTGAAATTCTCTATAAGCTAAGTTAATCATAGTCGCCTCATCTGACCTTTTTTCTTCCTTTTCAGCAGATAAAAATAAGAATAATGACACAAACAGTCTCTGAATTTTGGCCCAATGTGTAATGTGGTCTCTTATCTTTCAATTTGACACAAATGGTTCCTGAACTTTAGCTTAATGTTCAATGTGATTCCTGAACTTTTGGTACGTGTATAAACTAGTCCATAAACTATATGAAAATATTCAATGTGGTCCTTCCATTAATTTAAGTTCAGGAACAACATTGAACATTGTCATATAGTCCAGTGACTAGTTTGCACATGTATCAAAAGTTCACGGATCGCATTAAACAAATTAAAAGTTCAGGGACCGCATTGAATATTAAGCTAAAGTTCAAGAACCATTTGTGTCAAATTAAAAGTTCATGAACCATATTACACATTTGGCCAAAGCTCATGAACCATTCGTGTTATTTTCCCGTAAAAATAACATTCATATGCAAAAACACAAGTCAAAAGAGGCACCACACAAACAGAAAACGAAGGCAACAAGGCCCAACACACAACCAGGAACAAAGGCCACAAGGCTTAATGCAACAGAAAACGGCCCAAATACAAACGGCCAGGCCCTTCTTTAGCAAGCTAAGGAAACCCCAGCAGTGCAGGGCGTAAATCAAATAAAATTAACTTTGTTAGGCTTATGCCTGCACAAATTCAAGTATGACATTCACTTAATTAGCATATTTCCTGGCGACATTCTCCTCTGTATAGTGGGAAAAGGGTACATCCTAAACTCGATTTCCCCAATTTCCTTAACACAGTAATCGAAATCACAAAATCAATGGGACACCAAACCTAAGTTTTGAGGTATTTTGCTTAAATAAGACATATAGGCATTAATTCATTCAAATTTGTGATATCTATAGATGGATATGAATATCAACCGTATAACATCAGGTTGGGTTACAACACATCTTTGTTCAATTTCATCGGTCATAGCCAAGGTACTTTTGCAGATAAATATTGTTTATTAGACGTCATGTTTCACCAAAAAGTTAAAAGGACAAATACCACAAAAAATCCTAAACTATGCTTATTGAGATAGGAATACCCTAAGGTTTTTTTTTTTTTTTTTCTGTGTCACAAAAAACCCTAAACTTGCCCATTGGAACATAAATGCTCCAAATTTTTTTTTAGACAAAAAAAATCCAAACTTTTACATGTGTGACATATAATCCTCTATTTCAGTTCCATCCACGGTATATTTGTCACACTGGTATAGGTTCGGAATTCTTTTACGACACAAAGAAAAGTATGGGGGTATTTGTGTCACAATGGATAATTTTAGGGTTTTTAGCGACACAAGAAAAGTTTGAAAGTATTTATGTCACAATGGGTGTAGTTTGGAATTTTTCATGATATTAACCCAAAACATAAAGGTGGTGCAGATAAACATGAAAGCTCAAAATTCAGCAAACGTTGGATTTTCAGATATGTGGATAATGAGAGAGAGAGAGAGAGAGAGAGAGAGAGAGAGAGAGAGAAAAAGAAAGAGAGAGATTAGACCCACATGCGCTAGGAATCCGAGGCAACAAATAGGGCACGATTTTGGCAGGTGAAGGCTTTCCCCATGAATCTATTCTGAACATTGGAGGGAATCCCAACTGTCATAACCGACATCTAGTGAGATTCGGCACCAAACCTTTGACTCGAACCTTGGTCTTCTTGCCTATATATATATATATACACCCTCCGTGGTTTCTGCTTCCTCTTTCTTTTTCCTTCCTTAAGATAAGATTCAGATCTCCTGCAGGTTCTCCGCACATCACTGTTTCTTGACTCGCTCGTGTTCTTCGGGGTTTCGCCACCGTTTGTTTCCCTTCGTAAGTTGTTCGATGTCCTGAATGGCATTGCAGAAGTTCTATTTCGTGCGGTTGTTTGGTTGGCGCGCGATTGTTTGTCTTGTCCTTTTTCTGTATTTCGGTTTCTGATCGTCGGCGTTGATGCGTAAAATTGTCAAGAAACTGCGTTTGGATTGCTACTTTCGTTTTCTATGGCATGGTTTTCATACTGGACAGATTTTCTTTCAAATTTTATCGCGTGCAGATAGATAACATCGAAGCTCTTGTTCGTGCAGAAGGATCTGCCCTGATTCCTTATTTCAAGAGACAAGACGATCTGCAACAATGGACGTCGAGGACAAAAAGGCTCATAACGCTACGGTATGTTTGTTTTTCGCAACACATCGCGAGTACCAAAGCAACCAGACAGCGAGGATGTAATTCGACATTATTGTTACCATAAATGTACTGAATTTTCTTTCGTTCAAATTGCATTTCTTAGGAAAACAACGGTAACGGAGGAGACACGACAAAGATGGACAAAGATGAAAAGGATCTGAATGACTGGCTTCCGGTAACAGCGTCCAGGAAGGCAAACTGGAAGCACTCAGCCTTTCACAACGTCACTGCGATGGTTGGCGCTGGTGTTCTTGGCTTGCCCTTCGCGGTGTCTCAAATCGGATGGTATGCTTCTCATAAGTTTATGTACCAAGTTACTAACTTCAGACTTCCCAAAAATTTAGTATAGCGCCTCTTTTAAATAAGCATATGTAATCTCCTTTGGTGATCATCCCATCCCTAGAGAGATCTTAGCAGTGGAATTTCGTTAATCAAGCGCAACTTACAGGGTTCCTGGAATCGGCATGATCATCGTCTCGTGGTTGGTCACCTTCTACACGTTGTGGCAACTCGTGGAGATGCACGAGGTGGTCCCGGGAAAGCGGTTTGACAGGTACACCGAGCTGGCCGAGCACGCCTTCGGCTCAAAGGTCGGGTACTGGTTCATCATGCCTCAGCAGATGCTCGTCCAGGTCGCGACGGACATCGTGTACACCGTGACAGGAGGGAAATCGCTGAAGAAGTCCCTGGAGCTGCTATTTCCATCGATGGCGAACGGCCGACAGACGTATTACATACTCTTCTTCACTGGCCTGCAAATTTTGCTCTCCCAAACTCCCAATTTCAACTCACTTAAGGGCGTCTCTCTGCTCGCTGCGGTCATGTCCCTTTGGTAAGAAGATTATTTTTTTTTTCTCTAGCTCTTAATTTTATCTCAAGAGTTGCTAAGCACACAAATTGATGTGTATATTAATCTTGTAAATGGATCAAAATTTAGAAAGATATTACTATATTTGTGTTTTTGCATTTTTTTTTTATTATAGAGTTCAAAACGAGCACTTTATTACCTTGCTTCCATATTTTTATCGAAATCTTGCATGCATGCAGTTACTCGATGGTGGCCTTTGTCACCTCAACCATAAGAGGGGCCCACCACCACCACGGGATCAGGCACGGAGTCCGATCCCACACGACGGCCGGCAAGGTGTTCGACACGCTGAACGCGCTCGGGACCATCGCCTTCGCGTTCGCCGGGCACAGCGTCGTCCTCGAGATCCAGGCCACGATCCCGTCGACCCCAGAGAAGCCGTCGAAGAAGCCGATGTGGAAGGGCGTGATCGTCGCCTACGCCGTCGTCGCGCTGTGCTACCTGTCGGTTGCGGCCTCTGGGTTCTGGGCATTCGGCTCGCTCGTCGAAGACGACATCCTTATATCTCTGGAGAAGCCAAAGTGGCTCATTGCCGTGGCTAACTTCATGGTGTTTCTTCACGTCCTTGGAAGCTATCAGGTATCATTCTCATACCAGGAAGCAGCTGTCATATTTACTTGTGTTTTGGGCAAAAAAGATACAAAAATTGCGAGCAATTACCGCACTTATTACTTGTTGTTTCAAATCACAGGTTTTCGCAATGCCCGTGTTCGATCTGATCGAGTCATGCCTGGTCAAGCGGTTGAATTACAAGCCGGGACGTCCCCTTCGCCTCGTATCTCGCAGTGTCTACGTTGGTGAGAAGATCATCAGACTTCTCTCAATGCTCATCTCTTTTAACTGATCTATCAGGGAGATTTCCTTAAATCACAGAAGGAAATCTTCTGATGTTATCAGGGACTAATCATCTGTCTGATTCGAGAATTCTTCTGTGTCGACGGCAGCTTTAACTGGGTTCATCGGAATGTGCATCCCCTTTTTCGGCGGACTTCTGGGATTCTTCGGAGGGCTTGTTTTCGCGTCGACTTCTTACTTTGTAAGTCGACAAACTAAATGAGAATCGATAACCACACGATCAGTTAAACGGTTCTTCTTAAACATTAAGACTATCAAAACATTTTAACACGATACTCGTTTTCTGATCTTTTGGACGTTAAATCCAGATACCCTGCATCATGTGGCTCGCAGTCCACCGGCCTAAGAGGTGGAGCTTCCACTGGACAGCATCATGGGTATGTCAACTTAGCTTCAAGCAAGGATATTTACATTTTCATGCACGTTTCATCAAATTCTTCTCGCGTTTTTCATGACATCTGCTTATTTATGTGTTTCTTTTTGTGTGTGTTTGATGACAGATTTCGATCATAATTGGGGTTTCGATAGCAGTGCTTGCTCCAATTGGCGGAGTGAGACAGATCGTTCTCTCGGCCAAGACCTACAAAATATTTTCTTAGTTGGGTTTTGGAGGTTGTGTAGGATGTGAAGCTCTTATTAATATGTATTTACTCAGACGGTCATCTCCTTAATGTTTGAGAGATGATTTCACATTAGATTTCTCTGTGTTTGTATATAAGTTGAGACCTACGTTGTTAGAGAATTGAATAAGTTTGGGTTGATATTGGAAATTGAATAAAAGAGTCAATTTAGTAGCCACCTCCACAGCAACATGCATTGTTGCTCATGCTTTTGTTTATGTAAAACATTAAGGCTCCCTTAACTGCACAATCTTCCCTTATAGCCGCGCTTGCATTGTCGGTCCTTTATCCTTGTACCTCCGACGAGAGAGGCCATGCTGATCACGAGGAACCGGACCTATGTCCTTTATCCTTGTACCTCCGACGAGAGTGGCCATGCCGATCACGAGGAACTAGGCCTATTGCAGCTGCGTCCGCTGTCGAGTCAGAAGGCCCGTGACAGCTGATCTTTTCGGTTGCATTGCCAATCTCTTTGGATGCTATTCTCATTTTTGGTTAACGCGGACAATCAAATCTCTATGTGCTCGCCATTCACATGACGATCACGAGAACGTTTTAGTAGGGCCTGATCAATTTGTGTATTCTGGTCGCTCTGTGCTGTTTTGCTCTTTTTCCTCGCACAACATTTATGAACACGCAATGAATTTGGGGTAGAACTATTTTCACGTCCTCTTTCAGCTACAAGACCCTTTTGAGCTAATCGACCAATTATCATCCAATCACCAGTGCCTCTTCTCTCTCTCTCTCTCTCTCTCTCTCTCACCATATTTCTGCTAAGTTTTCGGGTCCATTACCATGTTTGCTGTATCTTTCTGATTTGACAGGTAAATCCCTGTTATAAAAAGATGTCTTTTTGTCCAAAACCATGTAAAGAAGGCGACTTTCCTTCAATGAGTTTGCCGACGCCTGACAACTTTCCTTTTACTTTATTGCAAATCTCCTTTTCCTTCCCATATTTGTCTTTAAATTTATAAGATCAGAACTTCCTGCTTGGCGCAATAGAGAATATAAAAATGAAAATTTTTAAAGTAACCCGAGATAAAGAAGATGCAATTTATAGCGTGCTTGATTAAAATGGAGGGTTAGTTTAGATAATCAACTTTAAAATGTGTATTTTAAGCCAAAAAAGAGGTGGAAATTGCCCCACCTATGGTTCAATTCGAAAGAAATTAGTATTGGAATTGATTACGTTCATATCAAGACTAAGAAAACTTGCTTAAAAATCGTTCTGGTTTGAGCGGCCCCTATACAGGGGTCACAAAGGTTAGCAACCTTCTCGACGCCGGAAAGGTCGCTGAAGAAGGAGAAGAAGTGCATCTTTCATCATTTTAAAAGATCATACTCCATCTTTTTTCACAACTCCATTGCAAGATCCCTTTTTTCTAAAAGGGAAATAGCATAGATATTATACAGTTGAATGCTTCAAGTTCAACTCTTGACATGAGGCCATGGATGGCTCCACCAACTACTATCCCTTTGAACTGGTGAAACGAAAAGTTTAAATGTCACCGATCGACTTTGATATCCTTCAAGGCTCGACGCTAGGCATATTTGATCTCGCAGTGTTTCAAGTCTTCATTGGCTCAAATTGTACACTAGAATTTGCCAAGTTGCTGCAATTCAAATGCATTGAAAAAGCCTGAGTTCCTATTGAATGATCGGCAGTGGCTGTGATTCCATTGAATTGCAAACTAATTCTCGTTATTGTCATATTGAATCTGTATATAGTATTCCAAGTGATAGGCTAAAACTTTTGCAATCAAAATATCTCTCGTTGCCATACCTCTAGAATTTGTTCTATGTTAAATTGGAGGATCTAGAATTTCAGATTCTGTCACTGTGACTATGACTATTTGAGCAGCTTCACAGCCAAGGACTCGGTAGAACAAGCAGCCAGTTTCCATGATATCTCATTGCTTTGCCTCGAAGGGATTGCCTACGCTAAAAAAGGATGGTCAAAGCGGAACTGTGGTTATGCATCAATACCATGAACGTTTGTATCTTCTGTCCGAAGCACACATCCCATGAGTTGCATTCGGATGTCGAAAATGTGGCGAGATGTTTGATATTGAACAGAGTTTTGATCAGATTTCCTGAGAATAGTACTCTTTATACTCTTGCAGGGAGCCTGGGACTGGTGTCGCTTCACTGCTTCGATGTAGCTATCTGTATCTTGAGTTTGATCTTAGTGTCATATTTGACTTCCAGAAGATCGATTTTCACGATAATTCATAATTATGTTCCCGTGAAGCACTTTTTGGATCAATTTTCTTTACATCTGCACTCCACTTTCCCAATGAAATTGCCATGATGAAATATGATGAAGATGCATGCATGTGCATGGTCTATTTTGACTAGGTGCCTAATTGGAAGCGAATAGTATGACTTGAATCTCACTGCTATCTTATCTTTCCCAATAACAGATTTTTTTTTTTTGTTGCAGCTGATTGTTAACTGATTAAGAAGCTGCTATACAGTACTTGCTTCCAGGAGAAAGACAGCGCTCCTTCATCTAATTTTTCTTCAAAAAGATGCTGCAAATTCAATGTGTTTCTTAGCTTTAGAGGAGAAGACACTTGAAAGAACTTTACAGATCATCTCTATGCGGCTTTGGATCTGAAAGGCGTCATGACTTTCTGAGATGATGAAAAGCTTGAGAGAGGAAAAGCTATTTCCCCCGAATTTCTCTCCAAGGGCTCTTCTTGGGGTCATTGGAGGACTTGGACCCGGTAACATGGTAACCAAGTCTTCCTTACCTAAGAAGAGGGTGTTTCCAACTATAAGAGCCTCCAACACCTGTTTGGTAACCTGACAGGCTGTTTGGATGTGTTCCTTATTTTAACATGCTAGTGCCTGCATACTCTGCACCTCCAATTCCCCTTAGATTTTTTCTTTCTAGGAGATGGGAATACAAACGAACACTTACGGGTCTCCCACCCCTGAGAAGTACCTACCCTAGTTTATCCTTGAGCCTTTTAAAGACCTACTTAGGTCCAATTGTTAACTGATTAAGTAGCTGCAATACTTCTACTGGCTTCCAGGAGAAAGGAAAGTGCTCCTTCATCTAACTTTTCTTCAAAAAGATGCTGCAAATATGATGTGTTCCTTAGCTTTACAGGAGAAGGCACTCGAAAGAACTTTACAGACCATCTCTATGCAGCTTTGGATCTGAAGGCGTCATGACTTTCCGAGACGATGAAAACCTTGAGAGAGGAAAAGGTATTTCCCCCGAATTGCTCAGCGCAATTGAAAAATCGAGGTTCTCTATAGCGATCTTGTCCAAAAACTATGCTTCTTCATGATGGTGTTCGGATGAAGTTGTGAAAATTCTGAAGTGTAAGGATCTGATAGGACAGAGAGTTTGGCCGGTGTTCTACAATGTGGATCCCTCAGAAGTACGCAAACAGACAGGTCGCTTTGCGAAAGCTTTTGCTGAGCATGAAGAGAACTTCGCGGGCAATTTAGAGAAGGTGCAGGCCTGGAGGAATTGTATGGAAATATAACAAGATAAGAATGTTGCCTCAGCAATTGTTTTGTCTTAAGTTCCAAGAAGTTTGGAATTAAAAGAAGAATAAAACCAAGAAAAGCAAAGCATTTTCTACTAATCAACAAGCAATGTTAGGATGGAATGAACATCTAATTACTAATTAACCCATTGACGTCAAACCAAAGACTGCAATAAGAAGGAAGAAGCTATTTATAAAGATCCAAATGTTACATATTAGAACTCAATCTCAAAATTACCCTAAGCATGGGTAACTTTTTTTGCACATATTTAACTATTAAAAGCAAACAAAACAACACAATTTGAGCATCTCAACTAAGAAATTTAGAAAAAAAAAATATGTTTATATATTATATAAAAATAGATTCAGGTCGAGCGGTCCGATCCGGTTCAATGACCCCTAGAATCGAGGACCGGACCGCCCGGCCACCGGTCCTACTTATAGGAACTGGGGACCGGACCAGTTTCCTAAAGGACCGAACCAAAATGGCCGGTCCAGGCTAGTTTGCTCACCCCTAGTTTCCATTTATGGGAGCCTCCATCATCTATTCAAAAATTCGAAAAGTTGCCTAGATGCGTTCTTTATTTTAACATATCGGTGCTCGCACACCCTGCATCACCAATTCTCTCCAGATTTTTCTTTTCAGGAGGTGGGAATACGGATAAACACTTGTAGGGTCTCCCATCCTTGAGGGATACTTCTCCTAGTTCATTCTCGAGCTTTTTAAGGACTTGCTCATTCAAGCGCTTTCTAGGGAAAAAATTTGGTCTTTTTCTTACCAAATGGGATTTTTTGTCAAATTTGGAAATGCCACCCTTACGTATGATTTTCCTTACCATAGCCTCCCAAAGGAAAAGAAGTTCCTTTACCAAATTAATGGATGATAAACCGCCAAGAGGGAAAAAAAATCACTCGCGAATGGCATAGAAGGCAGAGCAACACAGCCAACTGGGCCAGAATGTGCAGAAGTGCACTTATTGTGTCGTCTCAGGTTTTTCTTGGCGAGGGGAAACAGCAGCCTAGGAACATGTCCTCCTTCACTTCTGGGACTCACCCTTTATCCTCTCCTCCATATCTCGGTCCACCTCCCCCTCTTTCCAGCGGAAAGATCCAATCTTTTTCCCCACGGTTCTCGTCAATTCATCTTCACCGACGAGCATCGTCGACAAATGGGAAGTGGGTTCGTCGCGATACGAGGTTCCAAGCGAAATCAGCGGACTCTGATGACCCAATTGTCTCTGCACGGAATGCACAAAGTGGCGGTGGCCCGTCGACCAGCTTCTTGTCCGTGCTCTGTCCCTTGCTCAAGCTATTTTCCGTGAGTTCGTCGCCCTTCAATTTCATTTCAGTGTCATATGGTAGCTTTTGATCTTACTACTTTATCAGCTTAGTCGAGAGCCTGGCACTCGGCATCACTAGCTTATCGAAAAGCTTTGTGCAAGCAATGTTTGTGCTGAGCATAATGTTAGTGATTATCCAATTTTTAGGGTGATTTCTATAATTAATTAAGATAAAGAGGATGTTGGAACTGTATTTTGAACCATTATTCTTTCAGCATCCAAGAGGTTGCGTTAAAAAATACCCTTTGCAATATCGTTCTTTCCACTAGACTAGTTAATTTGGCATGCTGTGCATTCTTTGGCTCTTTGAGTGCAGGTGCTGTATTTTACTGTTATATTGTGCTTGTGGTTCTCCATATCAACCGAGCTTTCTTGTTTCTTGTAGGGAGGAGATCCCTCCAGTCAAAGGAATGACGCTTTGGAGGTACTCTATTGAGACATTCAAAATGATTTGTTCATTATATAGTAGTATATATGTGACCGGTACCTGTGTCTCAATAGCGTGAGGGAGAACTTTTCATGTGGTTTTACAGTCGTACTATTATCTTTCGTAGTTCTTTTTGGAACTCTTGTAATCTGGAGGCATGAAGAATACCATTTGGTTTCAGTTATTATGGTATGAAGAAGAGAGTAATCTTGTTTCCGGTTTTGATGTGCCCAGCATATCTAAATAATTGGTCTTGAGTTTTTTTATGTGGCCACATATGGTTGTGCTTTAAGGAAAAATTGCCTTTTTCATTTACCTTATGTTTAACCCTGGGGATTTTAATGCTTTTCCTGTAATGCGGTACCAGGTGGCAACCTCTTCCTTGTCCACCTTGGCAAGACTTCCGTGGGGTTCAAGATCAGTAGTAAATTCGAAAGATGGTGAAATCACGGTTTCAGGCCCTCCTCTGCCTTTGCAATTGTTTGAATTTGGTGAGGATCTTCAACAGTCACTCTATTTACCATATGCTGCTTGTCATTTGAAGGAGATTTTGTTCTTATAGCTGGCAGACAGACCATGTGGAGACTTTACTTCCTCTCAACAAGAGAACTAGATGTTAGCTTATTTAGTAGATAGATCAGATGAAGAGTGTATCGTGTATGAGAAAGGATAGGCCATACGCCATGTTTAGCCATTTTGAGTCTCCAATGTTAGCCCCTTTAATCTTTCTCTTGTTGGTTCTTCAGAAGAAAAAATAGCATGTTTTGCTTGGTGACGATATTTTACTGTTAGTCACCAAATTTTATTTTCTAATGTCTTGTAATTAAAAGATCTAGCGACATTTCTTTTCTTATTTTTCATTCAACAGAGGCATGCCCCTTTTGCAGGAGGGCCCGTGAGGCCATCACTGAGCTGGATCTTTCTGTCGAGGTGAGCGAAGCAAACAACATTACCTAACTCGTTTAGTTCCTGCTATAATTTGCAGTTCTCATTTGTATCAATATACCTCTATGTTATTCTTTTGAATACTATTACGATTTTGGGGTCACTAGATAGAGGAAGAGAAACTGCAAATGACTTCATCTCTGCCCAATTGACTTCATGAAAGATTACATAGAGGCTCTATTCCTGGAGCATAGAGACATTCACAATTAGTCATGAAATCCTAACTATCTTATCTGGAACTCAAACTAATCTCTAGAACTACTACATATACTTCAACAGATATATTTCACTCTCAAAATATATCATTCTGCAGCAATCAAAATGTAATTATCATGTTAAACTTGAGCTGCTGAGATAGGTCTGATCTGCTATGCCGTTACTGTTAGGCTTACATGTTATATTTCTTTAAGCCTGACAGAGAAGAACATTTGTTGTCATGAACCAATGTGACCTTTCCTGTCTGTCCACGTACTACTATCATGTGGCTTTGGGGAGGGATCCATGCTATGTGATGGGAGGGAATTGCCCCCATGCATTTTTTCCATGACCAACTAATGTAACTGAGTTTTTGAATAGTTTTCAATCTGGTCCACGTAGGAATTCCAAGATGAGCTACAAGAGAAGCTATCATTCCACATATCCTTAATCGTTGCCCCCATAATTAGGAGTCATTATAACAATCTTGTAGTTATTGAGAAATAATTAGTTCACATACAAATTCTATTTGTTATTGTGCATATAACCCTTGTTTTAAATACAAAAGGCCTAATAATTTTTGCATAGATTAGTAAGATTTATAAAGATGTAGCATTAACTGTTAAGTTTGCCCCCACTTAGTTCTAGATCTGTGCTTGTGTGGTTTCCTGTGGTTAACTCCTTCATGTGGGTGCTCAGGTCTATCCTTGCCCAAAAGGGTCTGCAAGGCACAGAGAACTGGTCAGAAGTCTTGGTGGCAAAGAGCAGTATGTCTCTTATCTGTAACAGTCGCAAAGCCATTTCGTGTAAGGTGCATGATGATTGTTCTTTAGGCATCTTTCTATCAGATCTAAAAGCATTTAATTTATATGTAAAAAGACTTGTGAGCCACATTGAACTGTGCACATGACGACTTGTTCTCAAGGCCCTTGGGGTTTTATGTTTCTGAGCTTGATTATCATCTGTAAAGTAGATGATTATCTATATCACAACACTTATGTCCCAGTTGTGAGTGCAAATATGAGTTTCAGCGAGTTGTATTGTAAATTGTGAAAATATCTGGCTCTAACTGTCACAAAAATAAAAAAGTGAAGAAAAGAACAATATAATGCCCGCTCTCACACATTTGGTATATTTATGAGTATAGGAAACAAGAGAGCTGTCGTAAACCTAATGTACAAACCCAAAAAGTATTGAATGAGGCTACTTGCATCTAATGATGACTAGAGCTAGTTTCCCTAGGAGTGTATATCCAGAACTCCTTATAAATCCTACTCAACTGCAAACAAATCCATGAAATTTGAATGTAAATAAAGAATAGAAGTCAACCAATCGTTGGGATAATTTAGCCTGGTGGTGTAGATTGTCCTTGGCATTTCAAAACTGATCTTTCCTTATTTACTCCGGAATGTGGCTTGAGGTTAGGAATATTTTACTTCGACTATTCCATGGATTTAATTTGTGCAACCTTACAGTTTGACCTTTCGCAGGTTTCCTTTCCTGATTGACCCAAACACTGGTGTCTCAATTTATGAAAGTGGTAAGTCAAGCAGTTATATTTGATGGAAATCTTTTAAAGGGAGCTATTGCCATGGTTCTGCCATTTACATGAAATGGTCATACTCTCTTTATAATTGCATAAAAAAACCCTACATCATGTGAAAATTCAACTCTTAGATATCTTTGGACATGCAAAAGATCCTTGATTTGGTCTACACTCGAGTGATCTACTTTCTCTGGTCCATAGTTATCGTAGATGAGAACAAAGTTGGAGGAAATGGCATATATCCTGGATAGTTTACCTTGCGTGATCTTTACCAGACTGTCTGCGATTTTTCTGTGACCTGGATGAGAACTGCTACTCAACATTCTAAAACTATCTTTTGCCTTGTCTTCTATTTCTCTTCCCATTTGTGCAACCATTGAAGTTAATGACTGGGCTTGCCACTAGTTACAAAACTTGTTGCCGGATGGCAACTTATCTATTACTTAAGTTTACATCTCTACTTTGAGGGATAACTCATACACGTCCATTCTGTTGATTGCTTTCAATACCACAGACAAAGGTAACTAGACCTCTCAAAAATATATACTCAGGGGGAATCCGGGAGCTTCTGAGGTCTCATGCATATGGCTTGAAACCACTCTGCAGGATCTTCCCTCTTGGTTGCAGTGAATCGTCTTAGTTTTACGGAACAATAAGTGGATTGCAAAGATGCTTAGGGTCAAAGCAAAAGAGAAAGAAGAGGATGAGATGGCATCATATGATCTATATTTACCATTTTCTAGAAGCTTCTCTTCTTAATTTCCTCCATGTCCAACATCTACACATTTCTGGTAGTACAGAAGATAGTGCTGATCTCTTCTGATCAGCACTGTGGCTGCAGAGAGACTGCAGATGTGTAGGAACTGTAGCCATTGCTCAAAAAGAGTATGTGTATGCAGTTTATGAACGAATGATGATCCATGTTTCACTTGAATTTCTTATTATCCAAGCAGAGATCTTTACTTGGATATATAAAAGAGACACTGAGCCTCCGCAAGGAGAGCCCCGGTGTACAATTTCCATCCGATGTTTACTTTTTATTGTAGATCTGATGTTCTCTGATTTTTATCATCAATTCTGCAAATGTTTATCATCATTAATTTACTTTTGGTAGCTCTATGAAGTGCATAATGTTGTGTACAAATAATATACGGTTAGGTAGTTTCTAGAACTTCTTGGCCAGTATTGAGTTAATTTATAGCTGCTCCCCCTTTTGAAGCCTCGATGCTCTAAATTTTGGCACATTCTTCTGTGTTTGGACAGGTGACATAGTCAACTACCTATTTGAGAAATATGGCAATGGTACAAACCCTAGTGCTGGGCTTCTTGAAAGGTACTGTATGCCCTCTCTGTCTACCACAAAGAACACCCATATATCAGTTGTTCACTTGTTTGAGAATAGAGGAAGATATTGAGATCTACTTGAAAGGTACCATATGCCGTCTTAATGTACCACCAAGAAAACTCATGTATCAATTGTTTATTTTTTTTGAAACCTCGGGCAGAGTAGAATTTTGGACATAGAGGACCAAGAGTAATTCAATGGAACGGTAAAAGGAAAAAAAAATTGAAACTTATTGGAAATTTGAGGATAACATTTGGTAAATTCCCCAATAATTACATTGTTATCTGAGGCTTTTGTTTTTCCTTTCTTGTATTTCTCACCAAATGAGAAATAAGAAAACCTCATGGAATGGAAATTTGGGGAGTGGTTAACAAAATGCTGTTGTAATCTAGGACTTGAACGGGAGTGTGCATTCTTTTTTGGTCTGAGGTGTACATATATCATGTATAAGATGTAAAGTTAAGAGAGTTTGAACTGCCTTATGTTTTTCTGTCGTAAATAGATGATGCAACTAATATATTGTGCATCTCTTGACTTCATACATCTCCTCTCTCTTTCTATCTGAAATGCAGTACATTATTCACGGGATGGATGCCAACAATTCTTAGAGCAGGTAGAGGAATGACATTATGGGAAAAGGCAAGACGAGACCAACCGCCAGAAATGTTGGAACTTTTCTCATATGAAAACAACCCTGTAAGAAAATTCAATGCTTTTGCTGGTCTATATCAAGGATAATGTCCTACTCAATATATTAGTGAGATGATCTGATATTTTAATGGGGGGGAAGAAAGATTAAGAGAAAGCATCTTCTCAGTTTTGAATATTGGAGAAGCTTCTGTGTCCATTATTAAATTGCAGAATTTAGCAACAGTGGAAACAGCTTACTCCTGGAACCCATTTTCAATAGATCATCTGATGTACCATAGAATTCCCTACTTACTTCCCTTTCAGAGTACCGAAGCATTACCCATCTTTCTAAATGAGCACGTTTCATCGTCGGTGAATACAAAGAAAAGCTTCTACTTGGTTCATGTTAACTTCTTTGTTTCCCCCCTGACTAGTACTCTGTTCCATCTTCTCAGTATGCTCGAATTGTCCGTGAGGCGCTCTGCGAGTTGGAGCTCCCTTATATCCTGCAAAATGTCGGAGAAGGATCTAGACGGGAAAAGATACTTATGGACCTATCCGGATCAAAAGAGGTCAGTTCGTGCATGGACAAGAGATCATGTGATTTTCCAGCTGCATCTTACATACCATGCTCTGGCATCAATGAGATCATCAGAGGAATTCTGCATTCGTGATTAAGTAAACTCGATGCAACGTCTTGATAAATTGCAGGTGCCTTTCATAATTGATCCCAACACAGGCACTAAAATGGGTGACCACAAGGAGATCCTGAATTATTTGTTCCAGACATACTCTTCTGCTGTGTAGCAAGATTAGGAGTGCATAGATGTACCTGTAATCTGTACAAACATTTTCATCGGTTTGGCTATGTTACTGCATATCTGCAAACGTGCTTTGTATATCTCAGACCAACTGTTCGGATGGCGGCACGGGCAAATTAGTAGTATATGGGATGGCTTGTATTTAAAAAATATATATATATATATATA
>BCNH02000006.1:21450327-21476056 GCA_001662345.2 Metrosideros polymorpha var. glaberrima | reverse complement strand
TTTTACTTTTCATTTTCCTTCTCACGCTCATAGGCCGCTGGACGTCGGACGTCAGCCGCCGGACGTGCAGACACCGGACGCGTGGACGCCGACCGTTGGACGTCGGCTATCGATCCCCGAGCATCATTTGGTAAACTTGCCAAAAATAGAATGAGAATGAAGGTGCGTTTGGCAAATATAAATTCTCATTTTCTACCATAATTGATTTTTGAAAAAAATGAATTCTTGCCAGAATTTTTTTATTCTGGCAAGAATTATTTTCATGCAGGCCCTCATTCACCATATTTATCAGGAATCAAAACAATATGTCGAGGCACCGCCATAATTTTGTGATGTATCCATTTTTTCTTCGAATGAAAACATCGAGTACATAGGTATCACATCCCACGCAGATCAAACATTACTTTGCCAGCTAATATTTTGCCAGAAAAATTTGAAAATAACGATATTTTGTTGCCATTTTTGTGCATCAAAAAAGAAAATCATGCGTTTGATAACCATCTAGAATTTTTAATTCTACTCCAGAATTAATTTTGGAGTAGAAATGCGTTTGGTAAAGAATTACTTCTGAAACAATATTTCTCAGGGAGAATTGTGTTTGGTCAAAAAAGCGATTTTCTAGGGTTAGAAGTAATTTTCCAAAAGTAATTCTCTCCCATTTTTACTTCTTTTACTTTTTCACTTCTCATTTTCTTCTCATGCTCGTCAACCACCGGCTACTATCGTTGCCCATCGCCGTCAGTCATTGGTTGCTAGCCATTGCTGATTGTCGGCCGCCACTGTTCGCCATTGGTCGCCGTTTAGTAACTGGACAGAAGCAAAAGTAAAATGAGAGCGCGTTTAGTAACACTCCAAATTTTTTTTTCTCATTCTCATCTAAAAGTTGAATTATGGAAGAGAATTCAAAACAAATGATTCCTAAGTCCCGTGAAGTTATCAATTACTTGAGAGCACCCAAAAAATACAAATGATTGACAATCTTCTCCGACTCCAATCACCCTCATCATCTAATTCAATGGGAAGAAGAAGAAAACGGGTTAGGTTTTCGGTAGGACAAGAATTTGATCCCGATTGAATTAGATCATCAAGATTGTATTATACAAGTATGAGTCAATATAGATCAAACGGGTCAATTCGAATTGGGTTTGGATTGGATTTATTTTCAATCCATCCAAACTCGATCCAGCCCACTTGTTTGACGGATTCTACTATTTTACTAAGGTTGTTGTGTTAGCCCGTACCTCACCTGTTCGTGAACTAATTAGAGTAGAGTATATTATTAGGAGGCAAGTTGGAGTTTTCCATGTTTTGGTGTGTCCCGTTCCCGAGCGCGATTATCCTCCAGCCACAACCAAACAGGGGAAGAACCTCGGCCGTTCTCCCTTCTTGTCATCATCTTCATATCAGAAGCAAATTAGATAACGAGAGAAACGCCCCCACAAGTTTCACGAAGAAGAAGAAGAAGAAGAAGAAGAAGAAGAATGGCCAAGGCGAAGAAGCAGCTGCTTTCTAAAGCCCCATGGAGAGTGGAAGAAGATGACCAGTCGGACAAGTTCAAGGACGCGAAGCTCAGAGTCACGAGCCAGCCTGGGCAGACTCCGACCATGCACGTCCCTCGCAAGAAGAACAAGCCCGGCGACGCCGACGAAGGAGACGATTCTGCCCTTGACCCCGAGCTCCGTTACAGCTTCCAGCGGAATTACAAGGTTCGCTCTCCTGTACTCTCGATTAAGCTCTAAATTCATTGAAGTAGGTAGTGTGCGGTATGTGTTCAATCTGGTACTGCGCGCGTCGAAGCGATCCTGGACCTTTATGGTGTTGTCCCTATGGTTCATTTTCGTGAATTTCTGGGATATAAGAATGTAAATGCAGCGTGCTTTGCACATTCTAGAGAATTCAATCCGAAAATCTCAATTGTGCACTAGCTTGTTTACTTGAGGGCTTAAGTAGTCTGTGACTGTGCCTTGTCGATGAGACAATTCTCGGTAGCGAAAGTGAACGTGTAATATCTCGTGTTTTCGTGGCAAGATGGCAATGGTAATTATTTGAATTTGCTTTGAGTCATGAATGTTGTTGGTGGACTAGCTGTTGCTGTACTTTCTTGCAGAATATTTTCAGGTCAATGGCTGCTGAAAGGCGTTGAATTTCCACCTCAATTTCACTGCTGTCTGTCTAGGTATTAGAATAATAGATAAGGTTAGAAACTTTGCAGGAATTATCACTTGAGTACTTACGGTTCATAAATCAATATGTGAGTCAGAGGACCTGTCTGATGTGAGTATGATTAATATGGGTTAGAATTAGAGTTAGAATTCTAACTCTAACGTTCTGCATTCACCACTATCTTGTTGGGATTATTTGTTTATGGAAGATTTAGATGCAGTTGCTGTTAATGTTATATGGATGCATGATGTAAGTCTTTGATGTGTGCTCTATGTGCACAAGCATTCACAATGTCACACAGCATTTGTTCCTTTTTCAAGCGGTTGATGTCTGTCTTATTGGTAGGTGTGGCAATTCTTTCAGATAGGAGTGAGGTTAGTAGGAGAAAAGGGTAAAGAGTACCCATGATGACAAGCAGCTCAATATCGTACGTATATATTATGATGCTAAATCTTATCAAGATAAGCGTAGTTTTATGTTGTCATTACTGTTATGATGAAATGGATATCAACTTTGGACCTACTCAATTGTGATGGAAATGGCACTAATAACCAAAGCATTGTTTTGAGATGTATCCTTTATGTACATTACAGAAATGTTGTGATTTACATATCATTTGGTCGGTGAATCTATAGTTTTTATTGAGGGGAGGCTTCAGCACCTATGAGGCGGGATGGAGAAAAGATTCATGAAACCAATTCTGCTTGTGGGAAATCCTTCAGTGGTGTCATTGTTATTGTGCTCGCACTTCCCTCTCTCTTCCTCGTTTATGATATGTACAGCTCTTTGTTGGTTATGTCCCTTACATTTTCCCCTCCTGACTTTTTGTCTTAGCTATTTTACTGGTCATGTGTAATTTCATTTTCTTTTGTTCTTTTCTGTTTCAAAATGACTTCCTGATATCATATTTATTGCACTTGCAGTTCCTTCAGCGGGTATTTAGCATTGACACCATTGTCAAACCTCTTCCACCTGCCATGGCGTACAATGTCTCCAGGAATCTAAGCTTCTTTACACGCATTTTCACACAGTTCTTTGGTAGGTTGTTTCTGACAATTTCTCCTCTCCTCTTGTCAAGACAACTAGTTCGAGGCTTTCAGCCCTAACAAGTTCTAAATTTCTAATATCTACTGTTAAGGAGTTTAATAAAGGTATAACAAGTTCTAATAAATGATATTTGAGGTTGAGCAGCTTTACTTTCCATGTATAGCCTTATCGTGCCTGTAATTTCTTTTAACCGGTTAAAACTGGTAGGACATGCATCAAGTGCAGAACATTCATGTAGGATGTGGGCTTCTCTGATTGTCTTCCTTCTATACATAATGGATTACATTGCGCATGTGGTTCTAGACATTTTCTTTTCCATGTCTGTCCATATTAAAGAAAAGGAGGATTATCAAATTGATATTCTTCCTTGCTTGGTCTTGACTATTGAGTCATGGGGTACTTCCAACCTGTCTACACTCCAATCAGGTAATAGCTCTAGAATAGCAGCAGGATGGAGGTAATTTAGCAATGTGAATGACACGAAAGGTATTTTACGATGCAAGAATTAGAAGAACAATAAGATCCTCCCACCTGTTGCTGCTAAGTACTGCACCTAAATCCCCATCTGGTAATTTTTGCTCAATACACAAAAGGGCCACCAATGTGACCCAAAGTGCAAATGGTGGCCAATAAACTGCATTAACTGATTCAATTTTCAGGTAGTGACAACATTAAGTGGAAGTTAGCAGCTCGATAGTGAAGCTTTAATTGTTGTGTTCCTTCTTGGGATGATTTTTTTCTCATCATTAGAATTCTTGGTTTCACAATTCGGTTGAGTTGACATACTTCTCTCCTGACAGATCCAGAAGGAATTGCGAATGCACAGAAGTCGCTTGGTATAGGACAAGAAGAAAAAGCTCGTCGTGTTCGTTAAACATACAGCGATAGGATGCAGCACACAACTTTAAACCATCCTCGCAACATTTTGGTTTGATCCCAGGTTTCAACTGGGATGTCAAGAGTTTATGGTGGTAAATTGTAGCTGAAGGTAGTCCTTGAGCTTTCTAAGCTAGATCCGTGAAATTTTTGTATTAGACAATAAGCACATGCCCAACACCAGTGATCCATGGGAAGCCCCCTGGTTATTAGGTAACTAGGTAACCTTTTCTGTATGACCTGTTGACACATACTTTTTGGAAGTTGTGAATTCTGAAACTCTTAAATTATTTGCAAGATTGCTGCTGGAAGCTTGTAAAACAAGTCAGGTTGACACTGTTATGAAACATACCCGTGCCAACAACGAAACATCTGAACATGCTCCGGGATTACTGATATTGGCTTGCGGTCTCCCCTGCTGTTCTTTTGCACAGTGATGGGAACGCCATGATCGACTCGTTTTCCCTTCCTACTCATCCTTCTTGTTGTCATAAGATGTTCCTTAAGGTGCATTTGTTTTGTATAAAATGAAAGATTTGAAAAATATTTTTTAAAAAATAATCACTCGCATCGCTTACAAAAATGAACGGACAAAAAAGTGTATATCGTTAAAGAAAATATTTAGACATAAATTGTAGTCAATAATGAAATATTTTTATTGACTAATTGTTTCAAGCGATTACTTTTAGGAAATATTTTTTTCAAAACATTCATTTATTGCATCAAACGGAGCCAGATCTTGAAATATGTTCCTCAAAGGAAAACACAAATTATTTGTTTGGTAGCATCTCTGAACATGGATACTACACCTAAAGATGCCATCGATGCATTGACCTGATATATCCCATTTCAAGGAGCAAAACTTCAGGACTTCACAGGGAGACATCTTAACAAAATGATGGAGGCTATGGAAGATGTTTAAGGAGCTATCTTAAACATAAAACATAAAGCAGCAACTTTTGCTAATACAAAGCGATGATTTTATCCTTCGTGTTCCTTTGCAGATACAGACAGTTTTCCATCTCCAATGGCTCCCAGACAACTTTCATATGCTGTTTTTTTTTTCCCGGTACAAAAATCTTGATAAGGACTAAGTACCCTAGCAGGCTTGTTCAATCTCTAGCAAAAATTCCCTACATACTTTGAGGAAAAATAGAAGACAGCGAAACAAATGCTAGTCATAACTCATATCAAATTGTGTCTGCAACAAGGTCAGAGGTAAATGATATGGAAAGATTGTAAGTGCATGAACATTCAGATATGAAGGATGAATACATTAACGTGCTACTCTGCTGTACAACGGAAATTGCACGCCGCCCATCCACACATATACAGTCATTAACAATTGTCAAGCCCTGCCGTATTCCAGTGCTTCATTCATCCAAACCTCCTCGCCAGTACCCTGAATTACTCATCCCACATTCTGACAGGAATTTCTCATAATCCTCATGAAGTTTTCCATATGCCTGGAAAGCATCCTCAGAAGAACTCTGAGCTTGATCCTCTGATGGACACTGCACAAGAGTTTGTGCCAAAGATGAAAATGGGAGCCACATGGCCCAGGAAGCAGAAAAAGAAGAGAGTTCATATTTCGTATCTTGCCATCACAGATCATCAGCAGATCCATCAATACAAAGTTCGCATATTTTTGTTAAGCAAAGAAATAGGAATGCAAGCTCGGCTCACAGACACATGGCGAAAGCCATTCATGGAAGAGGTGCTCAGGATCAACATTGGAAGTATTGGAAGAGGTTTCTGGAATCAGCAGTCCATGACCCACAGGATCCGCATTTTTTTTTTTCACAACATTAAATCAAACAAACTGTCATCAGTGAATATAGCTCAACTTACGATTCTCAGGAGTCATTTACAATGATAGAATGATATATATCTAGCTTCTTCTTGATAGTTTGTATAATCTTACTATTCCACAATGCGATTTTACGATTCGATTTCATAGACCTCACAATGATCTTAGTTCAAACAACCATTTTAAAAGCCCTGGTGGCTGCAGAATTGAGCAGCTCTACAGGAAACCAAAATGACAAGCTAATGAACAAGAACAACCAAAATTACTAGAACAGAAGATGTGTGTTAACTAAGAACTTACACCAATGTCTGATTTAGACTCAGGATCTGAAAAGTCTAGCTCTTTGGCATCAAGTAACGCAGATTTCCATCTCTTCCTTTTAGGGACCTGATGGTGTTGCTTTGGCTCTATGATATCTTCCCATCTCAAGTAACCAGCAACTCTAGTGCAGATGACACTAGTTATGCATCTGATGCAAAACGCTATAAGAGGGACCAGAACTAGAAAATAACCAGTGGTTTTAGCCTGATAATGAAATGACAAGCTATTTTAGATTAATAGCATTGAATAATATGCAAGATAAAAAAAGTGCCCTAAATATCTGAAACTTCAATAGCATGAGCTTCAAAAGTATTGATTCTGAAGAATCTGAACTTACATATGATAATTGATGGGAGATCAACACAGTGAAATTCCTTTGCTGTGAGAAGGCATCCAGCATCTTCGACGCGTTCCAGTGCTTTTGCGGTATATTAAACTCAAGCAATTTCTTCTTCTCTGTCTGACATTGAATACCGTGAATAAGTACTGAGGAGCAAAAGATTGGTCCAAATATAAGTAGAATATAGAAATCAAATGGTGCTGGCCTTGGCCTGAATACCATGATAAAATGAACAGCACAAGTAAACTCGCGATTGCAACAGAAACAGTGAGTTATGTTGACAGATTTTTTGGTATATTCTTGTAGAAAGACAAACTGCAAAAGTTCATATCCAAAGTGGCACTTTACTACATAAACTAAGGTGTGCAATATAAGAACGAGTTTGCTAATTGAGCACTCGCATAACTCATACTTCTAGTTGGATTGGATTATAGAGAATAATTTCAAGATTCGATACCCTGATCACTTCACAGCATGAAAAATTGGAAAGATGCAGCTCCATAATACCAAATGACTGAGAAAAACCCACAATCAAGCTTCACCTATCGATAATTATGCGCAGACAGAAGTAAACAGGAACACATATATGGCACAAAAATCTAGAACCTTCAGTAATGATCTTGCACAGAAATAAAAGATGGCAGAGTATCCACTAGTACGGTCAAGTTTAAAGGTTTATCTCACCTTTTCACCGCATCTCTTGGATAGAGGAATCTTTAAGACCTGCCCTTCATAAACTAGTTCAAGGTCTACGATACTTTTGTTCAACGTCACAATTGCATGGATAGGTATCCCATACTGCTTTGATATTGAAGACAATGTTTCCCCCCTGTTACCGTGGTACCGTTATTAGTGAGCTGATATGCCAGTACGTTCACTAATCATAAAAAATGTGTACATATATCAGGCAACTCTATAAAGGACGAGATCTGTGGCTAGCCACAACATAATTAACTGAAGATCAAGGAAATCTAACTATGATTGGCAGTCACTACAGGCAACACTTCAGCAAGTAGGAACTCAGTATTTCAATGCATTTGATTCAATTTACCGTTTAGCTCAAAATCTCTAGAACATTAGGCTCTGTAACTATTCTACTATTTGGTTGCACTTGCTAAAGAAAAAAAGAATATTTTTTAAAAGGTGATGCCATCCATTATTGACAAGTTTATCGCACGATTCAAAGAATCAACCCACAGAATCTATGACAAAATAAAAAGCCAATGATTACAAGTTTTAAGTTTGAGCATGCTGTTGAAAATTCAGACTTACTCTTCGACCACATGAACCGAGAACTCAGTGAAATCTTGACTCTTTAGTATCTTGCTCACGTGAAAGCTCCACGTCTGCCACAAAGACGAAAATTGTCTGGTCGAATCTCTAACTGGAAGTTAATGAAAATCTACATTCGGGTTCTCAAGAAAGAAGACAGACGAGAAATGAACCAAGTTTTGCTTTCCCATCAGCTTGACACTTTATCTTGCCCCAGAATAACCGCACTACTAGACTAGTCCTTATCAGATAACGCAAGAACAAGCCTCATTGATTCAGAGAGAGAGAGAGAGAGAGAGAGAGAGAGAGAGATGGGTACCCCAGCAAGACCTCTAAAATGCTCCCTAAAGGATTTCTGATAGCTAGCCCAGGATTTTAGAGAGAACCTGCATAGGGTAAATTGGACACAGAACAGTGACGAACAAGACAGCCATGTTATTGTATTTCATGAACGTAATACAGAGGAAGAAACAAACAGAGCACGGAATGACAAAGAAAGAACCTCGGAGGGTGAGATGATGGGGTTCGAAGGGATGAAGAAGAAGGAAGAGAAACCGGCAGTTCCACATTAGGACAACCACTCAATCTCGCTTCCATCACATATTCTTTCTTCTTCTTCTTCTTCCTCTTTCTCCTCTTCCTTCTTGTTCTTGATTGATGGTTTTCTTGAGCATGGTGGTCCAAAACCAAATTGGACGCAACTCCCTCTCAGAAAGCTCAGGCTCAGGGCAAAGCTTAGCTGGAGGACGGACCTCTTGTCATGTCCCCTCACCCTTCCCGACGATTTCTTCACCGCTACATGTTCCGACGAACTTTTGTCATTTCGATAGCCTTGGAAAAGAACAAGAAAAGGAAAAGGTAGCAAAAAATCTTCAAATTATGCTCATTGTAACGTGTTTACTTTAATTTTTTTTATGACATTAAAAATTTCAAATTATACATATTATAACATATTTACAAACTTTTTCTTTTGATATAAAAAACTCGAAACTTGTACCTATATGACACATTTATCCTCCGTCAAAGTTCAGATGATTTTCAGCAAGAATATCGTTTTTATTTCACTTAAGCCATGTGGGTGTCATGTTGATATTATTTTCTTTCTGACATCCGTGTAGACATATTCTTAACGGTTCTCATTGACAGAGAATGCGTCATAGTGAATATAGTTTATGATTTTTTGTGGCTTTTGCCTAAGAAAAAAAGGACCCATTGAATTGCTTTCGAATAATGCTGCAGTCCTTTGAGGACGATTAGCAAGACTGATTTACTCGAGATGTGACGTGACATAAGCTTCTTACATGATATATTTAATGAAATACTCAATTACATGCTTAGATTTCGTTTGTTTCACAAAAAATGAATAATTTAAAAAATATTTTCTAAAAAGCAATTTCTTATATCGTTTGATATAATTAGTCAATGAAATATATTTCCACATCGACAAAAAATTATGTTTAAATATTTTCATGGACAACGAAAATATTTTCGTTGTCCATTTTTGCAAGCGATCACTTTTAGGATTGTTCATTTTTCATGAAACAAACATACTAAGATCTAAACCCATCAAATGAGTGGGTTAGGTCGAAAATGGTTGAATCTAAATAGAGTTATTTAACTCGTTTTGACCAATTTCCATATAATGTAAATCTAGTGCTCATACCTTACTCGACTCATATTGTTAAAATGCTTTCATATTTATCCAAATTTAAGAAAACTCATACTCAAATTGAGGTAAGAGTGTGGAGCGATGAGTTGATTGCGAAAGACAATGAAGGTAGAGTCATAAAAGTGATTGAATTTAAATAAATTGTAAATCCATACTTGTTAGTTTCTATGACGAAAATACACTTTGCGATTTGGGCTGAAACGGGCAGGGCTCTATTGAATTAGTGAGGCCCATGGTCTGCTTGCCCGATCGTTTTGTCACATTGAAAGGGAAGGCTGCTCGAGCAATGAGCGAAGAATAATCCGACAAGCCCTAAGCGCAGAGGCATTTTTTCGAAATTTTTTCTCATAGTAAAAGAAAAAGAAAAAAAAGAAAAAGACTAAGAATTTATCACATGGTCAGTATTGGAACCACAACTTTATCTTGGCCTAAAAACTGGACTGCCCAATAAGCCAAAATTTTTATATATATTTGGAGCATGTGAGCCCATTTCATCTCAGCCATTGAATGGCGTAAGCCCCACGTGAGACTCACATGATCCAATGCTAGATATGGATATGGCTCGTATTCACTAGGTGCATGCAAGATTTGCTCCAATAAGCCCGCTCATTTGACGGGCTAGCATAGATCATTATCTTCGTTATTCAAAGCATTATAATGTGATTTTCAAAATCGCATCAGAAAGTCATTTGTCAATTGAATGAACTCCCGTTTCCTCGATTCGACATGATCCATCATTGGATATTCTTCCATCAAAATCTGATACCAACAAATGAATTTCCATTTTTGAGGCCATTGAAGCATGGTAGAGATGAAGAACATTTTGAGACCTGCATTTCAACAAGATCACTCACTTGGCACAGTACGGACACCCTTCGTCAAGACTCTTGCCATATATACACATGCAAACCGAGATGGTTAGTTTGAATCAAGAGAGTGAGTTCATGCTTCTGTAAGTTCTGAGAAGAAGCCAGATTTTGTGCCACTATCTAAGCCTTGCTCTAGCAGTAAATGCTTGCTGCTACTTTTGATGGTTCGTCGACCGACCAACTCTCGTAAGACATCACTGATTACTGCTGCTTGGTGGGTTGAAGGCACAGTTAATGTTGCCTTGCAATTTGCCGAATGGCCATACAAGATTTTCTGTCCTGAAATCACCTGCAAGTCTGCAAAAAAAAAAGCAGGAACACTGCAAAAGCGACTCTGTTTCATAAATGTTTCAACTGTTTTGCTGCAAGTTCAGCAAATCTTTTATGCCTCAAATGGTATGTTCCAGCTTTCGTAATCACGAGATGGGTACCTTGTATCACCGCCGGTTTCGTGCCACGCATGATCCGCAACCGAAAAGCATACCAATCTGGGGTGATCAGGTCACAGCCCACTGTCCTTTATTCCACATGAAACCAATAAAAGCTCCCGTCAAGATGATCAGAGATGGCGAAAAGAAGCCGAGAGCTCTATAAATGCTTGCCCATCTGGGTCCCTCGCAGCACTTATACTCGGATTGAGTGAAAATGAAATCAGGCATGAAGCATTTGGGAGACATGAGTGTCGCATTGTTCTTGGTTTCCTGTTTGGCAGTGAGAGCTAGCTCGCAGCAACAGGGACCGCAAGTGCCCTGTTTCTTCATATTTGGCGATTCCCTCGTCGACAATGGGAACAACAACCAGATGGTCACGCTTGCGAGAGCAAACTACAGGCCTTACGGCATCGACTTCCTGCTCGGTGCGACGGGCCGTTTCACCAACGGGAGGACTTATGTGGACGCTTTGGGTATTCTTTCATTATATTTGCATTTTCTTCCAGTAAAATCACATGAAAAGTCTCTTCTAAAGAAAAGAAGCTGAACTTTGATGGTTCTCTGAAGAAAAGCTTTGTATCAGTCACAAGATAATAAATCAGGAAATTGTGTGTGGGAACTTAGATGATTTGTTTGGTATTATGGTTGATTTGAGCGACTGAGTGTTTTTGGTTGGGATCTTGCAGCACAGTTGCTTGGATTTCCAACTTTCATACCACCTTATGCAAGAACAAGGGGACCAGCTGTGCAGAGAGGAGTGAACTATGCTTCTGGAGCAGCCGGTATACGGGATGAAACCGGGAATAATTTGGTACCGACGCCGTGACATACCTTTTAGCTTTTTCCAAAGTATTATTTTCGGATGGATTATTATCTAGATTAAGTCCAGTGCTGCTGTCTAAAACATAGAATGGATTCACGTTGTCTCCCTAGGAAAATATGAGGGGTTTTGCACCCTGTGATTGGTTAGACTTCCTACCAAAGGTAGGAGAATTTTTGCTTGAGTCTATTAGATGCACAATGATGTGAAAAAAATTCGTTGGTATGGCGATGTGAGGAAGAAGTATCACGACGAGTTGTTGATTCGTAGACAGGCAAATGCTTCGAGTTGGGTAGTTGCATGTTCTGTTTTTTAGTACATGCATGTGTCCTCTGATCAAAGAAGCCTTGCAGCAAATTTCCCTCCATTGATTCGTTGCTTATCGATATGGAAACCTCACCTATAATTCAGCATTCTATCTTGTCAGCAAACAGAAATTCAGGCACCTCGAGAACAACTCAATTTTTTGATCATGTCATAAGTAAATGCTAAGTTCAATGAACAACAGACCACAAGATGCCGGGATTATATATCTGACTAACGAAACGGTTTTGCTTGCAGGGCGATCACGCTTCAATGAACCAACAGGTCGCAAACTTTGGTGATTCAGTGGCCCAGATGAGGAGGTACTTTAGAGGAGACACCAATGCACTCAACAGCTACCTAAGCAAATGCATTTTCTATTCTGGGATGGGGAGTAACGATTACTTGAACAACTACTTCATGACGGATTTCTACACCACGAGTTCAGAATACACTGCCAAAGCCTATGCAGCTATTCTGATTAAGGACTACTCACGCCAGTTGACGGTAAGTCGACGAGTTCTCACTTCTGAAGTATGTTCATCTGAATTCTAAACAAACAGGCTTGATAATGCTAAGCTAACTTCTTTCAGCTGTAAATTTTTATGTTAAATAACTAGAAAGTCATTAAAAGAATGTTGACCTTTCAATGTAAATTCATAAAAGTTAAGAATCTAAGTATTTAATCCTATGGATGGGCCCTAGTTCAATTCCTCCCTCTGTCTAATAATCAATGTTCACTTCAAAGTTATGTTGCTAATTCTTTGGCATGCTGTAGGATGAATGTTCTGTTGTAAAGTTTGTATTTTTGTTTCTTGTGCAAGCTTCAATTTGCTTTATGATTTGGCAAAAAAGGAAAATTTGCTTAATGGTGAGCTATAAAGGAGACTATAGTTCACCTGTTTCACATTGTTTCAGCAACTCTATAGCTTTGGAGCGCGGAAGGTGATTGTTACTGCAGTTGGCCAGATCGGTTGTATACCTTATGAGCTTGCCAGATACAATGGCAACAGTAGTCGATGCAATGAGAACATCAACAATGTAATTGCTCTTTTCAACTCTGGGCTACGCAAGATGGTCGATGCATTCAACAAGGGTCAGCTCCCCGGAGCTAAATTCGTGTACTTGGATTTTTACGAGAGCTCGAAGGATCTGTACCTAAATGGAGCAAACTACGGTATAATTGCCTACCAATCATTCATGGTGCCTTGAGAAATTATCCTTTGCACATTGTTTGCATAATTTGCTAGCGCGAGCTAATGGTTGATGATTATGCAGGATTTGAAGTGATCGACAAAGGGTGTTGCGGAGTTGGGAGGAACAACGGGCAGATAACTTGTCTTCCGCTTCAACAACCTTGCACCAACCGGACCAATTACTTGTTCTGGGACGCATTCCATCCCACTGAAGCTGCCAACATTATGCTGGCCAAGGCATCCTACAGCTCCAGAACCCAATCCTTCACTTATCCAATCAACATCCAGCAGTTGGCTCAGTCATGAAAACGATTGAATAGAGTCTCGGTCTCTCTTGTGGATTCACTTGGCATTGTGCTTGGGCTTCAATGCAGTTGCTTTTAGATTCTGATTTTCAATAATATGAACAGTTTCTGACATTATCTAATGGCCTCTCGAGATTGAGATTTGTTCCATGTTAATGTTCGACTAAATGTACCTTCCACTCGTTCCCTGCTTATGCAACTGAATTCAACCTGCACAACAGTTAGGGCTCTTGTGTTTTCATTACTTGTGATTTTCCATGTGGGTATTCGCATGCCATGTTTGTCAATAAAAGATTCATTGTCTTCACGTGAACCAAGTCTGTCAAAGTTACTGGACCAACAAATTGAGGGTATCACTATCTTCGGAGAACTTGCTCTTCCTCTTTTACGGGCAAAAGTGAAATGTGTATGGAACATTGGCTAGAAGGTTATGCACTAGTTATCAAGCATCATTAAATTCTAAAATTGGCAGACAAGATATGTTAATCTGAAAGCCAAACTTTCTTTTGCTTCTATTTTGGTCATCTTATTTCATTTTGCAAGTTCTTCAAGAAAAATCAATTCTTGGATCTTTTATCTTGGTAATTTGCATCTAATACTTCAATTATTATAGTAAAACACTCGTTAAAGAAACCAAGTATTGTGAATCATGGAAAGAGAGAGAGAGAGAGCCTAGAACATAATTAAAAGTTTGAATTAAAGCTGACATTGTCCAACCGCAATCGATTCAGTCACAAGCACTGTCAAAATCTAGTCACCCCCCACAACTATTCTCTTCACACAATGTTCGTTCACTCGGAAACTTCAAATCAGCAGCTAAAAACTAAACAGAAACTTGAAGAAAAGGAAGTGGCATCTGTTTCTTCTTTCTCTGAGGCCAATTTCAGAGATGAGCAAGCTGTTCGATGTTAATAGGATAGACAATGCTAGGATCGCCATTAAAAGCCTTCCTTCCCATGATCACATTCACTGCTTCGGTTGGGTGAAAAGCGTCCCAGAACACATACTGCTCTCGGTTCGTACAAGGTGTTTGGAATGGAAGACATGTGATCTGTCCTCCGTTCCTCCCTATGCCGCAGCACCCACGATTCGCGACGCTAAATCCTACAGAAAAGTTAGGAATATAAATTTAAATGAGGAAATCGAACCAAATCATAATACAAAATGACCTAAACTGCCAGATATGCAAAACTTGGTACATAGCAGAAGATACCATAAGATCTGGCATTAGTGAGGATATCTTGGAACATGTGAGCGATGTCGATGTAGATGAATTTGGCGCCCGGCAAGTTGGCATTGAGGTTGTTGGTCATCGTCTTGACATTGGCATTGAAGGGTTGAACAAGTCTGTTTACTTCTTCTGAACAGATTCCAGCAGCATTTTGCGCCAATATACTAGGAATGCACCCCATCTGTCCAACGCCAGCAAGTACAAATTTTCTGGCTCCAAGGTTGTACAGGGTCTGCGATTATGCGCAACAGTTAGAATTAAGATTTTGGTACAAACCTTATAAAGTTTGATGCTGCAAAATTATTACTATAGTGCAAATTTAGGACTGTCAAGCATTTCTGATAAATTGTTTTTCCTCCATCTTTTTGCTAGCAAGGGGTCTTGGAATTTGCCCGAAAAAAGACTAGTTCTTGAATATATTGTAATGTGCCATTTGAACAGGTGCGAAGAAGCAACTTATCTCGGATTTTACGATGCTGATGACTGATTTAATTTTAGAGGGAAGAAAATCTTACAGTGAGCTGGCGAGTGTACTGCTGGACCAAGAGATCAGCAAACTGTTGGCCATTGTACTGATTTTTAGTGTCATAATTGGGCATGAGATAGTTGTTCAAGTAGTCATTGCTGCCCATTCCCACAAAGAATAAGCACCGAGCGAGAGCCCGAGCCACGTCATCTGCTCCCAGATTATCCGTGATCTGATCGAGCGTGCTCTGGAAGTTGGTTATTTGCTGATTGAAGGGTATGCGACCCACCTGACGGGAAGCACATTCAATTTTTTTTTATTTTGTTAAGTTTCCGAGTTTCTTCATGTGTGAATCGGACTTTCATGGACTAGTTACATCACTAAGGTGAAGCATATGAGATTCACATGGAAGCCATCACATGCAAATACTGTCATTGTAGGTGCATTTTACACAGACCAACTTCTTTTCAAGAACTTACAAATGGCATGCTCATCTGCAACAGATATCTATGGCGAGACTACCGTGAGTCAGATTAAATATATCATCAATGAACCAGTTCCAGAGACACAGCTCAGTCATATCCATTAAGACTACTGCAGCAAAATCAATGCATGCAGCCAATAAGATTAACTTATGCAGGCCACAGGCGCTGATATAGTGAGTTTGTTTCACCATGAGAGAAATTGAGGAGAATAAATTAGAAATCACAAGATGAAAGCGTGATTAATGTAGCGCAAAGCAGATGAGTCCACACCAAATTCGTGCAAAATCAGCGACAAAAAACTAGAGCTGATTGAAGATCGATTAGGAAGTGCTCACAAAGTTTCTGCCAGTGATATCGAGGATCCCGGCAGCGGCAGAAGCATAGTTGACTCCATGAAGCAGCTGCTGTCCAGAAGCTTCCGAGTATGCCGGGATCAGGGGAAGCCCCAGGAGCTCAGCTGCATGCATGCAAATAGCAAAAGAAATATGAAACCACATTTGTTTGTGGAGCAGATATACAGGACACTTGAAAATGGAAGTTGATATCTAGAACACTGACATCATTCTATGCCTTGGCATAAATATTCGCAAGTTATACATTAGCTATGTAACATACTGCCTGAAAACATTCTTTTTAATTGCTATCACTATCTTCTCACATTGATTGATTGGGTCCATCTACTTGTTTTTCTTGTTCTTCCACCAGCTCCAGTGGACCCTGTAGCTCTAATCTTGCATCTGTGGATTCTTACATTCATCGGAGTCCATAGATTTGGTGGGATCCCACTAAGTTGACCACATCCTGTCCCCTTCTGAAGAAGGCGCACGCACTAAACTAGCATTCATTTTGCATTAATCGACGACAAAAGGACGTATGGGCATGTCACGTCGTATGAGCGATACGCAGCAGACTTGCGAGAATATAAATACTGGAGGGGGAGAGCGGGAGGGGGGAGGGACCTATTTCGTCGACGATGGTGTAGCCGTTGGAGAAGCGGCCGGTGGGGCCGCCGTTGAAGTCGATGCCGTAAGGGAAGTAGTTGGCCTTGGCGAAGGAAGGGAGGTTGTTGTTGTTGCCGTTGTCGATGAGGGAGTCCCCGAATATGAACATCGCCGGCACCAGCTCCGGCCTCCTCACCCTCTGGCCCGCCGCTAGACTTACCACCACCACCACCACCACCACCATGATGAACACCACCCTCGACGACCATGCGGATCTTGTGGTGGTCGCCATTATTGAATGAGCGGTGTCTCTGCGCTTGTGTGGTGTGTGTGTGTGAGAGTGTGCGAGAATGATGTTGCGGTGCAGCAGAGATGGATGAGGAAGGAGGGGTTAATAACGAAAGGGTGAGTGAAGGTGGTGGTAGTGGTGGTGGTGGTGGTTAGAGCGACATAAATGCGTTCATCTGTTCCGTCTCCTCCACAGTAATTACCTCCCCACTGTTTTAGCCACTCCCTCTCTCTCTCTCTCTCTCTCTCTCTCTCTCTCTGTGGTGTTGAGAATTCAAAGCTGAGAAGAGAAGAAGACAATGAAGGGTTACGGTGATTATCCATATCCATGTGTGCATGGAGTGATTCTTTGGTTCTTGCAATATGATTCAAGGCTCCTAGCAATCTAATTGAGAGTGTAAATTACCCTCTGTCAGTCGTAAAGAGTAGTTCTCCGCGTATTACAATTACAATCTTATTAGCATTAGTTACCTCTGAATCTGATCATTCTACTTCCTACTCTTCAAATGATGCTCTCTTTTGAGCTCCGAGTTATGGAAACCCGGTTTCGAGATCCTGCAAAAACAGCGGCTTCGACTCCAACCCGAGCTTTAAAATCATAAACGAAACTAGTAACGTATCCGTGCAGTCGAGTTATGCGAGTCCGGATATATGTGTAAGCTTCTGGATTAGATGGATCTTGCTATGAGTCAAATTAATCTAACGTGTGCTCGCTCAGTTGTTATGCGCCCGGTGCTTGCAAGATAATTTCACATCCTATATACCGGAAGCATTGCATCTGGAAATTAAGTCTAATTCTCAAATTGTCTGGTGAATGCTTTTGGCGTAGGCATTCCGTCTTTAGGATACATTTTCCGCAGGAAACAATGATGAAGCGACCTATTTAATGATCATTTTATAGATTCAAGCTCATAAATGATCCATGCAAGCTTGATGTACTCAAATGTTGACTTGATTCTACTATGAGCTTAATCGTGTGTATCAAAATTAAAAGGGAAAAATCACAGCCAACAATCCTAAAAATCGCTTTTTGCAAGAACTAACAAGGACTCAATCAACCGTGAATGAGGTGCTTGAAGTGCTTGCGCGATTATTCATTATGCTTTCTCTCGTGCTAATAAATCACATTAATCGTTTCTAATTAATAAATATCGAATACTCTGAATAAACATGCAAACAACTCGAGTTTAGTATTAGCAGGTTCAAGAACTGTGACAAAATCCCAAACGAAGATTACCCAAGTTAAGATTAATTAAATAGGTTTTGGTGAGGTGCTTGAAGTGCATGAGAGAAACTTGGAGATTAAACTGATTAATGGGTCATCTAATCTTTGATCTTTGAATCTATAAATGGTCAAGCTTTGTAGCTGAGACGTGTACACAGCTAAAAGAAATTAGTCGTGAAGACTAATCATTGCAATTGTAACATACTCATGCCTCTATATTGGGATTTGCCTGCTAATAAACATATAGGTTGGGACCAAAAAGATAATTAAAGTAAGGGAAAAAACCATAAAAAATTTCAAACTTTGTTCTCTATGACACATTTACTCAAAACTTTTTTTGTGACACCAAAAATCCCAAACTTTGCCTCTATAACACATTTACCCTAAACTTTTTCTGTGACAAAAAAAAATCTAAAACTTATATTTATGTGACACATTTACCTCACTTGAAATAAAAAGACACACTTACCCCAAAACTTTTTTTATTGAATAGAATATTAAAAAATATTTTTTAAAAAAGGAGGAGGAATCAAAGGCAAGGGCAATAGCCCATGCCACTCCCGTTGCCGGAGAGGGCAGGTGAGGGTCGAGCGCAACCCTCCACCCAACACTGGGTGAGGTTGGTGAGGGTTGCTGAGGCTGGCGGTCGCTAGGGCCCTCAACCAGCCTCGCCAAGGGCCACCAACGCTGGGTGAGGGCCAACGAGCCTCACCCAACGTTGGGCAAGGGTTGCTGGGCCCTTGCCCACGGCCGATAAGGGTCGTCGAGGCCCTGACAACCCCTATCAGCCCTCTCCGGCGACGAGGGCGGTGGCGACGAGAGCTACCACCCTTGCCCCTAATCCCCCCTTTTTCTTTTTTTTTCCTTTTTTCTTTTTTTTAAATATTTTTGAATATTCTATTTAATAAAAATGTACAATATGAAAATGCCTTTGGATTAGATAATTTTTTGGGGCAAATAGGTTACACAGATAGAAGTTTAAGGTTTTTGGTGTCACAAAAAGAAGTTCGGGGTAAATTTGTCATACTGTATAAATTTAGGATAAATGTGTCACAGAAGATAAAGTTTGAAGTTTTTGGTGTCACAAAAAAAATTGAGGTAAATTGTCACAAAAAGCAAAATATGGGATTTTTTGTGGCATTTATCCTTAAAGTAATTATACAGGTTGTTGCATAATTAATTATATGATAAATAATCGAATATGGAACCTCATCTTTTGATTTTTTAGTTAGATAAGGCATGTCTGCTTTTTATTTTTTGAGTCCACAAACATTTAAACCCCTGTCGAGATAAGTCAAGAGATATGCCTATGCCTCGAAATTGTCAACCTCGTAAACTGCAAGTTGTTGGAAACAGAGAATATTTTGACTCAAAGCTACCAAAAAGTCAACTTAGAATAATGTTGCATGAATTTTCATATATTATTTAGTAATATATAATTTCTTCCAAATTGTACACTATCCAAAACGTTAATATTAGAAGGTCATCACTACAAAACTAATTCATAATACAAAAAAAGAGCATCAATATTGTACTTCTGTGCGTGTATTAAAGCCTTAAAGGCACTACATGAATGAAACTTTCACATCACTGGACATGAACAGAGAGTTATGTTAACAAAAGTGTTAGAATACTTATTAAACATACTTAATTTAGCACAATGATCTGGTAAAAAGAAAGGGTGAATACCAAGAAAAATCACAAACTGGTACACATGTGACAAATTTATTTCAAATTAGTATACATTTGACAAATTTATCTTTCGTTAGTTTCCGTTAAATTGAGTTAATATCACGAAAAATTTCAAATTGGTACACTTGTAACAAGCGGATGGTAAAATCACAAATTAGTACATCTGTCAACTGTCGCGTGTCATACAATTCAACAATTCAACAGTAAAATTTAACGAAAATTAATATAAGGCAAATTTATCACAAGTGTACTAGTATGGAGTTTTCCATGATATTAACCCTAAAACAAAATTGCTCCTACATCACTAGTTTAGTGAACCAAAAGCATTAAAGAAACATTTTGCAAAAAGTCTTGATAATTGAAGAAACATACATTTCAAGAAAGCAACATGCTTATTCCAAGAAAACTTAAGATTGTCAGAGTTGTATCTAACAACACTCGATAAGTGCTCTAGGGATACTCTTTAACATTGCCTTAGAATGCTTCAATTTATAAAGCATTGATTACACACGACATAAGATCAATTAGTGTATTGAAAACTGCAAAGTTTTCTTAATTGGTTATTCAACAAGTGTCCTGAGGGACATTTGTAAATAAATTCATATAAAAAATTTGCGGTATTGGTTTATCCATTTAAATTTCAATTTGTGTCTTACTCAGTTCATGAAATTAGAAAAGAATCTCTTGGCAAAGTGTCTAAAAAAGCAATGATAACTCTGACTCTCGCTATAGAAATGACCAGATCTATAATATTCGCATAAACAAATCTCCAACGTTGACATGACCAAACACAAAATGTCAGGAAAAATTATTCAAAAAATCTTAAACTTATTACACGACGATCATTTCAATTCTAAAATTTTTAATTGTATCAATTTAATTCTAAACATATTTCTTCACAAACATTGTTTCAAACCCCTTACAAGTCAACGAAGTAATTGAATTTTACAATCTTTGATGCAATCAATTTTCCAAGTGAAAGATTTATACTCCCGAGGACAAAGAATAATTGCTTCGACCTTGAAGTAATTGCACGTTTTTGGGAAGTATTTCGAATTTAATCGAATAGGACCGTCAAGCTCTCGTATTTATACACACCCTATATATACATAAGACATCCCCCCATTTATTGACGAGGATAACATATGGTTGGCCTGAAACCAATTCAAAATTCGACACCCATTTAACATGGGTCGATGAGAAATCGAAACATTATCGTAGCAATGGCATGAAAGTATCATCGATTCAATAGCTCTTCGAATGGCAGCTCCACTCTCAACCTCCCCAAATCCGACTGAGACGGAGGTGTTTATATCCTTCGATGATACAAATGCCTTCCTCAAAGCAGATTGCATGTCCGGTCTCATATTTCGGATTCATCCGATCCCCTCTCGCAATGATGTGGAGAACTGATAGTTTAGTGAAAGATTTCAAAAGTACCAAGAGCACAAACCCATTACCGATAGTACAACACAAATTGTCCCATACAAGCCAGGTGACAAGAACCCACAAAAGAGTAGCCAATTCGAGCACTTACAGCACTTGAACATAGCCAATTCAAGGACTTACAGCACTTGGACATACTTATTCCTCAAAAACACTTGGGGCAAGCACGGTCAAACCCTTCCTTTTACTGCTAAAAACACCAGTGCCCCTCCAACTAGAGGAGGGGGCTAAACCAATAGGAGATCTTGAAATAATTCATTCTGTATAGTTAGTGGGTAAGTATAGTTAGTGGTCATTGGCACGATGTTAGTAATGGCAGTGTTCTCCTCTATCTGCAAAATAAATAAATAAATAACTATAATTAGTGGGTCGAAAAGTTCATGAAATTCCTAGGATTCAATAGGTCTTGCAAGATAATTTTTTTTTTTTACTTTTCCATACCTTTTCCTGAAGAATCTGATTTGCAGCTTTCAGTATCCCTTCCTTCAAAAACAAATATGGGACTAATTATAATTACCAGCGAAAATAATTGAAATTATTTTCACGTATAATTAATTGAGTCATTATTTCCTTAACAAAAAATATTCGTGGAGATTTAGAAAGCTAACCTTGTTCCTCAATAGCTGGATCTCCTGAAACATGATATCCATCTGGATTGATTTTTTTTTTTTTTTTGGCGAGTGAAGAAACAATGAATACATCGAATCAATCTAATCAATCTAATATGAAGTTCTAAACATCAGTCGAGGGAAGACTAATATGTACCTTTGTTGAACGAGTGTGGCAAATCCAAATCTCGAGTTGTTTCTCAAGAACATCTAACTCGTCCAGTGTCATACTACCAGCTCCTCCTCCAAACATGTACCTATATGAATACACATTTAGCAATTTAGTATGTCAGATTAAGTCTATTTTCTCTCCACATCGGATTCGTTTGATTAGTTAGGTATAGTCTATAGATGCACACTCACACATAAGTTTGAATGCACATCCCCATGCGTTTCTTTCGTTTATAAGTTAATACACGTATCAAACGACGCTATAAAAATCTGCGTGTGTTGAAGAAGTTGAGTTTCTAGTACCAGTGTACTCTAGTAATCGTTGGGAAGACCTATTTATCTTTCTTTCTTATGAAAAGGAATTATAGGGACGTAATTTTCTAGGGATCACGACACTCTAAAAGTCCTGATTGAAAAAACATTTACATATCCTTGCTTTGATTAACATGTTCCATCGTAAGGAGGAGAGATAACCAAGACGATGATATACGCTCACAGTGAAAGCCAAAAAGTAATGAGCAAGTATTGCAATAGAAGTCTACTAGATTAAATAAATTGCATTTTAGAATTCCGGGGATCACACTTGGTTCTATAAAGTACCACAAGTTCCCATACAGTTTCAAAGTTTCTGCCATGTGATTGATTCTGTCTACCACAATACCCATAAACTAAGTATGTACAATATTTTCACTTACAATAGATAGGCCCTTTTGAAAGTGATGGTGGATCGTATTGGACTTAAAGAGCATATTTGGCCCTATACTTAATATTTGTGTCAATTCATCTTTAATTCTGCCTGTTAAACGAAGTAAAAGGAATCGCTCATATACAACCAACACATTCGTGATATGAGCTAGTTTTCATTCTTGGGGAAATAGTCAAGTTCTCTCACTAGGATTGAGATTTCTTGAAGATGTAAAGATTAGTATGATAGAGAGGAATGAGTTAGATGAATGATCATTATTCTAAGTTCTAGTGGAGATCAGTAACTCTCTCCCTACGCTTTAATCTTAGTGTTTGGAATTGCACGAGGGAAAAAAGCACTCATAGAAAACAGTGATGACGCAATTACCCGGGACCCTTTCGAAGCACTTCAATCTCTTGCTTCAATATGTTAATCTCTTCCTTGGCATCCTGAAAATTCAATGTGGGGAGAATAAGGGCAATAAGCAGCAATTAGCATGTCAAATTGGACAGCCATCAATCAAAGATATAATCATTGAACGAAACAAAAGAAGAGACAACATTTTTATTTGTGCTCATGATGCTGGGAACAGCTCCATTGAGCAGTATCCGTAGAGACATTGTTTGGAAATGTGGGTTTTTGATTGGACACCCTAATTTCCAGTTTCCTAAGAAGCTGATAATTTGCTGAGTATATAGAAAAATTATATATGGATGATTTTTGATACCCTTCCTTAGCATGCAATGTGTCAATAATGATATTCTAGCTGACGCAAGATAAATATGAAGAGGCATCTTTCTTCGCTAGAATTCCAATTTTTTTTTAGTGGAGCATTAGACGATATTCCTTCTGCGCCCCGTATCCAAAATACAGTTGCGGGTTCTTCCCCCACACGCTCTCTGTAGTCACGTCACGCGGGGCGACAGAGGGGGATTAATGACGTCAAAATGACTCGTCCAATTCCTTGGAGTCTCTAGAGAAGCGTTGTATGGACCCATTCTAGTGGTGAATAAAGCTCGAATAGTTTATGGACTCTGAGCGAAGTCGAACACGTGACATGTGGTCCCGCGAATGGAATGGAGCTTTTTGCTAGGATGTTTGGGAGGAATTGGAAAAAAAGAGGAAATGAGACAACAATGCCAAGCATGTGAAGACGTGTCTACTAAATCGATTTATTAGAGTGACGTGGCGGATGGTGATTGGGTGTTTAAACAATTGGTACCCTCTTCGTATGAACTCGACCCCATCATTCTATACTTCAATTTAGCAGCTCATCTCGACAGATATTTAGCTTTTCAAGTCGCAAAAGAGGGTGCGAGGAAAGCATTCGTACCAAAGGTTGGCTCGGTGCGGCTCCCTCAGTCTGAGCAGCTTGGCCTTGGGTGGTCTTCATGTACCTCTCCATCAGCCCTTTCATGGTTCTGCAAATAATTCGAGCGAGCTAAAGGAAGTTCACGCTTCATGATACACCAAGCATCGACGAACTTAAAAACTATAGACGTATGTAGTCCTATGACGCGGGTATGAAAGCACGGGTTAAAGGTCCGACGGTCATTTTGAGCGTTACTATGACCCGGCGTCCCTTTCGACGCATGGTGAGCTTCTTCTGTTAGCATTCATGTGTAAGACTCGCTTATGCATAGAGTTAAAAGTGTTCATGTGGATATATCTGTAGCGAGCATGAGATGTCAGCACATCTCGAACTTGTTACAATTACATATGGGAAAAGCTAATAATTTCGATCGGGAGAGAGAGAGAGAGATAGAGAGAGACGCACCCTTTGGTGGCGAGCTCATAGAGCTTCCCATGGGGGGAGAAGATGAAGAGGCCGATGTCAGCGTCGCAGAGAACAGAGAGCTCCTTGGCCTTCTTGAGGAGCCCTGCGCGGCGCTTGCAGAAGGTGACCTGCCGGTGCACCGGGTTCTCGATCCGCTTCATCTGAACTTTCCCACGAGCCATGTTCACCGAAAAGGAAGATCTACTTTAAAGTAGCTCTTCGATTCAGATATCGACAAACTCCTCTCGTCGACGAAGAACGCTGTAATTTTTACGGTAGGGCAACAGAGTTTTTTGCTTTCTTTGTGGGGTGGGGGGCTTTACAAAGGGCTGGGAGTGCACACAACCTTCCACTAGTTTGAACTAGCTTCTGGTTGCTGCAGGTACGTTGGTTGCTTCCTTGTTTCTGGACTCGGGGAACAAAACTGCCCTTCTTCTTCACAAGGTTCCTGTCTTATATACCACACCTCCACTGTCCATCTCTCTCTCTCTCCCTCCACCTTTACACATCACTCGCTCGCTCACTTTCTCTCTCTCTCTCTCTCTCTCTCTCTCTCTCTTCTTTTGTTTAAGAAGGAGAAGTTCTTCACTCTGTTGGCCTCTTCTTATGTTTCTGCTCCCATCCTCCCCACACACACCAACACTTGGAACGCACAAGCAGCAGCACAAGCCTCACCCGCCACTGTGAACACGAACCCTCCTTTTCCTTTTGTCAATGGCTTTTTGTTGGAAAAAGCAATTCTATACGAGCGATCCTGAGATGAAATGATTCCCTTCGCTAGTGAGATGAATGCGGTCGCTGAATAAATAATTGCGCATCTTGATATTTCAGCCACGCTTTTGGGTTCTGGTGTAAGGTAAGAAGTGTAAGCTCCACGGTTATGACCAATTGCGACCAAATGTATTAGGCATTGGATACATGATTTATTTTTCATTCGATGTGTAAACCTTAAAGGCTTCGCCTTGCTAAACAAACCGCTTTGCCCCGATGACGCAGTGAAAACGAGTAGACAGGTGTTAAAAAATTTGAATATGTGTGCAGAAGCATGGTGTTAATATGGATGATAGTTTGTGGTTAGTAATGTGCAAGTGTGTATGTGTAGGATATAGTTGGTAGAGAATGGACAAGGGTCAAGGTAATAGTTATGTGTTCAAGACTATGGGAGAGGAAATATAGAAGTTGAAGGAGGTATTGGTGTCCCTTACAAAAAAGAGCACTAAGCCTATTTATAGGCTTTTTTCTTCCATGTACAACTTTTCTGGAATAATCTAGGAATTCGTTTTCCTAGATAT
>BCNH02000006.1:21421038-21450264 GCA_001662345.2 Metrosideros polymorpha var. glaberrima | reverse complement strand
AATTGGTAATACAAGAAGTTGAAGGAGGTATTGGTGTTGGTGGAGGGGTACACCCCACACATAGGATAACGCCCCCACACCCCTTACAAAAAAGAGCACTAAGCCTATTTATAGGCTTTTTCCTTCCATGTACAACTTTTCTGGAATAATCTAGGAATTCGTTTTCCTAGATATATCTAGACTTTTCTATAAATATATATTCTACAAACATTTTGGTTATGCTAGATGTTCTAGACTTCACTAGCAAATGTCTATTCTAGAAATCTCTAGAAATTTCCTTGCCGCCAATGCACTAGATTTTTTTGTAGGAACTTTCTTGACTTTTCTAGCCAAAGTCCATCTTGAAGATTCTAGAAAATGGATCGCAATTTCCAACAACAGGAATGGTGACTCACGAACGATACACGCACAAAGCGCATTGAGGGAACCTCTCGAATTTTTGTTAATCCAAATGATGAGCTGAATAACAAGAGAACATGACTTATATTTACATCTAAAAAACCTATTGAAATTTTTAACTTTGAACTAAGACGTAGATAAACTAGTACAGAACCTATCCTACTAAATTTATATGTCTAATTCCGACCAAAAAAAAATCTTATATGTCTAAATGAATAAATACTCAAAACTGAAACAAATCACCCGTTATCCTAACATTACTTCTATAGTAAAAAGGAATAAAGAAATAAGGAAGTATATAATCTTTGAAAATATACACATCTCGCGTCATTTTCTCCCACCAGGAAAACTTTAACTCCCGCAAGTTAGATAGGCTGAATAAATCGCCGCAGGCTCGCAAATAACCTTTGTGATTGGAATGTTAGAAGCATCAAATCTCCTGGCAATTATTATTGAGAACATTGAATGAATATTTATGACGAAAATTGTCTAAAAAGTCATAAATTTATTATACGGCGGCCAATTCATTTCTAAGATTTTCAATTGTACTAATTTAACCCTAAAACTTTTTTATGATTTGCCAATTTAATCATAGACCTTTCGACTATGCCAATTAGTTCAAAACCTTTTAACGATTTGTCGATTTAGTTTTTCTAGTCAATTTTGGCTGGAAATCGCTGAAGTGTTGATCTAGTTACCGCCGGTCATTCTACGTGGCATGGCTGACGTTGCATAGGACAACCAACACTAACTAGGGATGTGCATGGTCCAGGTTGGTCCGATCCCACCCAGAATCGTGGACCGAATCGGTGGTATCGGTTTCCCTATTTTCGAAATCGAGGACCAGACCAAACCGACTGTCCTGTCCGGGTTGATCCGGTTCCAATGGAACTGATAAAATCAACCACATACGAAATCAACATTTCTATTTCAGTGATCACAAATGCATGAAAATTACCCAACATGGTGGATAAAAATTACTCAAGTGCATGAAATTTGCAAAGACAAAGTGATCACTTTTCTCTCCTTTGAGAGCACCACATGTTTTCTATTGCGATTCAGAGGATGCTTTAGGGGCAGCTTTTGAGGCCATGATATTAACAAATAAGTTCTCAAAAAATCAGCTAGAAGCTTTCCACAGTTCACCGGTTTCGAGGATTGTAAACTTTCAATCAATTTAGGTTAAGAAATAAAATATATATATAAGGATCGGTCCGGTCCTATTCCCCTTGAAATCGAGGATCGAACCACCCGATCATCGGTTCCACTTTTAGGAATCGAGGGCTTGGTCTAGTCCTGGTTCGGGCGGTCCAAGATGCTCACCCCTAGCGCTGACGTGGTCAATTTTTGTAATTTTCTGAATTTTTATTCTTTTTTTCCTTTTCTTTTTCCTTTTTTTTCTTTTTTCCCTCTGCTAGCCTCGACGCCCTCTCCAACCTTACACAAGGGTAGCCTTGGCCGAATTTGGCGAGGGCGACTGTTGCCTAAGGCCGGTGGAGGGAAAAAGGGAAAAGATAAAATAAAAGGAAAATAAAAATAAAAAAGGCAAAAATTTTCAGAAAATTTAATAAAATTTGCCAAAATTGTTCATGTTAGCGTTTTCCGGCCAAAATTGTTCGAAAAACTAAATTGCCAAGTCATCAAAATGTTTAAAATTGACACAATTGAAAGGTTTAGGACTGAATTGGTTATTGTATAATAAGTTTAATACTTTTTTGGATATTTTTTCCGATTTTCTAACATGGTATTACAGCCAGTATTCCCTTTCGCGCGTGTGCATTCATCCCCATCATTCAAATTCCACGTGCTGCCGTTAATCCAGCTTACATGTGAAAGGGTGTTGAAATATTGTCCCACATCATTTATGTGGTCTCCCTCCATATGATAGTTTAAGTTTTTTAGTTGAACTTTTTTATGATCCTAACATAACTTCTATAGTAAAAAGGAATAAAGAAATAAACAGGATCCTGATTTTCGAAAATATGCACGTCTCGCCTCATATTCTCCCACGAGAAAAACTTTAACTCCTCCAAGTTGGATAAGCTGCATAAATCGCCGTGGGCTCGCAAATAACCTTTGAGATTGGAATTTCAGAAGCATCAATCTCCTCCGGGACGATCACCACGTCTATCGTACATATCACATCTTGTTGTAATTGCTATGAGGATTTCTCCCTACCGCAATCTCGTCTAGCCCGTACGAATTCTATTCCTCCGGCAAGCCTAGACGTTGGTTATTTTGCGTAATCGGAGCAGCTATCTGGATTGGTTGGACCATAATGGCATCTAGCCGTCGTTTTACAATCTATTGATACGCTTTGAGGCTGTCGCATAAGAGTCTCCATCTCCCAATTTTCCTTGGCAAGAGGGTTGCCCCCAAAGTCGTTGAGTTTCACGTTTCTTTCTTGGTCATTGGGGTTCACATAATTAAAGGTCGAAGGTTGTAATTATACTAGGCTACTTAAATTAATCGCTTTGGACCGGTAGGTTTAGACGCTAGCTTGAGGTGAGGGGACCCACGATGAAAGATTTTGATGCATAGATATCTTTGACTACATGTTCCTATAATGTGTGGTGGAAAGCATTGTCACATCTAATCTAATCTAATTAACATGATAATGATAAGCGTAGCTAGTTGGTTCACAATTATATGGTGACATTAAACTTTCGGGCAGATTAAAATTGAGTCGGATCAGATGTTAACTACGCTTTGGAGCATTCGTTAACCATATTCATTCGAGAAGCATTTTCATTTTATGCGTTGATTACACTTGAAAATGACAAACTTCCCTCAATTAGGTATTTAATAAGTGCTCCCAATGCGCTCGTTAACAAAACTGTATACCTCTTGCATATTGGTTCATATGTTTTAGGATTTAGTTATCCAATCAATATCCGTCTTCCCTCGAAAATGAGCATTAGAATACGTCAATAACTACATAAAGTTATACTCTATCCAACTAATCCGAATCTCGTCGCTTACAAAGACCTAACTTTATTGAAAATCACATTGATGTGATTCTGCATGAGCTAACACATATTTTGAATGCAATACGGCAAATATAAAGCATTCGAAATAATCGGTCTAACACTCATTTTAACACGAAGTATTTAAAAATTACCTTAAGCCGTAAATCGATATGAGTTGAGCCCGATGTTTATGTCACGTCAAGCCGAAGGATTGCGACAATAACATCTTATGTCTGTCTAATCATGCTTCCAATTTGGGATTCTCATAGACATGGCCCTCTCGATTTACATTTAGTATCCACCGAACCCATGCTTAAGGAGATTAAAATTCTTTCTTTTTTATTTAATTATTGTTTATTTATTAAATGTGGGACATAAGATATTATCCTACTCGGCATCCAATTTGCTTTTTCATGTGCGTCCCATCTCTTCGTCCAGCCAATGAACCGCCCATATTAAGTATTGCTTTTGCCCCTCTCACTTTTTCATTTGTCTGAATTCCGAGGCCTTTACATTATATATTTTTTCTCTTTTTTTTTTCCCTTAAAAAATGCTTTTTGTGTTTTCAAATAGCGTTCCTTTTCGATATTTATTTTTATTTTCAATAAAAGTACCCGGCGAGAGTCTGAATTTCCACGATCGATTTTATTCCGAGACGTTTGCGATGGGTATATAATTTTCGCTCTGATATTAAATTCCAATCGTATATATCGCTATCTGATTGGACATTACATACGAAAACAAAGTGTTTCACTAGTAGCATATACAATAAGATCCTTTAAAACAAACATCGAGAGGTCATTGGCTCATCTTGCTCCACTCCCATTCTTAAATTTGAAGAAAGAATCTTGTCAAATCACACCAACGTTCAATAGAAACGATTAAAGAGATCTTCCCTTTGATTGAGAGATCATAGGCTGCATGAAGAGGGTTTGTATCATTGACACGTTTATATTTATATTCTCTTTGGAGTTGCCACGTGGAAGTATATTTTTATAAATATTTCCCCTGTGGCATAAAGCTCATTATTCCACATCTTTTGGCACAGTATCAATTGAAAAACACAAGTTGGGGGGACTAAAGTGGAAGATGGTTCTTGGCAAATAGAAAAGCTTAATTTAGTGAGTCTTTTTAGTTTTTGTGTGGCTCTCCACCAACAAGTGTTTGTGTCGATTTTTTTAAATTAATTTTTTTTTTTAAAATGGTGCAGTTCATGAAAGATAAACGTCCCCACACAATCAATTATGGCTTAATTATATGATGTCACTATTTCAGTAATTGCACATCCCACAGAAGCAGAGGGAATTAAATTCTGAAGGAAGATGCTGCTTCTTTTTTCTTTTGTAAACTCTCTAGAACAAAAGGAATCTTAAATCGTAGAAAAAGCAAAAAGAAGCATAAAAACATATATAAAGCATGCTCATTTCAATTAACTTAACGAGAGATTATCGCTTATGCTAGGTCTAATTAGCTCAATTACCATATAGTTTCAACCCGAAGATAGGTGTTATGGATGTAAATCGCTGAGACCCAACGAAGAAATTCGAGCTTCATCAATATAGTCTCTAACCGTGATTAACAGAGCAAGTTTATAACTTTGAGATTTCTCAAGCAAAGACATAGTATAATCGAATATCTGAAAAGATTTATGATCCGGGAACGTGCGACACCGCATCAAAGCACACAAACCCTAAAGAGGAACTGCAACATAGGAGCCAATGCCATTTTTGAACAGTTTAAGGTTTGACCATGAAAGGAGCCAATCAAACTGGACCCTTTCATTGCATGGGATCAGGCTTGTCAGGTTCGACAGGTGTGTTAAAAGGTGAGATGCGATAAAGCGAGGATGATGGAGCCACACCATTAAGCTCATCAGCTAATAGCCACTTGCACGTAAATATTGTCGAGGGCACAAGACTAGTCATCAGTACACCATCGCAGTCTAGGGTTTCTTGATCTCCTTTTTGCACACCACAAAACTTTTTCTGTCTTTTGCTCCCTTATATTTGGTTGGGCACCTATGGAGTGGAAGAAAGATCGCGATTGGATTCTACATCAAAAAGTTAAAAAAAAAAGGGTTCCCGTTAGCTCATTCTCAGTAGTCAGTAGCCACTCACAGGGAGAATTATCAAAAAAGTCCTAAATCTATTGCAATTATATCAATTCAATCTTAAATCTTTTTTTTTTCAATTGAGTCATAAACTTTTTTTCCGGCCAATTTTGGCCGGTAGACGCTAACGTAAACAATTTTTATTAATTTATTAATTTTTTTCAAATTCTTTTTTTGTTTTTTTTTTCTTCCTTCGTTCTTCCTCTAGCCAATCGCCAAACCTCGGCAACCGGCCAAAGGCAAGGGCCGGCAAGGTCAACCCTGTTGGCCTCTGGCGAAGCTCGCCCCCGCCAGCCGCTAGTGAGGGCGAGCCTTGCCGACGACCAAGGACGAAGAAGGGAAAAAAAGGAAAGAAAAAGAAAGAAAAGAAGAATAAATAAATAAATCGAAAAAAATACAAAATATTATCATGTCAGCGCTAGTCGTACCACATTAGCACCGACCAACCAAATGGATCGAATTAGCATAAATATAAAAGGTTTATGACTCAATCAACGAAAAAAAGTTTATGATTGAATTGATACAATTGCAATAAATTTGGGACTTTTTTAGTAATTTTCCCACTACCCACAAGCGACATTATGTGATACATTCCATGTATTTTAGTGTGCTCATAGTCATTAGGTACTTATAGTTGTACTCATAAGTCTTGCATAGTACACAACCCAAGCATATTGGACAAAAAAAAAAAAGACTATCCAAGCATCACATCTACAAGACTTCTTGGTTCTTGATAAAAGTACACAATCACAAAAAATAAATCAAACCCACGTTCCTTTTTTTCGTTCTATTTTAATGATGCTGTTATTTCACGAAAAATGAATAATTTTAAAAACATTTTCTTAAAAATAATCGCTTATATTGCTTGTATCGCTTATAAAAATATATAAAAAAATATTTTCGTAGATATTTTCTTTATCCACAAAAATTTAGACATAAATTGTTGTCGATAATGAAAACATTTTTTCATTAATTAATTATTTAAAGTTTTATAAATGATCATTTTTAGAAAAATATTTTTCAAATCATTCATTTTCTGCGAAACAAGCACAGTCTAAGAAAAGAAAAATGAGGCTAAATGTTTGAATACATGGACCTAAGCAAGTTCTTAAAAGGCTTCATATAGGTCATCATTCGGACCTAGGGATCACTTGAATATAAAACAATTAGAGGGTATTGTCAAGGACAGGCAAGAAAAAGATAGTGTACCAATTAGGGAGACTTGAGTGTGCCGGTACTGGTACGTTAAAATAAGGAATGCATCAGTAGAGTTCGTTGTTCCTGCAATGCAAATTGACAGGCCACGGAGGCCCCAAGTGGTAGCATGCTACCTCTTCTATGATGAGGATACCCTCTTAACCAATAACTGAGGACCCACGGGAGGCCCCTTGGTTAAGAGGATCCACAAGAGGCCCCCTAGCTAATCATTTCAAGTTTTACAAATGATCATTTTTAGAAAAATATTTTCCAAATCATTCATTTTCCACAAAACGAACACAGTCTAAGAAAAGAAAAATGAGGTCAAATGTTTGAATGCTTAACTGATTCAATAAGGTCGTGATAGTTATCATCCCGTCGCAAAAGAATAATTATCGAGAGAAGACATTGTTGGGATTAACCTCATGATAATGTCTTGGGCCCGATTCTAACTTAGAACCAGGATTCATGAAAAAGTAATTTGGTATGGAGCCTTTTTTTGAGCTTGTACATTTTGCCTTTCAAGACCCGAGCTTAGCTTGGACATGTACTTGAGATTAATCTGAGGAATAAATCAGCTGGCGTGCACTTGGATTCTATTCTATATCTCCTTGCTTAATCTATAATGGCATACACTGAAAGTAGCTGGAAAGGAACTGTGAAAGTGAAGGTGAAGATGCTAATGAATGTCCACCTTCAAAAGTTTATTAAAAAAAATTAGTTAAATAATGGGACAAAGCCTTACATGGATTTTTAAGAGAGAGAAGCTCGTGCTATTTTCAACACAGTCAAGGGTTTGGACGGAATTGGAACCTATCTCACTCAGTGCCGAAATGTTCCGTTTAAGGCACCAACGAAGACCGGCAATACATCTAAGCCCGAGTCCGTTCTTCGCAAACTAATCAAGACTTCCTGAGTCGAGGAGGATAGACCGAAGAATCGAACCTGTGACCTCCCCGAACCAAATCTTGAATAACCTGGCCAACTACCTGGTTGGTGACTTGCTCATACTTAAAATAAAGCTGGCTTTTGCAAATACTCGATAATAGTTTTACTAAATTATTGTTATAGTCAGAGAGGCTGGTGGTGGCCCTAACTCTCGAGGTTTCATAATTTCTTTTAATATTAAGCACTATTTGAAAAGAAATTCGTAGACAAATTTCCAGTTAATATTTTTGCTCTTGTCGGGATCGGCTTATGTCTCGCATTGCTCTAGACGGGCTGTTAAGGATAGCCTTGTGATATGAAACTTTGGTAATCTGTTCTTTGGTATTGCGACCAAGATACAAACCCACCTCGCTATCGAATAATCGCCCATGAGTAAACATGTTCTTAACCCAAAAGTGTTCGTATAACCACAAGGTTTTCATCGCTGTATAGGGTAGAAAATCCTTAACTTCTTGTACATACAGTATTGAAGCGGTGATTATGAGGAACACGTACCTTAGCGGATGTTTGAATTTGTACTAGAAAGATAGATTCAGTGCAATTTGATCTGGTACTCGAACGAATGATCTTTGACCACATTTGTAAACGAGGTTCAAAGTCAGTGAGCACATAAGCGAACCCAAGAATACAGCTAAGTAGGCATCATTATGTGCTTACCCTACAAATCTTTTGGAACCAATACATAAGAGGTCAAGAGTGCGTTAAGATACGTGTCGCAGAAACATTTAAAGGAAAAAGACAGATCGATTCCGGTGTTGATGAGAAATTGATTCCGATGTTGATGAGAATGTTGACCGGAAGGAACAAAGGTATAGAGCGTGAAAAGGGACTCCAAGCGTATCCACTTTTGCGTGGAACTCGTTGGAGTCGAAAGGATTTGCCTTGAATAAATTCTTCCGTTGCCATCACAACACGATCCATCAAATTCAAGAGGGAATTTGATTTGGGATTTGTCTTCGACGGATCGCGCCTATCATGGTTCGTACGCTTCATGTAATCCTCGTTTTAGCTTTCACTTGGGGAAGCTAAATCTGTAAAACATATGGCGCAGGTAAAAAATCTCGAGTTCGGTTGCTCGTGCTGCTCCTTCCATCCATTTATTAGATTTTCTTTCATTATGTTCGATGGATTTCAACAATTCTTTGACACACGCTGCATTGGGTTCGCATGGTTAAGGCCTCTTGGTTATTAAATTGGCCGTGTTTTGTTTGGTGTCTTTGTTACTAAGTTTGGTAGAAGTGGCATCACAATTCGTCGAGGTGGTGCAGGAAAATCCTTCCGACAAAGTTGTCATATCGAGGTCAATTGGATGAGCCTCCAATGTGTATAGACCTTTTGATACTATGCCATGGAGTCTCGCGTATCACTGCATTGCGGGCTGGGGTTCATCCCGACGAAGGAGATCATCATTGGAGGCGTGTTGCAAGTTAGAATGTCTTTCGGTTCATGAGAATACCTAACTTGGATTAAGGAGGAGTTGGTCTGGTGCGGCACATTGGTGGGTGTAGGCGAGATTCGACGGGTGAATCTGTGAGATGCAGACATTGTATTTTTGGATTTGAAAAGAACAATCGGCGTACATGTACTCGACTCATGGCTCGATAGTTCAAGTGAAATTGGTGAACTTCTATTGCGTGTTACGACAAGCGCACGATGCAGCAACTACTTATTAATCTTCCATTGACATGACAAGATATTTCATTCCTTCTTTCAAGCTCACTCTACGGAGTTCAGCTAAAGCTTCTTCCCGTTTTCTGGCCAATTCCGTTTTCCATCAGACATTATCCTTGTACTTTCGAGTTCTACCATTAATATCTCCTTATAAATAAATTTTTTTCTACAAACAAGCGGGCAGATATCTCGATTATAATACTAATCGCATTTACCTTTTTAGATTTCGTTGTCTGTCCACCATGATTGCAAAAGATCTATGGTGAGATTTATCTGGTTTTAGACATCAAACGAAAGTCATTGTCAAATGGTACTATAAAAACTTTAAAAAAGTGAAATATCACTTTAAAGTGAGACAAACCCAAAGTCTTGCAAGCTTTTTTTCCGTTTTTCTTTTTCTCTAATGAAGTTCTTCTTAAACCATATATGCTTCGGACACATGAAATACTCTAATAATCTGATCGAATAAGTAAAATTTAGAACCGAAACTTAGATGGATGAGTCTAAATATGACATTGTTTGACTACATTGCGCTACGCATCAAACCCCTACCCTCCATGCCCGACGTAAATCGCGCACTTCGATATATTTCCTATCCATTAAGCAAAGATGTGAGTTTAACAATGCTGTTTCTAGGGATAGGAAAATGAGGACTGTATCTACAGGGAGGCATACAAAGTCCCCCCCAAAAGAGAGAGAGCGACCGTAAAATCAGCCACTGTGTACCAAAGCATCATAATGGAACAAGGTTCACATGCAAAAGATTCATTGTATGTTCTTTTATCTTTCTTTTTTTCTATTTTGGTGTCTCTTTCATTCTTGCATTAGTCAATTCCGAGCAAGTTGGCATTCATAAACCGAACCAAAGACTCAGTTGAGTGTACTGTTCTTGATCGCAAAACCCTCACGATAGGGTCCCCGAGGGCTAATTATGCCTTCAGCTAGAAAGTGCATAGCAATTTGGCTCAAGAAAGTTTAGTTGAATTGATAAGTAAAAGGCTATGAAACCCAACAATGGAAAGATCTCTTCACATGCTACAACAGTACGATAACTAAAGAGAGGCCATGGCTGTTGGTTATAGTTCAAGAGAAAAGGGGAAAGTTAGAACATCTTGCATGTGTTGTCAGACATTCCAACATTTATTGGAACTTGTGGCTTGTCTTCATTTCGACAGTTTGATATTGATTGTTTTTACTTTTACATGAAGACAATGCATTGTAATAAGTTTTCACTTTAGGCACGAATTGCTGCCACCATGCGCAAACCCATCCCGCTTTCATCGGTATTGCATGCTAAGCAAAGTCCGTATCCATTAGTATTGCGGAACAACGCTAAAAGATGCGCAAATTTAAGCGCGAAAAATAAAGGATGAAAACAAAATAAATCACACAAGACACAAGATTTACGTGGAAAACCCAAAACAGGAAAAACCACGGGGAGAGAGAAGGGTTTCACTATCTTCAATAACTATTACAAAACCAAAAAGGTCGAAAAACCTTTTAGTGAACAAGAAGATAGGAAAAACAAAGGAGGAAGAAAAACTTCAAGGCAAAGATTAGATTTTGCAGACAAGCATTAGATATGTTTGTGCAAAAAACAGTCAGATATGTTTGCGCAAAAAATCATCATATATATTTGCGTAAATATATTTGCGCAAAATATTCTTATTATAGTCCCCTTTTAAAAGACCCTAAAACAAAATGTTATTGTCCAAAATACCCCTGTTACCTATTTTAAGTCAAAAACTCAACAAATCTCCACCTTGACTTCAAATATCTAAAAGAGCATTCTGTCAAAACGTTACAAGACCTCTCTCCCTCAGCACCAAGAGTGACCACACAAGGCCACTCGCAAAAAATGCGGAATCGACAACGCACACCCCTAAGCCTACGTGAGCGCACTCATTATAGGAAACAAGGAATGAACGCCACCAACTCCACTTAGGCAAATTAAATGGTGAAAACATCAACCAAGTCCAAGCAATGCTTGAACTTGATCAAAGGAACCGGTTTAGTTAACATATCTGCCGGATTATCCAGTGTAGGTACTTTCTTCACCGTAACTGTACCCTTAGCAACCTTATCATGCACAAAGTGATACCGGATATCGATATGTTTCGTTCTCTCATGATACATCGCGTTCTTGATTAATTGGATCGCACTTTGGTTATCACAAAAGATAACGAAGGCTCCCTCCTGCTTTATTCCAAGTTCTGTAACCAAACGTTTCAACCAAAGAGCTTCTTTTGTCGCTTTCATCACTGCCATATACTCTGCTTCGGTGGTAGATAAAGCAACCGTGTCTTGCAAGGTTGCTCTCCAACTAACCACAGAACCACTAAACATAAAAACATAACCTGTTAAAGATCTTCTTTTATCGAGATCGCATGTATAATCAGAATCAACGAAGCCAACAATCGAATGCCCTATATCACAACCTTTATCAAAGACCAAATCCATATCTGAGGTACCTCGAATGTACCGAAGAATCCATTTCACGGCCTGTCAGTGAGCATTACCCGAATGTGCCATATACCTGCTCACAACACTAACAGCCTGTGAAATATCTGGACATGTGCAAACCATAGCATACATAAGACTACCCACAGCACTAGAATATGGAGTTTGAGACATCTCATCTTCCTCTTCTTTGGTTTTAGGCGACAAAGAAGCCGAAAGCCTAAAGTGGGACGCCAAAGGGGTACTTACTGGTTTAGCATTTTGCATGCCAAATCGCTCAAGCACTTTCTCAATATACCTCTTCTGCGAAAGGTATAACTTTCCAACTTGTTTGTCTCTACAAATCTCCATACCTAAAATCCTCTTAGCAGCTCCAAGATCCTTCATCTCAAAATCCCTGCTAAGTTGCATATTCAAACATTGTATGTCTAACATGTTCTTTGCTGCAATAAGCATGTCATCCACATATAATAGTAAATAAATAAAGGAACTATCATTTAATCTCTTATAGTAAACACAACTGTCATGCGTACTTCGCGAGTAGCCATGACTTAACATAAAGCTATTAAACCTCTTACACCATTGCTGTGGAGATTGTTTCAGACCATACAAAGAGCGTTTCAACCTGCAAACATGATCTTCTTTACCTTCAATAATGAATCCTTCGAGTTGAGACATATATATTGTCTCCTCAAGCTCGCCATGCAGAAAAGCGATCTTGACATCAAGTTGCTCAAGCTCTAAATCATAAATGGTCACTAACGCGAGCAACATACAAATGGAACTATGTTTCACAACTGGAGAGAACACTTCATTAAAGTCGATCTCTTCCTTTTAACTAAAATCCTTTTCTACCAAACGTGCCTTGAATCTTTCATCTTCAACTCCTGGAATTCCCTCTTTTCTTTTGAAGACCCACTTGTATCCAATATCTCTTTTGCCCATTGGCAATTTCACAAGATCCCAAGTTTGATTTTTATAAAGAGACTCCATCTCTTCATTCATCGCAATAAGCCACTTATCAGATTTAGAACAAATGGTAGCTTCACGAAATGTAAAAGGTTCTTCAATACCAAGCTCCTCAGCAACTGTAAGAACATATGCTACCAAATCAGCGAAACTATATCTCTGAGAAGGCTTAATTTGCCGTTTAGCCCTCCCTGCAGCTAAAGACTGAAGTTATTCAACTTTTTCTACCTTATTTATAATCGAATTTGAGTCTTGTTGCTCACTGTCACTTTCTGGCTAAATAAAAACATCTTCCAATTTTTTTTGTGGATGCTTTAATTGAAACTCCACCTTTTTCACATCATTCTCTTCCTGAACACCTGTAGACTCAACAATATTTTTCTGATCTAGCATGTAATTTTCATCAAAAGTAACATCCTTACTGATTATAAATTTCTGAGGATCAGAACACCACAACCTATATCCCTTAATCTCATCTGCATAACCAACGAAAATACATTTCTTGGTCCTAGGTTCAAGCTTACCATCTTTTACATGATAATAAGCGGGACATCCAAATACTTTCAAAACAGAATAATCAGAAGGTTTACTAGACCATACCTCATTTGGAGTTTTACATTCAATTGCGGTCGAAGGAGAACGATTTATTAAATAACAAGCCGTGTTCATGACTTCAGCCCAAAAATCTTTCTCAAGACTAGTATTAGAGAGCATACATCTAGCTCTCTCTAAAAGTGTTCAGTTCATGCGCTCTGCCACCCCATTCTGTTGAGGTGTATGCCTGACCGTTCGATGTCGAATAATACTTGAATCTTCACAGTACTTGTTAAAATCACCTCCACAAAACTCAAGACCATTGTCTATTTTGAGACGTTTTATCTTCTTGCCAGTTTGATTTTCAATAAGAAATTTTCACTTCTTGAACGTATCAAAAACGTCATTTTTACGCTTCAAGCAATAAACCCAGACTTTCCTAGAAAAATCATCAATAAATGTCAGAAGATAAACTGCACCACCTTTGGATGTTACTTGTGCAGGTCCCCACAAATCAGAGTGAATGTAATCAACTGTGCCCTTCGTTGAGTGCACCCTAATACTAAAACTAACTCTGCACAGCTTCCCAAAAACACAATGCTCGCAAAAGTCAAGTGGGACAATATGTTCCCCACAGAGTAAACCATGTTTACTCAAGATAGTCATTCCTCTTTCGCTCATGTGACCCAACCGCATATGCCATAATTTTGATTTTTCAGAATCTGAAGAGAATGATACATTTAAAGAACCCACAACGGTACTTCCCTGCAGAACATAAAGGCCATTCTTCGTGTTACCTCTCATCAAAATCAAGGAGCTTTTTGAAATTTTCAAAACTCCACCTCTACCTGTGTACATGCATCCAGTGGAATCCAAAGTGCTCAACGATATAAGATTCTTCTTCAAATCTGGAATGTGCCTAACATCTACAAAGTTCTTACTATGTTGTCATGACATTTGATCTGCACCATACCAATACCCACAATCCTGCAAACTGCATTGTTGCCCATCAAAATTGAACCATTAGTGACTTTCTCATATGTGTGGAACCAATCTCTATTTGGACACATATGGTATGAACATGCCGAATCCAAAATCCATTCATCGTCAACACGACAATCCGAAAACAAAATAGTAAGAACATTGTCTGCATCAACTGACTTGTTATCCTTCACCAAACTAGCCGAATCGTAACTCTCCATCGACTTCTTCCCCTTAGCCTTGAGCACAGGATACTCATTTTTGTAGTGTCCAAATTTGTGACAATAGTAACACTCGACCTTGCTCTTGTCTAGGCCTAACTTAGATTTTGAACGCCTTTTACTATTATTGTGCCTATTACGATGATTCGACCTTCCCCTAACAACTAAACCATCAGCTTTATCACCACCATCACTCGCATTCAACTTTGTACACATCTCTGCGGAATTCAACGAGGCTTACACATTCTCAAGAGTTATGGATTCCCTTCCATACAGCATAGAATTCACAAAATTTTCATACGACCTCGGTAGTGAGCATAACACAATTACAGCTTGTTCTTCATCATCTAATTTTAAATCTAGATTTTTCATATCCATAACGATCTTATTAAATTCATCTAGATGTTCTCGCATAGGAGTACCTTCTTGCATCTTTAGCGTGTAAAGACACTGCTTCAAGAATAATCTCTTTGTAAGAGATTTCTTCATGTAAAGGCTCTCAAACTTATTCCACAATCCCGAAGCCGTTTCTTCATCGGCAACCTTATGAAGTACCCTGTCGGACAGCGACAATTGAATGGTGCTATGCACCTTCTCTTCCATCTCCTCAATCTCTGCCGAAGTCATGTCATCGGGGTAATTCCCGTCCAAAGCTCTAACTGAACCTTCCCGACGCAACAAAGCTTTCATCTTGATCCTCCATAGCCCGAAATTGTTTTGGCCATCAATGGATGCCACTTCGAACTTGATAGATGCCATCTCAAATAAAAGATCGAAATTCCTTAGCTCTGATACCAATTTGTTGCGGAACAACGCTAAGAGATGCACAAATTCAAGCACGAAAAATAAAGGATGAAAGCAAAATAAATCGCACAAGACACAAGATTTACGTGAAAAACCCAAAATGGGAAAAATCACGGGGAGAGAGAGGAGTTTCACTATCTTCAATAACGATTACAAAACCAAAAAGGTCAAAAAACCTCTTGGTGAACAAGAAGATAGGAAAAACAAAGGAGGAGGAAAAACTTCGAGGCAAAGATCAGATTTTACAGACAAGCATTAGATATGTTTGCGCAAAAAACAGTCAGATATATTTGCCCAAAAAATCATCAGATATATTGCGCAAAAAACATCAGATATGTTTGCGCAAAAAATCACCATATATATTTGCGTAAATATATTTGCGCAAAACATTCATATTATAGTCCCCTTCTAAAAGACTTTAAAACAAAATGTCATCATCCAAAATACCCCTGTTAACTATTTTAAGTCAAAAACTCAACAATTAGTCTGGATAAATTAGAGATGTTCACTGGACAAGATTGAATCAAACCGAACCCTGAGGTCGGCTTAACTTGTTACTCGGATTTTTTTTTATCTATGTGGATCTGGTTGAGTTTATCACATATGTTGGTTGATCTTAAATTAAACAGTAATGGGTTGCCCGTCGATTTCTACCGTCTCTCCTTTTATGCATACACATCGGAACACATAAAACACAACGCCCATTTGATCTTTACCTAACTCGTTTTTTTCAATCTGTGTATTGTGGTAATGTAGTGAATAGCCTTCATCACATGAACACGATAATGCAATGTATTAGAAAAAGAAAAAGAAAATTGAATCAACCAAATAGCTCTATCAACCCTTTGGGGAAGCGAAGGGCCAAAAAAGAAACGGATGGAACTATGGGAACATCAAGTTGATGATCTTGACATGTGTGATGTTTAGGTGAAATTGTCCGATCAGTCTTAAATTTATTGAACGGATGTTAATTCAGTCCTAAAATTTTCAGTTCTGTGGATTTAGTCCTAAACTTTTGCGCAAAATTCTAATATAGTCCTTTTGGCCAATTTTCGCTGGAAATTGCCGACATGGCAGTGCACCATGTAGGATAGCTAACGATGACTAAACTGCCACGTCAACGATTCACGGGAAAAATTGGTCAGAAGGGTTATATTAGAATTTTGCGCAAAAGTTTAGGACTAAATCAGCAAAATTGGAAAGTCTATGGCTGATTGGCAACCACACAACAAGTCTAGGACTGATTGGCTTATTTTTTCGATAAAGATAGGTCACTGTAAATCACTAGCTACAACGAACATCTTTTTTCCCATAGGAGTCTAACCAACGATCTCGTGTCCTTGTATCTGCCAAAGCAAACAATAAATAAAATGAGATGAGGGGTTGAATCAATCCAAGCATCCTTTTAAAACGCACATTTCGATGGAGCATGCTTTTGGCAATTAAACATTATGGTATCGGAACAACCCTAGCTACTTAATTATTTACTCTCTAAGCTAGCCTTGTCTGTCCTTGAACTTTCGAGACATCACAACTTACCTTTCTACAGGACATTTCGCTAATAACATAAGAAAAGTTATTAAGTTTCGATGGCAAGTTAGCAGACCCTTCCTTTTCTGATGTGGAAAGTCACTGAACGTGCTGGAAAATGCTCAATACGACAATTGTTGGGTCAGAAAAGTTGCTAACCGTACAGACGAGTTATTGATATTTGATAAGTTAAAAATTATTTTTTTTTCTCTACAGTGCTTTAAGGGGAAAAATTATAATAAAAAAAATCATAAGTCTCTTATATTTGTGTCAATTCAGTACTAAACCTTTCAATTTAGCCAATTTAATCTTAAACCTTAAACAATTTGCTAAATGAGCCCTTCCAACCAATTTTAACAGAGAATCGTTGACATGAACGCCCACCGTCCTATGTACGGTAGGTGCTGATGTGGATAATTTTTACAATCTATTTTTTTTTATTATTATATTTTTTTCTTCTTTCTTTTTTTTCTGTTCATTTTGGTCGGCGAGAGTTGTCAACAGCTGGCGAAGGTCATGGCCCTCATGTAGGTCGTCGCTAGATCAAGACGAGGGCCGCCTCACTCGCAACAAGCAAGGTTGCAAAGGCCCTTGCCCAAATGTGGTGAGGGCTTTCGCGCCCATGCCCACAGTCGACAAGGCAGCGATGGCCTCAACCAAGGCCTTCGCGGCCCTTGCCCAGCTTTGGCAAGAGCCTTCATGCCCTCGCTTGGGCAAGGCCTTCACGAATGGCGAGGGCCCTCTCGCTAGCCACAATAAAAAGTAAAGGAAAATAAAAATAAAAAAATATTTAAAAATTATAAAAATTACCCACATCAACTCTGGTTATGCATGTTGCATAATCGGCGTCCACATTAGTGATTTTCAACCAAAATTAATCGGAATTGCTAGTTGACAACTTTTCCAAATGTTTATAATTAAATTGGCCAAATTAAAAGATTTAGGATTGAATTGGCACAAATGCAATAGGTTTAACACTTTTCTTGATAATTTACTCAGCTTTAAAGTTTGTCCAAAATGGGTTATCCTTTGTTATGTAAGGGCGAAATTCCACTTGAATTGCACATAATGACCAGAATAATAACTCTAAACCCGGACGATTTGAAAAGGTTTAGAATTGGAATTATGATTATAAATCTATAAGAACTTAAACTTAACGATATTTCATTCAACTTGTCAAGTAGAAGCAACATTCCAATTCTTCGGCTTGATCAATTGCCCGCTGATTTTAAGACTAATATAGGATGGTCGTAGCCCCCGATTGATTTGAACTCTTTGGATAAGTGTTTATACACTCGACGTAACAACTATGATAGATCACGTCTAGCTTGAACGCTTTAAAGGATCGATTCCATCACGGTGAAATCGATTGCGAAAAAGAATTCAAGGGACGACATCGAACGTCAAACATCACTCAAATGCCAATTGTCACCGGGAGACGTCCTCTCTCACATTAAGCGAGAACGATGCTCTCATAACGATTCCAGCATTCATACTTGATATTATTGTCATTGAAAAGACAAAATAACATGCTTGAGTGGAATGTGATTAGCCTCCGCATTTGCTTTGACATTTAACATAAGAAACGTCCAATCACCTGACAGATTAAAAGGGTATGCTGTCCCAGGATAATTTAACCCATCAGATGCTCAAAGTAAGGTGATTAAGCAATAATTAAACCCATCATTAAAACAGCCAATCAAATCCAAGAGATTCCCTTGTGGGCTATTCGCTTTATTCATGTGATTCCTTAAAGATGGTTCACGCCCGGTCATGGTTTTCTTTTTTTTCTTCTTCTTCTTCTTCTTTCTTCTTTCTATTTTTTAATTTGCTAAGCTGCCGTATTTGAATGTTATCTACTACAAGATTAGACAATGCTCCTCGTCAATGCATAAGCTGATCTCCTTAGGGCTAGTTGGCGATTGAGATAACTTGATCCGTAGAATCATCGGCCACTTATTCGCGAATTACTTGAAGTTGGCTTGATTATTATCGAGTTCAAATCTTAGAAGATGATGCGGCGTTTTTGTTGTAGTCGCACTTCCGATCATGTCTTTCGACAGTTGAATGTAAATTTAAAAAATAAAAAACTCAAGTTTAGCTTGGAAACATTCTGAATGTGAAGTATACTTTGGTAAACACAATTTCGTATGAGTAAATGCCAATCAAAATTTGTTTTGGCCATTGGGCAACTTTCGTTTAAACTTTTAATTGGTCAATTTAGCAAATTCTGACCCTTGTTTGCACTTATTTGCGAGTAATTTGCGGATAGATATAATATGCAATTGACTAACAAGCCCATATGAAATTTGTGGGCCGATCGGGAAGAGAATGCTCCAGAAATTCCACGGTCTCAATGCTCTGTTGTCATTGATTCGCCTTCAATTCTTGTTCCTGTTCATCTCAGATGAGCTTCATAATCTTACCAGGCATAACCCCCTTCCCTTTTGTGTATTTGCTTTCATGTTTTGAGTTTTACCGCTATATGTTTATCGCAGTCGTCTTTGAACATGTGGTGTAATATCGGGGAACCCGTCGATTGTATGATCGCGACTTGATCTTGTGCTTATAGGAGCAGATTTTTCCAAATCGGAAACTTTCAATCTATCTCTTAGCTCGATGGTGTTAAACAGTGCAGTAACGAATCTTAGGACGACAATCACATTCTCATACAATCCATCAAAATGAACAGATGCCAAGCTATTCCAAATCAAGCAATTCATTGATCAGTCCGTGCCCTGTGATTGTATCAAGACATATAATTTTTTTCGCGTTATACAAATCAATGCAGCGGAAGCACAAGGGTAAGAAAATTCTCACCGGCATACTTAGAAGTAGGCAAGAATCGATGGTGAGCTGTTTTATTCCAAGTCATGTACCGCGGTAACTTAAGCCGTGCCTTCAAGGAACGGATAATCGGTGTACCCAATCACCGGGTCCGATGTGTAGAACGTCTCTCTATTATACTTATTCAGAGTTGCGTCCAACTCATACCTCTTTGGCAGATCTGGATTGGCCAAGAACAAACGGCCGTAAGCAACGAGATCCGCACGGTTCTCGGCAACAGCACTGTTTCCATCTTCCCGGGTGTAACCCCCGGCTACGATGAAAGTTCCCTTGAACAAGTTCCTCATCAGCACAAGACTGTGCGGACATTCGCTTATTTCGCCCACAGTCTTCATCCTTGGCTCAACCATGTGACAGTAAAGGTTTCCATACTTATTTAACTGTTCAACCATGTACTGTCCTAGTGCTTTGGGGTTCGAGTCTCCTGCTTCCGAGTAGGTTGCAAAAGGGGAAAGCCTGATCCCAACCCTGTCTGCGCCTATTTCATTAACAATGGCCTCCACGATCTCGACAGCAAAACGACAACGGTTCTCCAGCGAACCTCCATACTTGTCCGTTCTGTCATTTACCTGGTCTTTCATGAATTGTTCTATTAAGTAGCCATGAGCACCGTGTATTTCAACACCGTCAAAGCCTATGTCGTGCATACAAAAATAGGCATCACACGAGTTAGTAGCATAATGCAAGAGTTGGCATTTAATGAGAGCTAATATGATGAAAAATGTATGGGACAGCAATTACATACTTCTTAGATTGTTATGCACTGAAATGTAGATTCTAAAGCCAACTCAACAATACAAAATGTAAAACTGATGCAAAAAAATTTCTGCTAGTATATCTACATAGTTTCCTTTTTGTCGTTACCAGCTACTTCATTTTTTCGCTGCCTAGAGAAACATTAAGTGATTTGTTGTCATACTTTTTAACATTTCTAGTACCATTATATTCAGATCTGCTGAAGCTTTAGATATATGTAAATCATTGTCATGTGATTAAAACTTTCTTCAGTCTCTTATACAGCCTTTTCTTTTCCCTAGCCGTACTCTTACACAGGTTCAAATGACAAAAACCACGCTGTACTAACCAAACTCATTGTAGTAAACCTCCCATTATTGACTTAAAAGAAAAATAGAAAACGAAAAAGGATATACCAGCTTCCATAGCATTCCTTGCAGCAAGTCTGAAGTCATTGACAATATTCGGAATTTCATCAGTCCTTAGTCGCCTTGGAGGCGTGAACCGAGCAAGATCAATGCCGTTACCTCGAAGTTGAGGAGTCAATGGCTTGTCACTGGATGAGATTGGAGCTTGCCCATTTGGCTGAAAACCTGCAGAGAAAATCCAGATGGAACAAATAGAGAGATCATGCTAAGTGCCACCTAGAAAAATTCCTGTTCCAGTGTATACTGGCTTCATCCGTATATTCATCTAGTCATTTTCTTTCAAGGAAAATTATCTGTCCATCCAGAAGAAGTTGACCTACATCACTTCTAAAACTTATACGCAATAGCACTTTATATGTCATAAAAACTCATAGCCCGTAATCATTTTCACTAAGATGCACATAAAACCAGCAACAAAGCTCAACCAGACAAGACATATATTGTTTGTACAGAAGCATTTTCAGCAAGCCTATGGAAACTTTTCTCCTCATTGTGTATAGACATCATCACTTGTTTTGCATGTCTAAAAGTTCTAAGCATGGGTTCAAACTCTTTCGGTTGAAAATCATAGTCAATTTGCATCAAGTTGAAAATCAAATTAAGCATTTCTTTTGCACCAATTATTTAAAAACAATATTCATATAGGAAATGGAACATGAACAAACCTGTATTTGAGACCCTCCCCACATGCCAGATCTGACAAAAGAAGATACCACCTTTGGCATGAACAGCATCAACAATGGGTTTCCAAGCCTCAACTTGCTCTTTTGTCCATATGCCAGGTGTATCTGGATACCTGAAGAAACAGGTGCAGGAAGTTAAACTTGAGCTTCGGGAAAAAAGTAGAACGTCACAAATTAGGCAAAGTCTATCGGCTGAACAAGTGAGATTGATTACCCTTGTGCAGTGTCAGAGACTCCTGTGGCTTCGGAAATGAGAAGGCCACCTTTAGAGGTTCTCTGGGAATAGTATAATATGGCATGTGGCTGAGGAACATTCTTGTAAGATCTTTGTCTGGTCAATGGTGCTAGAACAACTCTGAAAAATACAAGTACCAAAATGCAGCTTAGTAGATGATCTGTTTCTGCTTGAACTTTGGAAAAGCTTCAAAAAATAAAAAAAGATCCTTTTGGCTATTCTAACAAATCAACGATGGTTGGCTAACTGTTTACGCTACCAATAAAGCAACACCACTAAAGCACCTGCACTCCATTACTATAGTTGGTGTATAACAACACCCAGTTAGTGCCGAAAGCTTAGCAATTAGATGACTAGCTCTGTTTCAGCATGTCAAACCATTTAACAGTCTAAAGCAATGATCTTTCATTTAAAGGGATGGTCCGGCATATTCTGGGGTCCTAATGTTTAGCACATTCAGGCATGCTTTTGCCTAAGAAAAGACACGAGCAAATAGAATTCCAAATGCAGCTTTAAACCAGACATATGGCATTGAAACTTCATCAAAAACGGAAGAATGAGGGAGCCATGGGCTTTCCATCCACCGGCGGTGGGCTGTGGTGAAGACTCGGGGTGGGTTCAAACCCCATCGCCGGAAAAGCAAAAGAATACAGGACTGAGAGATTTAAGCACTAAGACGAAAAAAGCAAGTCGGTCTCTATAGTTTAAAAAGATGGCTTCAGATAGTGTACAGGGAGTAAAGGGAAGTGGCACTCTATGAAAACCAAAATTACAAGGAAAACTAGAAGAAAGTAAGATTAACTTTAAAAGGGTTTGGCGAGGCATGCGGCAACCAATCTTTCCATGTACTATGTACGAAAATAAAACACGATTGACATACTAGAGTAAGGCTTAATCAGAGAAGCGTTAGGATTCAAGATCACCCATTACTACAGCAAATGCAGCCTATGCGCTAGGAAATAATGAAGCAGCGGAATCATAAGCAAGTGAAACGACAGATAAATTGATCCACCATTCTGACACCCAGGCCACGAGGAAAAATTACCAAATGATCAACTTGCAGCATTAATAACACTCATTCAAACATAGAGGAGATGTAATGCTCATTTGATCACTGAGATGCATGTTCAAGTCACCTTGAATTTCCAAGTCTTTGTGACAGAGAATAAAAATTCATGTATAACTTGTTCTAGCCATCAAGAAATAGAACCTTGACAGCTAAAAGATTCACAATTTGAAACACCCGGTGAACTTTCCAGAATCAACGTCTGATGCAAAGATCAAATCTTGACACGCCAGAACAACAACAACAGAGCTCTCCCACTCAATGGGAAAGATCAAGGGAACCCCAACTGAGTGGAACAGTAGATGGCATGAAGAGCGAGTACGAAACAAGATTGGAGAAATGAAGGCGAATTTCAAGAACAAGAGGATGCGAACCTGTGAGAAAGATCGAATCTTCCCATTTTGTAGGGAGTGACGAGAGGAGGAGGAGCGGGGATTGCTTGGGCAGACATGCTGTGAGTGATGTTGATTCCTGAGCTTGAGCTTCCACTTTTGACTCGATCAAAGATTTTATGGTCGCAAAGTGAGAGAACCGGCATTTCATTTGGTCCCTCTTTATAAGAGAACCGCACTGCACCATGACAGCATCATCGAAGAAGGTCCCTCCACTTGCACTTTTGAGAGAGAGAGAGAGAGAGAGTCTTCAATTTTGTCTTGAGGACACTGCCAAAGGTTACGTCAGCAAGTACGTTGCCGGAAACTTTGGACTTTCTTTTCAGGAAAATTCCAATTTATGATCCGAAGTCCTTTCGTATTTTTCAAATAAGCGCATGAAATTGACTTTGTTTTAATTAAGAGCCTGAAGTGTCTTTATAATTTTGAAAAAGGGCTTGAAGTGATTAAATCATCTCAAATAAAAGCTTGACCGGCCAACGATAATTTCGATTATAAGAAAAGGGGCATTTTAGTAAAATAATTATAAACATATTTTTTAATTCTTTTCTTTTCTTTTTTCTTTTTTCTCTTTCTCAGCTATCCTCGCCGGCACCAGGCGAGGGCCACCCTCGTCGCCGTGGGGCTAGGGCCGCCCTCGCCTGCATGGGCGAGGGTTACCATGGGCTGGTGAGGGTGTTCCTCGCCAGATCTAGCGAGGAATGCCCTTGCCTAATGCTGGCTCGGGCGGCCCTCACCAGCCTAGGCGAGAGCAATGCTTGCCCTTGCCAACGTTGGGTGAGGATCGCCCTCGCCCAGCCTCACCAACCTAGGTGAGGGCGAGGGTTGCCCTCGCCGACGTCGGGCGAGGGTCGCCCTCGCCCGGCCTCACCAACCTAGGCGAGGGCAAGGGTTTCCCTTGCCGACGTCGGGCGAGGGTCGCCCTTGCCTAGGCTTGCGAGGGCATTCCTCTCTAGATTCGATGAGGGCCCCCCTTGCCCTTGCCTGGGCTAGGCTGGGCGGGCGAGGGCCGCCGCTTGCGTTTGGCGGCTCCACTAGCCATTGACGCCGGCAAAGTGGAGAGGGAAAGGGAGAAAGAAAAAAAGAAAAATGGAAGAAAGAAAAGAAAAGAAGAAAAAAATTCAAAAAAAGGTAAATGATGAAAATGCCTATCAATCAGGACCTTTTTTTAAACAATTTGGTCACTTCATGCCCTTATTTGAAACCATATCCATTTCAGACCTTTATTTGAGACGATTTGGCCACTTCATATCTTTCTTTGAAACAATAAGGGCACTTCATGCTCTTAATTAAAACAAAGTCAACTTCATGCCCTTATTTGAAAAAACGAAGACACTTCAGACTCTTAATTGGAATTTTCTCTTTTTTTATGAAACATTAAATGTTGACAATTACACAATATGTACATGGCATAAAATAGAATGAAATTCCAGAAAAAAATTCGAACGTGATATGATATAACATGCGGATTTATTTATCCACGGGAATTTATAAATTTTCGTTGTAATTCTAGCATTCGACTCATGAACAAAATTCTCACCTCTAATACATAACGTGACTTCGTTGCCTCTAACTGTGTTGCCACTACACTGGATTATAATCATTTCTTACATCCGTGATAATGATTTATGACTAATATTAAGAAGTTAACTACGATTGACTTATTTAAAATATTTCTTTGCGGTTGGTGAAGATTATATCATTTATTTTTTCACTTTAGGGCATCAATTCAAACGTCATTTTGGGGCACTTCTTCTTCTTCTTCTTCTTCTTCTTCTTTGGCCAAAAGGCGTGAAGATGCGGTCTGACTGGTGGGGGTGATCGCTAGGGGTTTAGAGGGCCTGTATAAGGATCGGCTCCCGACAAACTTCTAAGAAGGCGAAAAAGGTAAGAAAGAACCGAATCGAACATGAAATAGGGCATTACTGGATTATATATATGAAGTTGAAATTGACTTGCAAGATGAGCGTTTTAGCACGCTTAAGTGAGAGTATTATTATGATGGACGATCTCTTATAAAAATACCTACATGTACACCGAAACAAAAAACATGAGGTTCGATAAAGCGGACGATATCTCAAACTAGTTAATCTTAGGGGTATCACAAAAGGGGCATTAATTCAAACTTGGTACTTTGTTGGCGCAAATTTTATGGTAAGAAAGGGTAGGAATGAGAAGAGAGGACGGAAAAGTCCACATTTTCCTACACAAGGAAACAAACTCGGAACAGAAGTCTCCCTCTTTTTATATAAAAACGGATATAGATGTATAAATGGATATAATAATAATAGTATGTCGACATCCAAAAATGGACAGGCGAGCAGACAATTGAGAATCTGCATGGATTGCATGTCCACATTCATCATAGTTCGAACATGTCTTTTCAGTCTCAACTCGTTTATAAAGAAAGTCATTAACTTTGGGCTGTACTTGGATTCTTACTCTCTCTCTCTCTCTCTTTTGGGTCGTTCAGGAAAATATCAGAAACTGCAAATTACTTCGAGTTGGCATGCACTCATGATATTTCTTTTTTATTTTTTCCTTGCTGAAATTAATGCCCTTTATTATTACTACTTCTAATCAACTAATTTCTCGGGTAGCTCTTATTTATTCAGACAATTATAGAAATGAACACTCGCCACTAATTACATACTTTTAGTAACCTCGTCCAATGAAACAACCCCTTTAGCAATATAGAAATTATAAAACAATTTTTTATGGGAAAAAATAGTACTTCATATATATGCCAAACAACTTGGAAATTTACCCCACATAACAACTAATGAGTTATAGGCATTGCAACGAATCCTAATATTACTTTGCGGCTGACCAAGCAAATAAATACAAGGAAAAATAACCAAAAAAGTCTTAGGCCTATTGTATAAATGTCAATTCAATCTTATACCTTTCAATTTGAAGAAAATTACAAAAAACTATCTACGTCAGCGCCGGCCGTCCGGCTATGCCACGTAGAACAGACGCCAGATGGCTAACATCCACATCAGCAGTTTCCAATCAAAATTGGTTGGAATAACTATATTGACAAATTATCACAAAGTTGATGATTAAATTAGCCAAATTAAAATATATACGACTGAATTGACTTCCTTATAATAAGTTTAGAACTTTTTTTGTTATTTTTTTCACCAAATAGATACACACATTAAAAAACAATCGCATTGTCTCTCATCGGTAACTTTAAGGAATTAGTCTCTCTTTTTTTTAATCCTTGATTGATGTTTACAATAAGCATTGAGGCTGCTAATTGCATCATCGAGAAGCATTAAGGACCCCACAATTCATTTGTTGTTCTTTTATTGACCAGCCGGTCAATTTCCTCCGTTGCTCCACCGACAGAGACGGATACTTTGCAGGATAGTAAAGCGACCCCACCCCCAATGATGCCGAACCTAATTATTCAAAAGAGAGCACGATGGGTAACGAAATATTCGTAGGATGTTTATTTTTTAGTATGAAATTTATCAATCGTAAGCACGTTAATATTTAAATAATCTACGCACTACTATATAAAAAACATGCATTATTTCTTCCATGGTCTCTTCTTAAAGTTCGGAATACCTTTTTCGGTTTCAAAATTTATCAATTGTAAGCACGAGATTATTTAAACAATCTTCTTTCGGGGCATGACAAGGACAATACCCATTTCGTTGCTTCAACATCTGACTAAGCCTTTTCGAATGCCATCAGAGTTTGACAAGTTTGAAAAAGGAAGGAGCATTTATCTTTCCTCCTGCTGTCTCCGAAACTTTATCCTCCCGATCTCCCCGACATAGCCCACGAGATTGGACTTGACAAAAATGACTGAAACTGTTCTTAAAAATAGAGGAGATTACACGAGAAATCTCTGAGGCAGCAGGAGGAAAGAAAAGCTCCTTCCATTTACACAATCTTTCTGATAATTTGTGCGCATGGAAACGGGGAATTCTTTTGGTACGTTAGTTTTACATTTCAACGTGTATGTCTATATACAAGCAAGAGCAACCTTCCTAATTATTTTGCACAACAAACTGTATCCAACGAAAGAGATCAATTTTCCTGCAGCAGTCTGAACCCGCTTCTTCGTTTTTATGTACTGGGTGGACACTAAAAGCAAAAGATACCAAGCAAACTGCGCTAAAGCAACAGGCTAGGTTGTATACCATTGTTAACGGAAAGTCCCTGCAGCTCGTCGTGGCAACTCAAACGTATGGCTGATGGCCTGAGGATCAGTTGTCGCTAGTTTGTGCAAATGCCACTTTGGCACTGTCAGAAATTCTTACATCCAGATGGAATATCTGCATTTGCTGTGGTTCTGTATGGAATGTGCACGATTGTTCAAGGTTTCACGACTTTTTTAGCTTTCTTAGAGAAGCTTCTGGCTAAGATTTTGTCCGAAAATGTCAAGGGAAGCTCTTCTTCAGCAACCTCTTGAACTTCGCACCAACCTGCATCACTAACCCCATTTTTTGCGCCAGATACTTCAGGGTCTCGAGAGAAATATGGTTCCTCGGCTATTTCTCGATACAAGTGTTTCAATATAAATAGGGCAGTGTCGTGATCCCTCCAATAATTTCTGCATCATCCATATGAAAAGATAAATGCAACATTAGGTAAGCCATTGGGTAATGGTTACATCTTTTCATGCTGCAAACATAAAAAGGCAGAATCCCAATAATGTGAAGCAACATATGCATGAAACAATTTTTAGCAGCTTCCACATTACCTATAAAGAGAATCGAACAAAACTCAAGAACATGAAGAATGCACAAAAACATCGAAGTGCTTAGAAGACCCAAAGTACTGAGAACTGGGACATTATGTCTTAATGCTTACGTATGTGAACCCAGGGCTGATATATAAGGATGTTGAAATGTTTTATCCTGCAACCCAAGTAAAATAACTAGCATTAGGGTAATACGAGCAATAAAATATGAGTTGACAGAGAATACTTAACAACAATGAAGCCACAACAATCTACATCCAAGACCAAAAATGGAAAATGCTATGACAAAACATGTATCTCATATGAGGAGGGCTCTAATCTCAAAGACTAGAAGACACTGCATATTTTGAAACATTGAAAATGTAAAGATACAACCAAAAGCTTTCAGGACCAACACATTCAGGGAGATTACAATTGGAATGCGAACTAAACATATAATTGACTCAACAGGAAGATGACATCTTAAGCTTGTCAATTTACGCCAGGAATACAACGAATGCCTAGTCTACAAGATCTAAGGACAACCTACAGAAAAGGAGATTTCTTGGCTGCATCATTTCACAACTTATTTGAAATTCAGGATACACCACTTTCTAGTCACAACTCTCGTCCTCTACACATCTCATTATTTTGACATCATTCTTTAGATTAGCACTACGAGTAACGTAGAGAAAAATTTCACCACACATAGAAAAAGTAAAGAATCTTCAAACAAAACAATATGTCGACAGGTTTTGAGCAGCAAAGAGCAACAGTTTAAAGTAAGACAACATCTCGTTGTGAAGGCAATTTGAGGTCAACATGTATTCATAGAACATCATTCATCCTACCAAAAAAGAAAACAAACAAACACTTAGTAAGTAAGACAACACACTTGAAGCACGTGATCTATCCTTCCTTCTTCACTTCCAGTTAGTTGCTCCATCATAAGCGAACCATATGATCTCTCTTGTTTCTCCTGGCCATCTTCTGCTGCTTCTGCAGTGTGCTTAAAAACTCAGATTCATGTGGAGGACCACTATGAAGCAGCTATCCAAGAGACAGTTTCCCATCACTTAATCATGTGTGCATTAATGGGTATACCATTTCTTTGATGTACATTACCTTCAAGTAAGTCTCTTTTATTTGATTGGCATACTGTGAGAACCTTGACCTGCTAGACCATTACAGGATTCAGTTTTCATGAAAGAAAACTAAATAAATAACAACTCCATAATTGCTGATTCAAGTTGGAAAGTCTAGCTAACAATTCAAGCCATTCTTAAATCAGAGAAGAGAGAGAGAGTTCTTTTTGTTTTTTTTTTTTTTTTTTTTTGGGGGGGGG
>BCNH02000006.1:21395427-21420992 GCA_001662345.2 Metrosideros polymorpha var. glaberrima | reverse complement strand
TGGTTTTGTATACCATAAGCAGATAATTTTCATGTAACATCACAATTCAATTCTCGTCCAGCAGCCCCCCTTGCAAGGCATAACCGAAAGGTTATTGTAGTCACCAGAAATCCTATTAATGAAGTAAAGGGGCACAACTGGTTGTCCATAATGCATCTCTCACCTATTTTACTGCATGGTAAACATACAATCTATCTCTTTCCATATACTTTTCATTCGTTGCACTAGAGTACCAATGCCTACATCTATTTCTTTTTTCTTTCCCTTTTTCAATGCTGGAGCATACAAATTCATCTTTCAGAATGGATCAGAAAGATCTTCCCCAATGCTTACTACAGAAAATACTGACCTCTAGGGCCAATAGTTGATAGATGTTGCTGTAAGTGTGTGTGTGTGTGTGTGTGTGAGAGAGAGAGAGAGAGAGAGAGAGGTCTGACAGAACCCACCCTCACAAAGTTTAAGTTATCCATTATTGCCTGAGAACGAGCAGCTAAATCTTCAGTAAATTCCTACAATAGGAAAAGATATAATCAGGAACAGCTTGAACAAGTCAATATAAACATGATCAGATATGAATGGGAATTTCCCAGTAGAAGTCAATATCAACATGATCAATAGTTTATCCAACCTGGAATCCAATGTGCAACCTCTTTCCACCTCTGTGGTAAGGAATAATCACAGGACGTTTGTCGGTGTATTCCTTACAGACTAGTGGTTCCACTCTGCATCAGAAATGTCAGGGCTTGCAAAATGAGGAACTCTAACACTAGGAAACCTTATAGACCAAACTTTCAAGAACGAAAGGACCCAGTTTAAAATGAATGAATGAAGTGGGTTGACAACAAGAAGGGATTCAATCGAACAAGCCTCCATTTTCTAATCCTTAGTATGAACAATGCCAGATTGCATTATTTCATTATACACGTACCCATTTATATGTATATATAAATAAAAGGACCTAATTTGAAATTAATGAATGACGTGTGTTGACAACAAGGGCAAAATCAATCCAATTCAAGCTTCCATTTTCTAATTCTTGTATGAGAATGCCAGACTGCACTATCTCATTATACTATATTATGCAAGGCTGCATTATCTCATATACGTGTGTGTGTGTGTGTGTGTACAGCACATCTTGCACACAACAACATGTCTGAAGGGTGTAATGTCCAAGAAGTCAGAAAATAAGTTTCAAAACAATATGTCTGAAGGTGGAAATCAGGTTTTATGAATATCTCTTAGCCGATGTAGGCACTGGAACAGACCTGTATGCTACTGGATCAAAAGGGTGAAAAATGTTGAACATTTGACGACACGCAGGCATCTCTTCAGTTATGTTTTCTTCACACCAATAGTCTTTCCCTTTACCTAAAAACATCAAATAGTGGGAAGCAAATAATCTCAATACATACAAGAGACATGATGGACAACCAAATATCTATAGCTGTAACAGCTCAATAATTAAAGAGCATAAGAGAGCTTTGATATACTCCGGCTGTGATGACAGTCAAGTTGGATTGCTATTATCAATGCTATTCAATCCTTTTTCCTAACAGATTTAGACACTTCCTCATATATACCAACAGGAGATTTTAGACTGAAATGATAGAGAGAGCATAAGCATCCTAAAAACAAGTTAGAATCCTGTTGACATAAATCATGAGCAACTTATCGTTTACTTTTACATGCAGGATGGTAATATCTGGCGCCCTTCCTTTGAGTAAATGGTAATCCATCCACTTCATATTTCACAAATTTGAAACCTTGCGGAAAAGAGGAATAAGTATACATGAGAGTCAAGGCCATTACCAATTCCTAGCCGAATATTGCGAAGAGCAAGAAAGAGACCAAGGGGCGATCCAACTGCGAAGAATGTATCAACCTAATGAAAGAAACAGAACATTGGTCATGGAACCAATCAAAAGAACTAGCTATTCGCAGAATACCTTTCCTCTTTAATAAATTGAAAGGAACGAAATAAAGTGAACCATGCCAATACCCTATTGTTCGAACTCCAATGAAGAAGCACAAAAACTACTAATGCTCTACAGAATATGAAAAGGCTAAGTCTCCAGAACACTATGAAGTGATACGAGTGCAATAATTAGAACTTTCGCTAGTATTTTTACCATTAAATTCTTCCCATTTCCTACAAAAACCTCCCACAGCAAAGTCAAAATAACCTGATCAATTGCAATAGACAAGAGTATCTTCTCTCATATTCCCTACCTGGAACCCAAGCTTTGTATACTTGATATAAGGGGTATAACTTCTATAAGCTTCATCATTTTGCCCAGGAGAATAATCTGCAGAAATAGATTGCATTGTATTATGCTTCTAATTTCCCGAAGGAGTGATGCGATAGAAGTTAAAGCCAATCTAGAAATTCCTCTTAATGAAAAGAGGTGCATGAAATGACCAGTTCTAAAGCAATAATTACCTTGTGGCATTACTTCATCTGCTTTCTTTCCAAAAGATTGCAATTCAGCAATTTTTGCTTTCAGAGAATCAATCTGAAAGACAGTCAGATACAGAGTTTCAAGACAATGAGATAGGTAGTTTATGGCAAAATAGACATTATCCAGTTTAAACTCCCACCTCCTCTTTTAATAACTCTACTCCTCTTTCCTTGTCATCAGCATCTTCATATGCTATATGATTCAACCTTTCTTCGCTACCTTCTTTTGATCCACAGTTTCTATCTGTTGCTTCATTTAAGCTGTCTCTATCTTGGGAAAGCATGTTATAGGATTCATCAAGGGATTGATGAACATCATCCTCATTCTTTCGTTGGTTGGATGCAGAAGCCCACAGAGAAAGCTCATCAGAATCTGGTTTTGCAGGAGCAGCAGAATAGGAACCCTGAATACGTTCTTCGTCATACGCTGATGGAGAAGGCTCTATGCTCTCCTCATCCTCGCTAGTGGGAAACAGCTTCTCGGTGGCTTTATCCATTGATGAAACAGTTTTGCGTTCCATGTCTGTCAAGGATTTGCGTTTAAGATCATGGTGGTAACCAGACGAAGATTTTTCGTTCTCATTTTGTTCCTTATACACCACGTTCATTGGAAAGGGAGACGACAGGTTTTCTTGATGGCAAAGTATGTCGTATGAAAGGACACTTCCCAGAGAATGCCCATATATAGAAACCTAATCAGGAGCTCTTTCAGAATTACAACATCTGACTGAACTAGCCACAATTAACAGAAGGCTAATCACAATTCACAAGGCAGAGATCTAATACCTTTCCACTGTAACCAGGATTCCTTTTCAAAAACTTCTGATACAATCGATTCAACTGATTGGAGACCTGGAAAGAAGTGACTACTCATCATCTTGCACAGAATAGCACAATTCACATTTTTTCAGAAATTGCTAATTGAACAGTAACGGGTGTTGTTCATCTCCTTAAGTGAAGCGGCAAAACCGATAAAATAGTAGTGTACTACTTTGAGTCCCCTAATAGGGCTCTCAAGATCAAAGGCTTCTCCAGGAATTGAAATGGTTAAGGCAGGCTAAGGAAACAAATGCTGTTAACTTCAAAGACATGGTTGTTCAAGGTGGGTCTCAAGACTTCTCACATCCAATGTGGAGTTATGGTGTTACAAACTCCCCCATTTAAAGCACTGACATCCTCATGAGCATTAGCCCATGTCGCCAAGAGATACCCCATATCTAATATGTTATTCACTCATTCCTGCCCCTCTGCTCTCCTAGAAGTCTACTAAGAGCTACACCTTGTTCGAGCCCCCTTCCAATACAATCACACACACCTTTGTCAATTCGGATTAAGGGCCTAGTCCGTCCTCAAATCACAAGCCTACTAGAAGGTGTGTTGCTTTGATAACATCTCTAAGATTAAGACCTGGTCCACATGAGTCAAGCCGGCGACCGCTTAGGGTTGGATCTTACTAATGAATTACATCACAGTGCGTCTCCAATCCGATTTAGCACTTGTGGTGGGAGTTCAATCATCAGAATGAAGATATACTGCACATCGAGTACTTTAATAAAAAAGGCTTCTGTTAAATGTGGTCTTAAAGGAGTTTACCTTGAAAACCTATATCATGGCATTATCCGAGACAAACTACTTCCATTAACAGTTAAAATATGAAATTTGTGTGCACAAGCAGTGTTTACGCAACTTAATATTTCTCAAAGAGAGAGAGAAAGAGAGATACCGAATCTATGATATCCTGACAATAAATAGGGCTCATATAGTATAACACATCGTGAACAGTAGCACTCAGCGTGACACGTAAACCACGAACACCATCCAGGGTGATATTGTCAACTGCAGCTTCACCACTGAGCTTCAAACCCTTTCTCCACTGAAACCAAACAGAGCAATATATGAAGAAAATGCATCAAGTACAGTGCTAATTGAAATTGAATGCTCGCTCAAATTAGAAAAGAGAATATGTGACAATTGAAGATAACACGAGATATTAGATGGATATATGCAATAGTTTCATTTGTGGTGTCTCACAATATCCAAGAGCTCTCAATTTTTCCAATTGATAATGTGGTACTGTTCCTAAGCATCACTTGCTAAACAGATATGAGTTCAAATAATTTATGAAAAAGGACTTTATTAATGATAACTAATCTAGAATCCCCAAAAGAACATGTATATAAAAGTATGAGGGAGCTTATTGTCTACCTGGCAGGGGATGAAAAGAACCCTCTGGGTACCCCGTTGGTGAGGAGTCAAGTGTTCTTCAGCAAGACTTGCTGTGACATGCCGAAAGTTGCCAACATCATCGACCAAATTAGATTTTTCCAGCCTTTGCCCGATACCGTGAACCATAAAAACTAAGTGCCGAACAGGAACCTAAAATGAAGAACGTAGTTTTACGTTTTCTGCAATCTAACAAACTAATTGCATAGAGGAGAGATTAAACAGAATTGTAAACGAATCTCTTTTTCTGATGTGAGGTCAATAAACAAGAAGATGTGCCTACTGAACTCACAGATGGTTTTCATGTTATGTAAATGTAATTAACCCTCTAATGGATTGTATGTACTTAAGATTATCTCAAATCCAACAGTATAACAAATATGAAAATAGTTGCCCAAAATCTTTCTAGAAATATGAAACCACTGCCTCAAATCTAAAAGCCTGAATTGTTGAATGAAGGCATAATCTAATACTTTAGACGCTTCTACACATTCTTCAAGCATGAATTGCTTATAAAGGGGGAAATAACTACGGACTTGAAGATATTCAAACATAGGACTTACTGGCAGGATATAAGGTACAAATATTTCAGATCACTACCAACTTTTCTTAAAATTCGAACTGTTAAATAAAGATGTGATGTAAAACTAAGTGCATGATAGATTCTACCTGCTGGACATCCTTGTTTTCCCTCCCCAATCTTTGGTGTATATTGCTTATATGACTTTGAATGCAAATATTAACGGTTTGAACCTATGAGTTATCATCAAATTTATTGACCACACGTTATAGTAAATATGAAAGATCAATCAGATTCAAACACCGAAAGTACTGCTAACGTAAAAAAATTTAGATCACAGCTAACCCTGACATACACAAATTGTTAAGAATATTTATTGTGCCTCATCCATAGAAAGATTTTCAAAATAGCCGACGACAGAATAATTCTTAAGAAAAGATAAAAATGAACTAACTTTTATTTTATCTTGACAACAAAGATAGGGAAACAATTTTTAGGGGGCGAAGCATTAATGAGCTTCAACAACAATTTTATCTGATGCTGCAAAATTTTCAAATCCTCCCTTTTTGTTTCAAGTGAAATCTGAAGATAGTGCTGAAAAAAAAATAGTTTTGGTAGTAGCTCATGCGTTCCCAGTTATCTATATATCAAAAACAGTGTCATATCAACTATCAAGACATGATTACTATTTTCCATGTTTCCAAAAAAGATCATTAGGGTTCCAATCCTACCAAAAGTCTGCACTTCCAACCTACCATATAAAAAAATAAAAGTAGTACACTGAGCACAGATAGAAAGTGATACTCTCAAAATCTTCAAATAAAAATTAAAAATTGTGAGCTTCTCCAGAAGAAATAGTATGCAAGTTCTAGAAAATAGTTTTGCACTGAAGAAGTTCCCAATCCTAGAAGCTTCCATATGTAAAGAAACTCATCCAAGATGTAGAGCATTAGCTTTGTTGAAACAAAAACTGTGCCAATATTTCAGTGTTTAACTTGCTAAAGTCATGTTTAATATGTCTTAGAACCAAACATAGTGCTAGACTTTAGTTCTCAGCCTCTAATCTCAATATCACCTTGTTGATCTCCTGTTTGCTACACATTGTTTACATACTCTCCCTGCCATTTCTATAAAAACCCAACAATCAAGGAAATTAAGATTAGATATTTGCAGTTAAGTTCTTTCAAACAAGTTATCGCTAATGTTGGCCAAAATAAAAAAGGTATCTCTAATTACAGATACGACAGTGTTGCTACTTAGTTGCTGGAGTTCTGTTTCCCACCAATTTCTTTTAGTGAAAAATATTTGATGCCGTATCCAATAGACAACATCTCTGAGAGCATATTTTCAATTCAAAGCAATAGGTGGATGCTGCAGTACCTGTGAACAGTAATCATCCATTTGCTCCTCCTTCTGCTGACGCAATTCATTCTGCAGCAAACAAAACTCTCGCTTAAAGCATCAAAGATTTTTGTTAAAGTATTGTCCCACATCACTTGACAACGGGTCCTAAATATTCTTCATATTCATGTGATCTCCTTCCACCTATCAGCTTAATCTTTTGGGTTTGGCTTTCTAACATGGTATCAAAGCCAGTGCTATCATTTTCGCAAATGTGCATGGTCAAAATTTCACGTGAATGTGCATAATCAAAATTCAATGCTATCCGTTTCGCGATTCATGAATGTGCGTGGTCAAAATTCCACATGCCCATAATCCGGCTTGCACGTTTAACAGGTCCTAAATCCTCTTTATATTCATGTGGTCTCCCTCCACCTATCAACTTAAGCTTTTGGGTTGGACTATATTCAACATAAATAAAATAGATGGGAATCCCCAAAAATAAAGCCTACTCCAGCACTAGCCCAAGACAAACAATGGACCAACTTAGCCATTTTAGTGATGATTTTCACAAGATTTTGCCCATACATTTCATGACGTGTTCTGTGATCCAAAAACGAGTTTCTATAACACCACTATTTGAAGTGTCCATCATTTATATGCCAAAACTGTTCGCAACATTTTCTTTTAAGTCGATTTTAGTATTTGAAGTGTAATTTAAAAGTTTCCCAATATTCCAAAGCTCAATACCGCATTTAGAGCAAGTTGCCCAAGTGAAACAAACCCCCATTACAAAACCAAAATCTTGAACTATCATAAAATTTCTCTGACCCATCTTAACCATTCATATGAGAGAAAAGATCATGAACAAAGGGGAAAAGAAGAGGATTCTGGCTGCTGCTGACTCCTCCCCACATGCAAGAGCAAAAACCCGTCTTCTAATGGTAGAGAACATATGGAGTAAGAGAAATTCCAACAAAACTTCTGTCAAAAGTGTCAAGATGCTCAAGTTAACCCAGCAAAGCGCAGGTGATGATAATACTTGCAGCTACTTATATTCATTTAGTTGGAGAAAAATAATTTGTACCTGTGACTTTTCAAAGGAATGGTAGATTAATTTTAGAAGAAAAAAATTAATAAGAAGATCAAAGTTCACATGAAGACGCCATTTGGATAAGCAGGTACTACATAACCAGATAATTGACCTGAAATTCATACAAGTCTCCTCGACCAGATGCAATTATGACAAAACTTCTCTCATCATTCCGTGTCCAGCACGAAAGAAGTTTAAAGTTCTAACATATTTAGCTGATGGTCTGAGGAGACCAGCAGCAAATATCATCTCTCTTTTTTTGTCAGGACAGTACTTGACAATAATCCAGCAGTTAAAATTTTAATCTCAGTCCTAAGGTATTAACAGCATGCATAAAAAATTCACCTGTGTCGGTTTAGGTGACTGAGATGCAGAAAAGCCACGCCTCAGTTTTATACCATTCCCAGAAAAACCAATAGCACCAGCAAAACCAGAGGAATCAACATTTAGCCAAGCCTCCCAAGTGTCGTCCTCTCCAGTGAAAAGTGCATGCAATCCCTACATATACAGATGACTGAAAGGGTAAAAAACATCTAACATGGATCTTCAAATATAGTGTGTTTCATATAGGTTAGTTCTAACAAAAAGTGTTTCATACTGGGGTAGAGCCTTGCACATCAACTCGAGCCGCAAATAATCCAGATTGTTGAAAAGTTCTCCTGTGCCACACCTAGAGAAACCAATCACAAATTTGACTGACATTATAATAAACCTATAACAAAAGACAAAATGTCCTTTCGCCTAAAAGAATGTACAGAACTTTTCCCATCTTATTGGTGCTAGCCGATATAGACACATCTTGTAAAAGTTACTTGTGAGCCTGAATATCATAAAATTTAAGTAACATGACATCATTTTATCTTTTATCAATTCAAAAGTCACGAATGCAAAAGAAACAGCTCTTGTACCTGGCAACGGTATGCAAACTCTAACTGTTCTGCAACATCTTCACGGAGAGGAAACCAATCAAGCCCTCCCTTTCGAGCAAACCAATGCCCTCGTAATACACGTCGGTTTTCACCATTCCAATAAACAGGAAAACAATGTCTTCTCACCAAGTCTACCTATCACAATGTTTCACAGAGATTCCACATCATGTTAACACACATGCAAAAGAAATTCAATTTTGCTATCATGAAGGAATAAGCTGGCTTGATAAATTCAGAGATTTCTTCATAGAGATGGAAATTGAAAGCGATACAATGCAATAAAGAAGATTTCATGCATGAGTAGTGGTTGTGTAGGTCTCATGCAACATGCTCTCGAGGAAATGCTTCATTTTCAAATCTTTTTCCAACCATCATGGGCAATACAAGCAATACAATAAATCTCTTTAAACTGTACCACAAAGTAAGTAGCTTTTGCCCCTTGTATTGATGATACAGAGAAAAGAGCGACAAACTTAGTTTCAAGTGCTAATTGCTTGGTCATTTAAAAGTTCAGAAGACCTTTCTCACAATAACAAGGAGGAGGCAGTACAAAGTGATGAAAGCCCGAAAAGATTTGAAAGCAAAACACACCTCATATAGTCCTCCTTTGACTGGAACACCAACTCTCTCTTCCTCGACTTCATACAGCTGAGCTGACAGATCAGTGGATGTTCTTGACTGTGGATCCTCACTACTTGAGATTAGCCTTGCTCTTGGACCATCACTACACTCTGCATACTCTTTCCACCAACAGGATAACAATTCCTCCTCTCTCTGTGATTCAGAAATCAAATAAAAACAGAACCCTCAGTACCGAAACTGAGAAAGAATACCTCGCATGAAGCACATGAGCTAAATTTAAGGCAATCAAAATCAGACAAGTAGTCAAACAAGTTATTTACTTATCAGCAGAAGAATCCACCATCACAAAGACAGATTGAAGAAGTCTGTTATGGAAAAGGAAGGCACCCATATGACTGTTTTCTCAATAAGACCCGCTCTGCATCTTAATGCAGTCAATTTTATACTTAACAGATTGTCTTTGAAAAAAAGTACTTTTAAATACCAATTCGACAAAAATACGTGATGTAATTGAAAGATGGCGAAGTAGGAAAATGCATTTTTATTGCCAACTGGATTCGCTAAAATAGAAAATATCCTGAGGAATTATACCAGGGGTCACAAGAAATTACCTGCAAAAAGGAGGCTTCTATTGCCAGAGAATCTCTCATACCAAATCGAAGATATTCACTCTTTCCCACTATCTCAGTGCGAGGAACAGAGGCTGCTAATTCTGCAATAAAAAACAAAAGAAAGTACACAAAGTTGAGCAATGGGTCCAATACAACTCAAGAACCTTAAAAAGTATTGGAGGAAAAGCAGATGACAGATATGGAAACATTTAAGCTATCAATTTATTGCGCTTCCAGGATTAACTGATGTCAGAACTCAGAAGCGTAGAAACACTGATTGATGCCATCTGAAACATCAACAACATGAGATCAGACTAGACTAAACTTTAACGTGGATGTGACCCAAAAATGTAAAATACATCCACTCTGCTACAAAAGGGATGAGACAGAATTTGAGTTGTGTTGTTTGTGCTAGTTTATTTTTCCGACGGTTCTTATGTAATTGAATCCTCTAAGAAACCCAAGTTTTGCAATCAAGTCCATCTGTAATGTCCATGATACACCGACATGGCAACTTTAATTTTTAAAGAAAAGAATATCAAGATAAATTGCTAAAAGTTTGATATCTATTTGCAAAATCAAGAAAAAAATAAAAAGGGAAAATAACAATAAATAATCTAACCTACTCTTACAAATTGAAGCAATACACTAAAATATATAAGTGGATGATGCACTCAAGTGATTGCGCCAGATTGCATGACCAAAAGAGCATCACCTGTTGATTTCTTCGCATCTAGTACTCGTATTCTGTTATTCAGAATACGTGAATTTGGCGTATTCCACTACTTATTGTACATGTTTTGTCCTCAACAATGATTTTTCTATTTATTGTCATGAGAGAGCATTACCCATTACCTCTTTGCATTTAGTATTCTTATTCCAGCATTGAGTGCAAGTGCTCAACTTATCCCACAATTTGACACGAATTTACTATAAATTCACTGATGATACTTATTCTAATCTCGGCAAATTGAAAAGGAAATGCATAAAAAACAAGTATTCACCATGTAAAGTCAAAATTACTTGTTGAAATTTTGTTAGTTTTATTAATGCTTTACTCTCCAGTTCCACCATGTGCATAGAAAATCAAGCAAGTAAGCATGTTATACTAAACGATAACTTCAAATGGATCATTCTTACGCCCAAAACGCTCCCCACAATTTCCGAAGCTTCGATGACACACAAGAGTGCCGATTCACTTGCACTTTGCAACTTATAATCAGTTTGTTCGAGCTTTAGCTTACTCAAATAGATTCCTAGACTAACATCAAGCAACTCTACGCGCCTCTCACAAAGTATCTCACGGAAGAAACAAATGAACCAAACTAGTGCACGAAAGCAGAGAACGAGAAGGGACAGAAAGAACGCACCATTCACGGCCAAAGGGACCTTGCAGAAGTACCACCGGACATCGCTGCCATCCGAGGGACTCCGAGTTTGAGCCAAGTACTTCTGTCGCCCCTCGCAATGCTCGATCACATCCTCCAACTTCGCGATGTTCGAAGCCGTGTTCATCAACAAATCGGGCGTCGCCTCCTCGATCCCGGACCCACCCCCCTCTCCTCCCAGCTTCGCCTCGGAATCGGCCATCGAAGCCGGCCACCAAGGCACGCGATTTCACTCAACTCGCCGAAACCGGCAACCAGCAATCCGCGTATTATATCAGCGCTCCCACCCAAATCCTCAATCGATCGAGCAAGTCCCCCGGACACAATCACGGTTTCACGCCCCCTCCCGAACAGCTTCGGAACCAAAATTCCGGCTCCAATCTCAATCTGCTGGCGGGTGCGAACTCGAACCGGGGAACCAAACGCCAAATTAGAGAGAGAAGCGCGGGTCCGGACGACGCGAATCGCAAATTCACTCACATTCCGTGAAGGAGAAGAAGAGAAAGTTGACCCCAACCAAGTGATCGCTTACGCTCGCGCATTACAATAAGGAACAGAGGTTCCGTGGGAGCGACGCACTGCACTTCCTTCACGGAAGCGAGATTCTTCGACGAATGCAACAGCTTGGAGAGAGAGAGAGAGAGAGAGAGGAAGAAGGAGAAGGAGAAGAAGAAGTAGGACAGGTTGGAGTTGAATGTTCGGTGGAAGCAGCGAAACCAGAACAACCCAGCAAACCCAGAAATGGCGGTTGCAGTTTTTGTATTTTTTTTTTTTATCCTTTTTTTTATTTTCTTCTCTTGAGAAACTGAGAAAAATAGCAGAAATATCCCCTTTTATTGATGACGTGGCCCAGAAAATGATCTCAAGTGAGCATGAGCTGGTATAAATGAACCTAGAATTAAGGTTGTAAAGGATTTGGAATTTCTTATTTAATTATGGTCAGACTTTTCAGAACTTAGATATTTGCGCCTCTCGAAATTGAGATTTACATCGAGCGACATTAAACAAGCTCTTGAACTATTTATAAAGAAGGATCCAATAACGTAAAGATTAAATCGATGCCTACGAATTACATCATTGCTCGCCAAGGAGCTCACACTACATATAGTCAGTGATGTTAGGAGGGGAAGAGAAAGAGTTATAAAAAGAATTAGATGGGATTAAGAGAAACTGAAAGGGATTAGTCTGATCATATATTTTGGTAAATTCATCCTTCTTTTTCAAAATAACTCGATCCTTTCTTCTTCTTTTTTATCAGTTCTATCTTTAACTTTCCTCTTTTTCTGACTTTTGCTCTATCTCTTACAGAGCACAAGAATTGAACCTTACACCTATGATACGAGCATCCCCACCCTCCCTCTTGCAAAGTGCGAGAGTTGAATCCCGCACCTATAATAATAACATCCCCACCCCCCTTAATCCCTTTACCAATAAGGCTGCATGTCTAATAGCAATTCAAATCCCTACAAATCCTCTCCTGTTCTTTCGTGGTTATCGTAATCCCTTCTCTTCCTTCCTGATCACTAGATGTCAAAAAGTCGTGCCAAAATACACAATCAAGTTTGAGTGAAAGGAAAGAGACCGGATAAAAAAGGAATTAGATGGGATTAAGAGAAATTGAAAGGGATTAGTTCGATTGTATTTTTTGGTAAATTCATCCTTCTTTTTCAAAATAACTCGGTCCTTTTTTTTTTAATCGGTTCTATCTTTAACTTTCCTCTCTTTCTAACTTTTGCTCTATCTCTTACAGAGCACGAGAATCGAACCCTGCACCTATGATACGAGCATCCCCACCATCCCTCTTGCAAAGCACGAGAGTCAAATCCTGCACTTATAATAATAACATCCCCACTCCATTAATCCCTTTACTAACAAGGCTGCATGACTAATGGCAACTCATATCCCTACAAATCCTCTCCTGTTCTCTCGTAGTTATCTTAATCCCTTCTCTTCCTTCCTGATCACTAAATGTTAAAAAGTCATGTCGAAACAAGTCGCGCCAAAACGAGTCCTACTTACGCAACACAAGTGTTGCACGAATAGACGTTCACTTCGGAGTCCTTCGTAAGTCCTAAAATAACGAAAGATATTTCGTTTTCGTATTGTTTCCGAGACAAAGCATATTCTCTTTTAATTGGCTTTTTAGCGGTCATTGACATGACCGAAACAGATTGACAACCTACAACCGTTGGGGTCGTTTTCGTAACTCCTGATCGATACAACGTCCCCCGGTCGCAAGCGGGCATTGCACGGTGTACCGGAGAAAGCCAAGGAAATAATCATGGACTCTAGCTATATATTTGATTACAAGGAAAGGTCAAAAATGGGAAGCACGTTAGCAGTCGAACAAAAATCGAGGGAGGAGCAGAAATCTACTCTGATTTCATTGTGAACGCGGCTTTGCTATTTTTACATGCGGCTAAATTCATCCTTCATTTTACAGTTCCCCCACCTATAGTCCGACCGGCAACTGGCGATCACTCGATGTCTTTCACGGCATCCTGCGCAGCCACAATAAAACACAGGGCAAAGAAATTAGGTGACAGTACAAGAACATGCGTTTTTCATTGCAAATACAACTACTAAGAATGACCTTGAATCAACACGAACACATAGGCAAAAGGGCATGCTCCGCTTTTGTGCGAGCGGCTGTGCACGTGAGAAAGAGAGAGAGAGGGAGAGAGGTGCTATCAACCATCATTCGAGACTTAAAAGAGTTTTAACGTCTCTCCAAGTCCCCAAGAAAACTAATTTAGCTCCGTACATCAGAGCAAAACAAGATTCCTCGCTTACTATATACAAAAGAAGCAAATATCTAACATGCGCCAACAGGAACTCAGAAACAATCACGATAATGATATAATACTCTCACTCACGGACGAAAGGATTGCCCAATACAATCAGTGTTTGCCAGTGATACGGGTCGCCTAAAATTGTGATCCAGTCAGTTCGTGTTGAAACATTACCCGTTTTTCTTTTGTCCATTGAAGTAGCTCACTTGGGTGTACTAAGCCCCCAAGCAACAGGTGTGCTTCCAGATGCTAGAAGAAGAATGTACTATGAATGGAGGTATTACCTTTGCAAGCTTGGTCACATAGGTTGCCGCTAATGCAGTGGCCAAAAGTCCGAGCCCAAGGGTCAATAGCTGACCATTTCCTCCAGGTAAACCAATCTCAGATTCTTCTTGCTGCAAAGATCGCATGATAATAAACAAAGAAAGCATTCAGCCTTACTCTAATCACATCACCTTCCCAGAAGAGCTCGAAGTTTGAAATCTTAACTCGTCAATACAAGGAACATAGTGAGCTCAAGCATACAAAAAGAACAATGAAGTAAAAGCAAGACAGTCATGACACTTGTCAATTATTAGGCTGGATCTCAAACAGAGTAAAATTTCAGGGTATACCGTCAAGGTTCTGAGGTTATTTAGCCAGCAGTGAGTCCCTGGAAACTATTTCGAGGTGTCCTTCTAAAAATGAGTGACTCTAGGCTCTAGCAATGGACAATCCACAGGTGCTACACTTCCAGCTACTTCGACAAGTTACATTTAGACAACCGTGGATGCCACTTATTGAAGAATCTCCCTACACAACACAAAAGGATACAGACTAGTCCTGATGAAATTTATGCAACTAACAGGGTGCTTCTTGACACCAGAATATTCTTTATCACAGAAGACTAAGATTACTACACAGTTAATTCAAAGAGGGCTATTCGTTATACTTTGAAGGCTAGGACTGATGTGCTGCATGCTACATGCGCTCATTGTGGCGCTGCAGTTGTAAAAAGTGTTCATTTGCCGTTACAACTTGTCTAGAAGGATATGAGAGCTTGTGTAGAAAAGTTGCAATGACATGCACAGAAAACTGTGTTAATTGGGTAAATAAAAGGGTTAAGACACCGCCAGTACCCTCTTTATAATTGAGTACCTAAACTTTTTTTGTTCGATCAACTACCTCGCCTTTTCGAATATGGGTCAATGGAAGGTCTCCTGTAAAATCGCGGACAGAAATTGCCAACTTGGACAATAACACCATTAGAAAGATGTTAACTATCTACATTGGCATCCAATGTAGCCACTTGAAACAGCACTCTCTCTCTCTCCTCATCGCCCAACACCTAAACGCAGATGACACCATCTTTGCTAAATAAGCAAGTTACATAAAAAAAATTGTGCTTAAACTTTGCCAACTAAGCGAGCCACATTAGCAAAATCACATTACATGACAATTTACAGAGAAGATGTCTCACGTTGAGCTAAATTTGAAAGTTGACAAACTTGATTGAACAAAAAAAAAAGTTAAGGCACTCGATTGTAAAATGGCAAAAGTTTAGATACTTGCGATATCATTACCCCTAATAAAAATTTGATTATCAGTATAAATTGGCCTTGTTGTTGGGTTAGTACTCCTGCATATGTTTCTTGAGTAGGCAGTACAAGTGTTGCTCACTTATCCAAGAAAAGGAAAACATAATATGGTCTTCTCTATACTACTTACAAGAATTGGGTTTCTTTGCAGCAAAACAACCAAATGACTAAAAAAATAAAATAAGTAACAGCCACTCAAACAATAACAAGATGGAAAAGCCAAAGGTCAACGTACAATGATCGCTCGCCCGAAAGCACCAGCGCTAACATATGCCCACGTTCCCGGAAGCATCCCTAACCAACTGCATCCAAAGTAATGAAAAATTTGACACCCAGTAGTATCCACCAAATGCACATGAATCTAGCTCATCCCTATATCCACATTTTTTATTCTTGCACATTAACAATATCTTTTAAGTCCAGCGAAAAGAGTAGTCTGAAAAATTCCACAGAAGCTAGAAGGGACTTCATTACTTGACCTGGAAATTGAGTGAGAGAACATAACAGGCCAATGTGATCATTATCACCTCACTTGATAAATCCAATTTGCAAACAACTAACAACCATAAAGAAAAAGAAAAGGAGAAGAAGAACTACTGATAGCGCTCAAGAGCAAAGATGACAAAGAAGCCGTTATCTCGTATCTGGCTGTTACAACTTATCAGCAGGCCAGAGATAGCACTAACTATGAAACTTCCTTCAGCTGACTTGGATAGTTTGCATATCTCAGTACAAAAAAACTGTAATAAATCTAGTTCAATAACATTGACACGTATATAACCTTCTAAAGAGATTGCAGTTGTGCACTCATATGCTCATTAAACCATAAAATTATTGGATCACAAAAGTTTGCAATGGTATATATGGCCTTAGAAGTAATCAAATTCAATGAAGATATATACCTTCCCAATACGTATGGGACAAATTTGACAGATGTGAGTCCATACAAATAATTCCCAAGAGAAAATGGAAGCAAAGGGCTCAGACGCAGAAGGGTAACGACTCTGAAGCCATTTTCCCCAATAGCTTTGTCAATTGCAAGAAATTTCTTATTTCCTTCAACTAACTTAAGAATTCGGTCCCTAGCAAAATATCTGGCAATGAGAAAAGCAACACTCGCAGCCACCTGGAAGAGGCAGAACAAGAATATGGTTAACAACGAATGTCTACTATACCAATTAGCGTGCTTTGGAATCCAGAACTCACTGTTCCACTGATGGAGACAATGATTGTGCCAATTGCTGAACCAAAAAGAAGTCCAGCTGACATTGTTAAAGGGATTGCGGGGATTGCAAGGATCTACATTAACATGAACCAGTTAGTGACAGGTTCCATGAAGATTGAGAAATTATAACAACAGCTAGTAGAAAAACATAGCGAAAAGCCAAGAAATGAAAAGTATCATGCCATGACAAGTTTTGAGGGATTATTGGTGGCTCAGACCAACAAACCCAAACCCACTCTCTGCTTTAACTAAGAATAGCATGCATGCTTAGGAAAGTAAAGGAGGTTACATAAAAATTCCTGAAACATTCTAACAGGAAATAAAAAACATTTAGATGAAAATGCGGAAAGTATAGGAGTCGCATAGCGATGATCAAGTCAGAGTATAGAATTTTTACTTCTAAACCAGCATAAACACCTACAAATAGAGCATATCCTGCTGGGCCATAACCTGCAAATGAGAAGAACAGTTTGAAATCAAAATGTTAGCCAGGAAAAAAAAAGGTGAAAAAGAAATGAAAAAGAAAGATGTTGGATGAAATGAATGAAATCACTGATCCTACTTCGACACGCTGTAAAAGGCGAACGTGAACATAAGGATATAAAACAAGATAAGTGCCCCTACTTCCCCCCATAGTGCTCCTAGAATTAATAGTCTGCAATAATTATATAAATGTGTTCATAATATACCAACTCACAAATGAACTTGTGAATCAACAAAGTAAAATGTGAATTATGACATGTTATGACAGGTATGGGTGCGTGTGAGCCTGAGGTAATTGAGAAAGGGGTTTGCTAGAAGCTTAGAGCACTGAAATTTCCTGCATTGTATCTGAAGTGGTGGCGCTTCCACCGCTTATGCAGGAAGAGCTGTCGCATAAAGGGAGACATTAACTTGGCACGACCTTGTTTCTAATCAGATTGTTTTGAAAAAGCCCGAGTACCTTAAAGGCATGACTACAAAGTAACATCTTCATTAGAACGAAAAAAGGGCGTCTAACTTCATTAAATGGGCACTTTGATAAAATTGAATATTTAATATAAGCATAAACTGGTTGAGAATGAGATGCTTTTGTCTACTATGCAAAAGCTTCCTGATAAATGCAGGCTTCCTAGACAAGCACATTGACCGTTAATAACCTGCATAAGGAGGAAACTTTCATAACTATTTCATTCTCCCTAAAGCATGAGTTGACAAAATGGACTCCATGGACTGTGATCTCCTAATTAGGGGACTAAGCTAAGCTATGGCAGAATGAGAAGAGCAACTTAAATGCTTAAGAGGGAGAGAAACAGGAGACCATTGGATTGAATTAGAAGGATTTTGTGCGTATGAACTTTTGGCTGGAAACAATCTTAGTTTCGATTTTTTGACACAAACATTTAAAGGAAAATAAAAGCTTCACCAATGAACTCTGAAGAGGACTAAAACTCCCTTGTTCTCTTGCCAATCATATATTCTTTTCGCTACAATTACCGACAATTGAGCTCGGGTCACAGCACTACTGTCCAAAATGACCACATTCAGGAAAAAAACCTCAGCTCTTCTCATGAAATCAGAGGTATTACTGATTCATTTCGCTGTGCCTAAATGCAAGGCGGAGCAATAATGATTCTTTCGTGACAACAATCATCAATGCCGTGATCGAATGCCCATTCCAACTACCAATCGCAAAATATCAACAAAGGGAAGCAATCACAAGAAATTGGGAGCACCAAAATTCAGACAGAAATCTGTCTCTACCGCGCGCGCGCGCAGATAACAAGAGAAGTAGAAATTAAACTAGACTCGCATTATTACCCTCAATGAAGGTAGAGAACTGGGTCAGAAAAGTGTTGATCTGGTCCTTGTACACGTACCCAACGGCGGCGAACCCACCCACGACGCCCACCAGCAACACGCCGGCCAAGAGAGTCCCCTTCACCGCCGTGTCGCCTTCCAACGCGCCACCGCCCTCGCTCTCTCCCTTGAGCTGCTGCTTCTCGTCGTCTCCGTCGCCCTTGGGGCTGAAGAACCACTTGAGGCTCTGAGGGGCGCTCGTCTTCTGGAGCGACTGCTGCTGCTTCTTGGTCTGCTTGAGGGATGAGCATGGCTTGAGGAAGTGGAAGCGCTTGTTGGGTCTGAAACTGAAGAGGAAGGAGGAAGGTGGGGACGAGAAATGGAGGTTGTATATGAGCGATGACGGAGAAGAGGACGACGACGACGACGGTGGGGATGACGAAGAGGGTGTCAGCGGTGGTCTCCACCTGAGAGAGTGCATTTTAGGCTGGGAGCGAGGAGGCCACAAGTGACATCTGCTTGTGGTCCGTATGGAGAGAGGAATCAGAAGGAGAACGCCATGGATGGATCTGTGTATCGTCTGTGATTTTTGTGGGAGTTTCTGGTCACGGTGGAGCCATGGGGGCGATAAGAAGGAGTGCTCCTGCTTTGCCTCGCGATGGCACCACGTGTAACTATGAAGAATATTCTTTGAATTAATACCAGAAAAAACCCCCCAACTAATATATACCACAAATTAATTTTTTGATCATCAAAAAATTCAAATTCGTACATTTATGATAAATTTACTTTAAATATCAAAAATCCTAAAATAATACACCTATAACGAATTTACCATCCGTTAGTTCCCGCTAAATTAAATTAATACCATAAAAAATCTCAAATCGATATACCTATAAACTCCAAACTGGCACACCCTTCAACTTGCCATCCAACTCGGCAATTTAACCATAAAATTTTAACGAAAAACTAATGGAGAGTAAATTTATCTCAAATATAAAAAAATTAATTTTGAATAAATTTATCGTACAAATACAATTTGAGATTTTTCATGATATTAACGCATTCTTTTTCCTCAAAACAAAATCTATCTTTTCAATTTACTCGTATGTCTGCCGTGAATTAAAGTAGCTTAGTGATATAAGGGGAGACTTACTAAAAAAGTCATGAACATGTTGCAATTGTGTCAATTCAATTTTATTTTTTTTGCCAAATGAGTCTTAAAATTTTTGCATTTATGCCAATTTAGTCCATCCGATCAATTTTAGCAAACCATTTGAGGTGGCACAATCAGCGCTGACGTGGATAATTTTTAATAACATTTTAATTTTTCATGATTTTTAATTTTTTTTTCTTTCTTACAGCAACCGACTAAAGGAAGAAGGGAAGGAAAAAAATTTCGAAAAAAGTATTGAAAATTTATCTATGTAAGCGCTGATCACGTCACGTAGGACGACCAGTGTCTATGTCAGCGCCAGCCGACCAAAATTGGCCGAATGAACTGAATTTGCACAAATACAAAAAAGTTTAAGATTTAATTGATAAAAAAAATTAAAACTGAATTGGCACAATTATAATAAATTTAAGACTTTTTTTTTATAATTTTCCCGTGATATAAAAGTGACATGTCTTTCACGAAGCTACAAAGTTCTAATAGCTATCGTGAACGCACCTCCGCTCAACTTATGACTTGGACATTCGCTACTACGTATGGATAGACTTGTTGGCATCCAGCATGCTAGTGGACTACAGTGATAAGCTTGATAATCTTGAACTTTTGAGTTTTGAATGAACTAGATAGCTATAAAACTTATTGGAATGAGTACAAAACCCTTGTGACAACCCCTACTAGTTATGATGGTTTCTGGACTTTAATTTAATGTGCAATGTCATTTTTAAACTTTTAATTTGTTCGATATGATTCTTGAACTATTGGTAAATGTTTAATATAATCATTTCATTTGCTCAAACAAGAAATTGGATGGTATTGGACAATGTAGATTTTTATATGTCAGGTTGGATTTTAAAAAACGATGAGTTAACGTGTCTATCTTTTTAATGATATATTATAATAAAAAAAAGGAAAACAAAAATTAGAGCATTAAAGTGTCCATCATTATTTGATAACGTGCATTATCATATCCTGATTTGAGATGAATAACTCACTTGGATAGTTCACGTATAACCTTTTTTTTTTAATTATTTTTTTCATTTTTTTGTTACCTACCGTTCAAACTTAACGAATTGGAAGCCAAATCAACATATTCACGTAACATGAATTAAAAAGAGGACGATATTGAACATTTAATCTAAAGACTAGATTGAACATTAACTAATAATTTATAAATCATAGTAAATAAATTAGAAAATTCATAGACGACATTACAATCATTTGTGTCATTTTTCCATGAATTCAAACATACAAGTCCTTCCAATTGGACCAAACAAACAAGCCCTTGATGGCGGCTCATGGGCCCGCCCAAACCTACCACAACCCACAAGGGTTGAAGGCACTTTTGTGCGGCCTAGACAAGGACCTATTAGTGATAAGGTTCGGCTAATTTAGCCCAAGCTAAGCCCGCCCAGCCTGAATAATTCTTATATAGTTTTTCCTTCATGGGTGGGTCCGGAGCACATTTTATGCCCGACCTAAAGGCACGGCCTGATCCGAGCCTATCCATCACCTCTACTTCAAAATTCAAATTACGCAAACAATAAAAGACTGCTATTAAAAAAAAAAGGTAAGGATTGAACATCTGACTTCTCCTAAATTAATCGAAGATTTACACCCCACCATCCTCAAATTTAGAATTTACGAACTCTAAAAGTCCTAAAAGTTTGAACTCATCCTCATTTATTTTCTACCTTTGCAATCACATCCCTTGAAAAAACTAAATAAGAAGGCTGCAGTTAAAGGTATGCAACTGGACTGGGTTTACTCGATAATTGAATCGGCCCACCCAAAAAACAAGTTCGGGAACCGTTTTTTATTTGAACCGTTTCCAATTTTTGGGAACTTGTTTAAACCGATCCGGTAACCAATTCCAAGTGATGACCCACCCGAGAACCAGATTGGTTTGAAATCGATTTTTAACTACGGCTAGAAAATACCCTAGCTCAGTGTATAGAACCCTCAATCACCCCTCTCTCTCTCTCTCTCTCTCTCAACAAGCTAGCGCCCACTTGTTTCCCTTTGCTCTTGGCTAGATGGATGCCTCACTCCTCGATTGCACCCAACCAGTCGCCTCCACCGTTGCCTTCCAACAACCTCTGGCCAGCATCCTCACCCTCCCGACCTCGCTTTCCCTATTCCCACATCTTCAGTGAGTTTCTGTTTTTGTTCGAATCCCTTCTGCACTAAGGATCTGGGCTTAGAGGCATCAAAGCAGTCGGCCATAGCTCAATTAGTCTCAAGCTCACTCCTTAGCTGCTGTCTCCAAGCCGAGTAGGGACCCTCGTGAACACTCATTTTGCGAACTTCTGCTCTGCCTTGTTCAGTGATAGAGGAGCCAAGCTCGGTTTCTCTTTTTTCTTGAGTGTTTTGTATCGAGTGAGTTGGTTTAGTTGGTGTTGAACACTTTTTGGTGTTTTCTCTTCGGTCTAGGCGTGAACACGAGCTTTAGTACTATTAACATACTCTCCTCACTTCATGCCCACTGCATGCTTGACGGAATGTCCGAACTAAATTTATCTATGGTTTTTAGATACGAGTTTGAATTTTTTGTTTTCAGTAGATGCTTTGCGTTTATAACGATCTCAAATTCCGCACCATACATAGAAATTACATGATAACCCGAGATTCATTGCTTTGGACACAGAAATTATTTGTCTGCAAGGAAAATTAATTACAAGTTTCAACTGTTTTATGTTTAGTAGGCTCGGAGACGTTATAGTTAGTTGCTAATGGATAAGGGCATTAAAACTCCACGATTTAAAGCCCTTTTCTTTCTCAAATCCTAAAAGCCTCTTCCTATTGACATGTATAAACCTTTTTTGTTTGGAACTGTTATCTCTCGACCGCATATGATATCGTAGAGCACCAAGAACAAAAGTTACACTTAGAGTGATCTTCCCCTTCATATAGTTCTTCTGGAATGACTAGACATAAGAATGAAACTCTTTACTGGGGGTATCAACCAATTATTCCCTTGCATGCATTCATTATTCTTTATTCCATCTCAAACCTCACAAATGCAGAAGTCAAGAAAGAATGTGTCTCAGTTACAGCACTAACAAACTTCAGCATTACACCATACCTAATAATTTAGACCCCGAGACGAGTTACACTTCCATCTCGCAATGCTCCCATTCTGGCCCGACTCTCTCTGTCTGCCGTGGCAAGATTCTTACGCCGACACATGAAAATGTCAACTTGAGCAGCCACTAATCACCAAATCCGGCATGTTCAAGGGACCAGCACAAGTTAACCCATCCAACGCCATATCACCGAAAACAACATAGGATGGCCAAAAGCAGCAAAAGAAAGCAACACAGTATCTTAGCCTAAGTAACAGAAAAATCGAGTCACCCAAGGTTGGAAGAACATCAACATGCTGAGAGGAGGAGACTCTTGTTAGGCACTATCTCAATCAGCTAAGATGGGGCGCCGAGATAAGAGGCGAGCCGAAGTATGTCGCTGAATATGCCACCAGCAGTGACCTGAGCCCCGGCACCTGGCCCACGGACTATCAAAGGCTGCTCCCTATACCTTGTAGTGGTGAAAGCGATTATGTTGTCGGTGCCTGAAAGTTGAGCGAATGGGTGATCCTTCTTGTATGTCCGCAGCTCCACCGCCCCACTATGATTCGACAAATCCACTACACCCACATATCTCAGTACCTGCAAATGGGACATGTTTCATCATAGAGGAAGAATAGGAGAAAGTTGACTATAGCATGCTAAAACAGTAAAGAGGAAATTTCAAAGGTGAATTTTTCATGCACCGAGGATGTATACAGATAATTATCAATTCTACCATAGCCACAGGAGAAGAGAAGTTCAATGAAGCTATGAGGTTAGGAGAAGGGGGTAATTAACACCCCAAACTCCTTGGAAGCAGTGGCTATAGCTGGTACTTATAGTAGTACATTAAATGGAAGATCAAAATAACACTGTACTTAGATTTCATACACCTGATTTTAGTTTGTTTCCAACTACATACATATGAACTTCATCACAAGATACTATTAGAGGTTTCATTGAAGCACTAACATCAGAAGGCAACTATTGGATATAGTCTAAGTAGTATTATGAGTTTATATACTCACATTGCCAGCAGCCTCAGCTTCCTGTAGCTTGTTAGTCCATTCTTGGTCAAATTGCGGTAGCTTCTCCATAAACTCCTCAGCTGATGCACTAGTCTACATAGCATAATCAGACAAATGCATAAGAAAGAATATTCCCAATAATTCAACTGTTAGATCTATAATTGGGGAAAACTGAATTCTCACTCTTAATGGTTCTGGGACAAGATTGTCCACAGGGATATCAGAAAGTTCCAGCTTCAGACCAGATTCTCTAGCGAGAATAATCACCTGAAATGTCGAGACTCTGTGAGGTGCATTGATATTGGAACACGAACTTAAGGTGTTCATGTATGAATCGATGAAAACAAATCGAAGTTGTGGGCTAAAGAAATATATTCATTATTACATCGAGAATCCAGAAAACTTTGGGAGAAAGTAAAGAAAAAAGGCTGTTTCATACAAAACCATCACAACAAATAAGATATCCACCAAAACATAAAAATTTACATGCGACAGTAAGGGCAACAGTTTTTTGTCATGCATACATACTCTGAAAGGAATTATGTAAGTAACCAATTTATTAGCCAGAGTGCTAAGGCAGTGCACCTTTTTAGGTCCTTAAAGGAGTAGTTTGAAAGACAAAGGTAAATTACAGTCCAGATGCTCTGCAGATCCATTAGTTTAGAAAGCTGTCTCCCGATGAAGAAAACTCTTTTCGAAAAACATATTTAAATGGAAACAAGCCATTGAAGATCACACAAAAACATCTTGACAAACAGAGGCCAACATGCAATAGTGCTGGCCATTCAGCCAAGCAGTGGTAAGTTTGTTCCCCCTCTCCTCAACAACGCGCTGCATGTCCATTGGGCACCATAATTTTATATGAGATTAAGATTTTTGAAAATCACCCTGAAAGCAGTTACCAAAAAGCTATATTGCCGCTCTAACGTATAAACACTCTCCTAGTAAGCAATAATCCTCTGAGCTGCGCAGTTATTTAATGCATCTGCACTTGTACAAATAGGATATACCTTTCTTTGAACATCTGTCCCAGAGAGATCATCTCTTGGGTCTGGCTCTGTATAACCTGCCTGTTTTGCCTCTGCTACCACCTCACTGAACGATCGCTTGCCAATGAAGTTGTTGAATATATAGCTCAATGTACCACTGCAACAGCATAAGAAGAATTTAACAACTCAGAAAGCCTACACTGCGGGCACTAGCATGCATTCAATACCCTGCTTCACGCGCAATACCCTGAAGACCCTGAACTGCAAATATAGAAAAGAAAGTCCAAGATGAACATACCTAAATATGCCTTCAATACGGAGAATTTTATCTCCAGTTTCGAGAAGACCTCGTAGAGTGCTAACAATTGGGAGACCAGCACCAACCGTAGCTTCATAAAAGTAATGAGTATATGACTGCCGTTGTAGAGCTCTCAATTTCAAGTACTGCCCAGGGAATAATTGATGTTAGAAGACCCATGGCATTGCCTCAAAGTCTCAACATGACTATGAAAAGCAATAGGTACTGTTGGAAAGTATTGTTAAGGGTAGAATAGTAATATGGGTTAACTAGTATATATATACATGTATTCTACTCTGATCAAAATAATAATACATTATTATTCCCTCAATATGGTATCCGAGCCTAAACCCTAGACAACCACCAGCCGCCGCCGCAGTCGACCACCGCCGCCACCGTCGACCACCAGCTGCTGCCAAAGTCAACCACTCACCGTCAACCACTAGATCCAGCGTCGGCCAGACCAGGCGAGCCCAGATTCGAGTCGCAGGAG
>BCNH02000006.1:21373008-21395404 GCA_001662345.2 Metrosideros polymorpha var. glaberrima | reverse complement strand
CCCAGCGTCGCAGAGGCGTCGCCTAGGCCGGCGAGCCCAGCCATGGCGTCGCCCGAGGTCGCCTAGGCTGGTGAGCACAGATCTGACCCCTCGCACTCCACGGGCGAGCTCGCGAGGCTTCGCATCCTCGCGCCGGCTCTCGTCGGTTCCGGCGACGAGAAGCCCGATCGAAGTTACCTGTGCCGGTCGCCTTCTCCGATAGAGAAATCCTCAGCTCCTCGGGATGGGTCGGATCTCGGCTCGCTCGTACTCGATCTAAGGCTCGAATCGACCTCCATCTGGCGAAGCTAGTTCCAAATTTCTTCTTTTTGACCGGCCAATCTTTCCCGGTGACCTCTTGCGGCTTATGTATCCCTTTGAGCTCTGCTTCTACTGAGTCACCAGCTCGAACCCACCGCGGTCAGTAGCAGCCGCCGTCGAATCTCCGTCGCTGTCTTCACCCAGCCTCGACCGTGACAGAGCAGAGCATCCAGATTCCTCACCCACGGTGGAAGCCAGCTCAGTATTCTTCCCTCAGCAGTTGATGTTTCTGTGTTCTCGACTGATTATGTTATAGTTGACCTCATTAGCTATCTATGCAGTGGCTAGTTTTATTGGTGATTGGTATTGTTGTTGGTCACTATATATTTTTGGTGTTGCATATCAATTTAATGGATTAGTTAAGTTTCGGTGAACTACTGCGATTAGTGGTGGTTGGATTGAGTCCTTACTGTCTTTTCCAACATTACATTACTGGGTGGTTGACTGGATTACTGGATTTAAGTTTCGGTTGCTGTGATATTCATTTATTGGGCTCGATCACATTTTGATCACTAATGGCGAATGTTGGCTCAACTTCTGGATCCCCTTTTGGTCATTTTCAATTGACCTCTGTCAAGTTGGACGACACTAATTATCCGTCCTGGTCTAAAGCAGTTGAGGTTTATCTTACCGACACCAGACAATTGGAGTATTTAACGTCTACAATACCATCTGACAGAGAAAAAGTTGCTGATTGGGTTGCAGGTGATGCGATGATTCGAACTCTTTTATGGAACAGCATGGATCATAAGGTTAGTCCTCACTTTATTCAGTGTGGCTCTGCTAAAGCCGTTTGGGAGAAATGTGCATTACTCTATTCTGGGCAAAATAATATGACACGGGTGTGTGATACATGGGAAGCGTTATTTGATATTCAGCGTGGCAATCAATCTTTATCCGATCATTATGCACGGTTCACAACCCTTTGCCAGCGATTGGATACTTACCTTCCTGCCTCAGATGATCCAATTGTTTTGGCTAAACGCCAAGAGGATTTACGGGCAATATTATATCTCAAGTCATTAGGGTCTGAGTTTTCATCTCTTCGTCAACATATTACAGCTCAGAGCTCTCTTCCTACAGTGGATGACATCTTCTCTTTAGCTCTTCATTCTACAATTACTGAGAAGGTTCCTTCCATATCGACTTTGGAGACGAGTGCTATGATTTCTCATGTTTCTAGTGGACGTGGCGGTCGAGGTCGCGGTTACCGTGGACGTGGACGTGGTTTTGTTCATAGTGGAGGTCGTGGAGGCCGTGATGGAGGGGTTAGTATTCGTGGTGTCCTTGGTTCTGGAAATGGTCGTGGCTCACGCTATTGCCATCATTGTCAAAGAACCGGACATACTGAAGCATATTGTTATACTCTTCACCCGGAGCTCAAACCAACCCTCGCTGCCTATGCAGAAGTTGACAATTCTATTGTACCTCCCTCACCAGTTGCACCCAGTTTGAAGAATGTGCACAATCCAGGCGATTCGGTTACATTAACACGTGCTGAGTATGATACGTTGGTTCGTTCTCAACAGATGACAGGATCTTCAGCTCCTACTGCAACATTGGCACATACTTCCAAAGGTAGTTCATTTTGTTTGTTTTCTGCAACTTCTGACTCTTGGGTTATAGACTCTGGAGCTACCAATCATATGACCGGTAACTCTGATCTACTATCTTCTTTTCATTCTACATCTCCTTCACTGTCGAACTTGGTCACATTAGCAAATGGTTCACAATCTCAGGTTACTGGTACAGGAGTTGCTCATTTGAGTCCCTCTCTCTCTTTATCCTCTGTCCTTCACCTATCCAAATCTCCTTATAATTTAATTTCCATTAGCTCGTTAACAAAAGAATTAAACTGTTCTGTCACCTTTTCTTCCTCTCGTTGTATCTTTCAGGATCTGAGGACTGGACAGATGATTGGTGGGGGACATGAATCAAATGGTCTGTACTATCTCGACAAGAAAGTGTTAGCTGCCGCAGCTATGAAGCGTAGATCCACTGATGTATATCGGCTGCATTGTCGTGCTGGTCACCCGCCTCCAAACATACTTCGGCGTCTATTTCCTGAGTCTGAGTTTGAGTCTGTGAGTTCCTTTTCATGCGAAGCTTGTCAGTTTGGTAAACATCATAGAGTGTCTTTCCCTTCCCGCATTCTGAGTCGTGTGTCTAGTCCGTTTGAGTTGATTCACTCAGACGTTTGGGGTCCTTGTCGTGTGTCTGATGTATCTGGATTCAAGTATTTTGTTACATTCGTGGATGATTTTTCCCAAATGACTTGGTTATTCTTAATAAAAGACCGTACAGAGATTTTTCAATGCTTTCGTTTATTCTATTTTGAAGTGTTGAATCAGTATAATATCTCTGTCAAATGCTTACAGTCAGATAATGCTAGAGAATATCTTGCAGCAACTTCTGGTTTTCAGCCTTTTCTTGATTCTCATGGTATTCTTCATCAGACTTCTTGCTCATACACCCCACAGCAAAATGGTGTAGCTGAACGTAAAAATCGTCATCTTCTTGATGTTGCTCGTTGTCTCATGTTTCACATGCATCTACCTAAACACTTTTGGGGCCCTGCTGTTCTTACAGCATGTTATTTAATTAATAGGCTTCCATCTTCTGTTCTTCGGGGGGAGACACCGTTCTCTATTCTACATCCAAATCGTCCTCTCTTTTCCTTACCTCTTCGGGTCTTTGGGTGTGTCTGTTTTGTCCATAGCCTTACTCCCGATCTTGATAAGCTGGACCCTCGTGTTGATAAATGTGTCTTTGTGGGATACTCTCGGACTCAAAAGGGATACAAATGTTATAGCCCTAGTCGTCGTCGTATGTTTGTATCAGCTGATGTGATGTTCTTTGAAGACCAACCATATTTTGCCTCTCCGGTGGTTTCCGCAGCGTCCGATGATGGTGATGGTTATGTCGTACCGATGCTTCCACCTCCTTCACTTCCTCTAGTTACTTCCACGGGATTTCAATTTGCGGAACGCACCTATCAACGACGCAATACAGTGCCGACTACGACAGTACAGTCTTCACCAGCACCTGATTCATCTGTTCCCCCATCAGTTACAATACCAGCCTCTGATCCTGATCCACCAATTGCTTCTCGCAAAGGTACACGTTCTTGTGTTGGTCGTCCTGTTGATCGCTATTCTCCATCTTCTGTTCGTACACATCATCCTATTTCCAATTTTTTGTCCTATGATCGTCTTTCTCCTACCTTCTCTGCCTTTGTCTCGTCGTTGTCTTCTGTTTCTGTGCCTAGCAGTGTTGCTGAAGCTCTTGCTCATCCGGGATGGCGTCGAGCTATGGAGGATGAAATGCACACGCTAATTGCGAACCGAACTTGGCATCTTACTTCCTTACCTGCTGATAAGAAATCTGTTGGTTGTCGTTGGGTTTTCACTATTAAGGTACATCCGGATGGCATTCTTGATCGCTTGAAAGCACGATTGGTTGCAAAGGGATATACTCAAACTTATGGTGTCGACTATGATGACACATTCTCTCCGGTGGCCAAAATTCCATCAGTTCGTGTATTTATTTCACTAGCTGCGCGATTTGGCTGGCTTCTTCATCAGCTGGATGTGAAGAATGCATTTTTACATGGTGATTTGTTTGAAGAGGTCTACATGGAGCAACCACCTGGGTTCGTTGCTTAGGGGGAGAATTTGGTATGTCGTTTACACAAGGCTCTGTATGGACTTAAACAATCCCCTCGTGCTTGGTTTGGTAGATTCAGTGATGCAGTTCTTAAATTTGGATTAAAGAGATGCAAGGTAGATCATTCAGTTTTCAGTTCTATCTCTTCAGCTGGTTGTATCCTTCTAGTGGTATATGTGGATGATATTATCATTACTGGCAGTGATTCGGATGGTATTCAGAAACTTAAGCAATTTCTGCACGTAGAATTCAATACTAAAGATCTGGGACGTCTTCGATATTTTCTTGGTATTGAAGTAGCCTATTCACATGCCAGTTTCACTTTATCACAACGGAAGTATGTACTTGACATTCTTGATGAGGTTGGATTTCTTGGAGCAAAGCTAGTTGATACCCCTATGGATCCCAATGTAAAACTTGATGCAGAACATGGAGAATTATTACATGATCCAGCGAAGTATCGGAGATTGGTTGGTAAGTTGAACAATCTTACCGTCACAAGACCTGATATATCATTTGCTGTTAGCGTAGTGAGCCAGTTCATGAGCTCTCCTCGTACTACTCATTGGGATGCTGTACTTCGAATCGTAAAATATTTGAAGGGAGCACCAGGTAAAGGACTACTGTTTAAGAATCATGGTCATCTAAACACTACAGGCTTCTCTGATGCCGATTGGGCTGGATGTCCTATGGATAGGAGATCTACTTCAGGCTATTGTGTGTTTCTTGGAGGAAATTTAGTTGGGTGGAAGAGCAAGAAACAACATGTTGTTTCTCGATCCAGTGCTGAAGCGGAATATCGAGCTATGGCACATGTGACAGGTGAATTATTGTGGTTGAGGATGTTACTATCAGAGATTGGAATGTCACCATCAAACTCATCAATGTTATATTGTGATAATCAATCCGCTATTCTTATTGCATCTAATCCTGTCTTCCATGAGCGAACTAAGCACATTGAAGTTGATTGTCATTTTGTGCGAGAAAAAGTCCAAAAAAGGGGATATGATTCTTCAACACAGGAAAACTGAGATCAACTCGCAGACATCTTTACTAAATCTCTACGAGGGAATAGAGTGGGTTTCTTAAGTAACAAGTTGGGATTATTTGATATCTATGTCCCAACTTGAGGGGGAGTGTTGGAAAGTATTGTTAAGGGTAGAATAGTAATATGGGTTAACTAGTATATATATACATGTATTCTACTCTGATCAAAATAATAATACATTATTATTCCCTCAATAGGTACAATACAATTCAAAACTGTAAATAGCATTTAAGCATATAGCATTTAGAGCTTTATAAAAAAACAAAGATTTTCAATGAACTCTGTTAAATAAAAGTCTGCAACCATCTTAAAAGTGTGAATAGAAATCCACCATCTTTAAATTGAGTTTTTGGCAGTGTCCATTTTTGGTTATGAGCTCATTCCATTGATGTCTCCAAAGAGACAGTTCAGCTAATCTAGGTTCATCTAGTCTGTTTCCTTTTGTATATATCCCCAAACCTCTAATCCACTAACGTTTGTCAAAATAGTTTTTGGCAATAAAGAAGGTAACATGGAACTGCAGGCATTCCACAAATGCAGGGAAAGAGTGCTCGACAACTGTGCCACCATTATTTTGATCATACATGAAACTTTAATTCAATATATAATTCGTCAAAAGAAACAGCTAAGTGGCAGAGTCATACAGGACAAATGAAGGATCTGTTTCATTCATAACATTCAAATCTAGAAAATTAACTGTTTTTTTTACATGATGCGGGTAGAGATATTACCTGATCAAGTGGCCCAGAATTCGCCTTTTTATTTGGAGTGATCACATGAATTCCCCGTCGCAACCAATTGTAGTAATGACTAGCAACAGCAGAATCTGCTGTGCAATCTACTAGCACAGTATTGGGAATAAAGCCACTTCCATGCACATGCTGAACAAATTTCTCCAAATTAGCCACTTCTCCTTGCTCCTTTAAGAGCTCTTTCCATTTAGATAAGTCAATACCTCTACAACCAGAAATATCGATTAAGATTGAGCTATTACAATAAACAGAAACTTCATATGGGTTGGTGTTGCTAAGTTCTCCTCCTGAATATGATTCAGACAGACATAGACATCAAAACATAAGCATGCATAGGAGAATTATACCCTTTACTGATAAATGACACATAGCAAGAAATTCCAGTTGTCCAGAGAAAGGTTTAGTGGGCAACCATGGTGGTACATGAAGATTTTCAGGTTGACAGTGGTGTGCTTTGGAGAATATCATTACCGTATCACAAGATGTTACCTCATAATTGTGTGTATAGATTTTCTGAAACATGCATTTCAATAAAATCTCATACTTGTTGGTAGCATTTACAAAAATAATCCACGTCCCATTCATGTTAATAAATACGATAGAGCTTTTTCCACTTTGTTTTGTTAGTAAGCCAGACTCGCGCAATACGAGAGGATGCCAATGAATGAAGCATCTAATTAAGCACCAGTCTTTTGTTCTGTGCCAGATGAACAATGGAGCAAATAGCAGAGGGAACTTGGCCAGAGATGGCTGGAGAGAAGTAAAACAAACTGATGCAAAGCCCCAATGCAGAAGTGGAATAACTGTCGTGTAAAATGTATCTTCTACTACCTAGATTGTGGTGAACAAAACTAGCAGCATTACAACTGGCCATCACAAGCATGGGAACAAAAGACTGAGAGATTTTGATGGTTGACGTATGAGAACCCATAGTATAAGCCATCAAAGTGAGCACGATTCAGATTTTGACGGCTGGTTCAATTTGAAGGAGCATAATGGAGTCCATTTGACAAACAGGGAAGAACTAAAGAACAAGCATGATGTTTCGTATAACAGTACTTTCAAAACCATAACCACTGGTTGAAAGTTAAATAATTTAGCTTATTTTCAAAATGTTCAGGGTACATTTATGGAAAAGCATCGTGCAAGAATATAGCATGCATTATACATTTTGTCCAGATGTTCCACATGCAAATTAATATACACCTTTATGTTAGTTCACCAGTAGAAAAATCAGTGCCTTATTTTCTCAAAAGGAATTCATGCCATCATAAAAACCTACCATTTCCTATTTTATGAAGATTTGAATAATCTAAATTCAGGCACAGGGGGCAATACCATACTTTAACACTCCCATAAAGCTGGGTCCTTATTTGATCCATCTACTTATCTAATTTAACATTCTAGACAATGATTTTCCAGCCCAAGACCTAGTCAGCATCATTACAAATTTCAAAGATATCCACAATTTTTACAATGAAGGAAACTATTATTCTTCATCTTAGAGACTAGAAGTGAAAGAGACCTAAAATATCTGAAGAACTTTATTAGGAGCTCCAGGACTTTTGCTCCCAAAGCACCTCAACCGTTTGGGATGTGAAGTTGAGTTCTACGGAATGCATTATACCCCATGACCAATGGTTGACACGCATAGGAGCAATGCTCCAGGAAGTATGTAACAATTACTCCTTGGGTATGAAAAGCTGTCTCGACTCTCAAGAGGCAAACATATATACAGTACTCAACTGGAACGGGATATATTATTGATATTCAAGACGATGCTGCCGGCTGCACATTAGTAACTGGACAAAGTAATTGTAATACCGTATCTGTTAATGCGAATCAGCTACAGACCAGAATGAGCTTGAAATGAGAAAAGAGTTAATCATCTTCTTATTAACAGTGAAGCAGTAATGATATAGCACAACAGGAGAGAATAACACAAGGAGCTTTACAAAAAGTACTTAATTTTGAAACTGTCACCGGATGATTTGTTTAGCAAAAATATTTATTTAGAGTCTTGTAACTTACCCTTCACTCAAAAGCATCGACCTTGATCCCGTGATTCCCATGACACGCAAGTCAATATTGAATTCTTCCTTAAGAACAGCTGCCTGCCGAACAGATATAGTGCTTGTTTACATGTACAATATACATAGAAAAAATGCAAAAATTTGCACATGAACCAGCATGGTAAAATGGAACACACTATGTACTAAGCATATCTGAGAATTCCATATAGAACTGCCATTACTTTTAATTAGCTGCTTTTACGCTAGATTTTCAACAAAAAGACTTGAGATAAGCTATGCCCTACTTGTCAAATGAAGTTATAGCATCTAAGTGACAGCTGTTTTTTAGTAGCACCGCACCCTCATACCACTTGATCAACAAGAAAGAGAATCTAGAAAGCACCTCTTTCAAACACACACATAACAGCTGTCTTCATGATCTAATCCACCAAAATTCTCACAAACCCAGATCTAAGTATGCTGAACTTCCCAACTCTTTTCTTTGTACAATATAATATCACTTTGTCAACCCAATCATGAAACATCCATTGGGTATAGTATAGAAATAACATTTAACCAGCATTGAGGAACCAAACTTCCGCAACTAAGTCCATAACAGATATATTTGGGTCTTCAAGGACAATGTCAAATGGACCAGGTCTAAACACAACAGCTGGTGCTTTGTTCAACAATTCAACCCTTCAATTATGTGTTACTGTTATGTTGTCAACCATCTGGATATAAAAGGAAAAGGAAAGTTCATAATACAATATTGGAAAGAAAAACAATATGATCCCAAACCTTAAGTGAAGCAATATTTTCTTCCAGCGAGTTCTCATTAAATTACATAAATCTATGGTGAGCACTGCAAGCAAATGCTATATGCTTTTAAGTAACATAGACTATCACCAAGATGCACCTGATCCTTCAGTTGCTCGAGTAAGGTGCTGCCTATTAATCCAGGTCCAACGATACCCATTGCAACTGTTGTCCTTGAGAGATAGAACCTTGAGTGGACAGCCCTAAGGGCTCTTATACAATCTTCCCGCATTAAAACTACTGTGATATTATATTCAGAGCAGCCTTGAGCTATTGCACGAACATTGATATTTGCCTGCATCAGAGAGAAAATGAGAGGACTGATTGCTTAAACTTTAAGGAGAAGCAAAATCTCTCGCACCACATCTAAAAAGATGACAACATTCCCAGATTAAATAGCAAGTACTTAAGCAATATAATTCAATTTCGGAATCGGTAACACAAGAAAAGAGATAAGTAACAAATTATCTTTATTTCGGTAAGCAATCACAACAGAACTAGAGGATATAAAAATTTCTAACCTTTGCCAGGGCATTGAAGAGCGTGGCACTGACTCCAGGGGTACTAGCCATTTTCTGGCCGACTGCTGCCAATATACTACAGTTTGGAATCACTTGAACCTGAAAAGAATTGAGTTATTTAAAAACCCACTAATTGACCCACCTATTCCGAATGGGGAGAACAGGCCAGAATTTGTTTTTCCTGTTCCTGGGGGTATCAAAAACTGATATATAAATTTGACAATTGCCAGAATTTTGAGAAAAAAGCAACTAAATAAGCGTGTTTATTCCGCAGGATAAAATCTAAAGTTGAAGGCAAATTTGATGCACTCTAATTTAAAACAAAAAATTCTTTTACAAAGTCTGGCACCAAACAGAAAAGCAACTTAATGGGGCAACCTCCCTTCCCCTCTCTCTCTCTCTCTCTCTCTCACACACACACACATACACAAACACAATGCCACGTGCGTTGATGCAACTAGTAACAAACACAAAACTAAGATCTCATGACAGGGAGAAATCTAACAAAGTATCTTACTGGTGAGCCTTAGAAGACAGTCTCAATAATAAAGAATCGGGGACACAGTAATAACAGTGAAAATAAGCCTAAACACTGAAGGTCATAGCAAAAGAAAGCATAAAGACTAAAGGCTTGCTCAAAAAACCTCTATCATGCAGATTGTTTCTGGTATGCTGCACAGCTTTCTCTATAGTGAATCTGTGACACTCAGCAACACTGAGGTCAGTTTCCTCTGTTTACATGTGCAAAAGCAGGCACCACTCTATTTCGTACAATTTAATAATAGGTGTATAACGTAATCCCCACAAGTGACCATAACCAAATAAGCATCAACACACTGGATGAACCCTGATTACAAAAGATGGAAAACCTTTGAGAGACGCCCAGCATCAAGAGCCTGACGAAATCTGGACTGTAGAGCCTCAGCGACCGCCTCAACTTCCTTCTCAGGTACAGCAAAACAAACAGAATGCTCACTGCTAGCCTAAAGTGCATCGTATAAGATTCTTGATCATACATTACTTAACCAAATGTAGTATCCATCAAACTGAAGATAGAGGTACCTGAGATATCATGATAACATTGGCTCCTACATCCTTCACAGCACCAAATATGGCACTGGCAGTACCAGGAACACCAGCCATTCCAGTTCTGGCAAGGGGGAAAAACAGAGGATATGAAAGAGACTCAACCATATAAAACTTGCAAAATCCTATATAAATTGAATATAGAGATATGGAAGCAATTTGTATTGGCCAATAACACGCAGTCCTCTCACCCCTCAACATTAACGAGGGCCAGATTGTCTATTGTTGCAAATCCCTTCACGTAAGACTCCAGCTTGTGAGAATCCTCATCTTCACTCACAGATGGACGGCAAATCTTTGTTCCAGGTGCAGAGAGATTAAAGATATTTCTTATCACTATTGGAATGTCATACCGCATCACTGGGATTATGGTGCGAGGGTGTAAAACATTAGCCCCAAAGTATGACTGCAGACAAATGTAAATGAATGAGAAGCAGAGTAGATCAATGTTTGACTGGTATTTCATAGTCATCTTATTTACCATTTCCCAAGCCTCTTGATAGGACAGAGTCTTTAGTATCACAGCCTCACCAACTGCAACAAGAAAAACCCAACATTTCAAACAGATATCTCAAATTTCCCGGTCAGCAGCAGTTATCATTGGTACCAATAACAAATACTATCTCCAAGAATCAGAAACTTCTAATTGGCTATCTTAGCTCACGACCAAGAGAACAGAACCATCACGAACCTTTTCTTGGATCGGCACTATAAACACCATCAACGTCTGTCCATATAGTGACCTGTCGCGCTCTAAGTAGAGCACCCATAATTGCAGCTGAGAAGTCACTCCCATCTCTTTTCAATGTTGTAGGAATATTATATGGAGTGCTGGCAATAAAACCAGTGGCAATTATGGTCATAGATGGATTCTGGGAGAACCATTTCTCTAGTCTTTGTTCAGATTCAGGAAAATCAGGATCTACTTGATTAGAATTAGTAGGCCATACAATTAGGACTTCCCTTGTATCCATCCATTTGCAATCGACCCCATTCTGCAGCGCGCAGAAAACAGTATAGAGCAGATGGTAACATCAGCACATCAAACATCAACAAAAAAATTTGCAAAAGAAGGAAGTGGATATGATAAAACCTTCTTAATGACAGAGGAAAGCAGTTGAGCTGACCAGAGCTCCCCATGCCCTACGACAAAATCTGTGAAAGATTCTGTCGCGTGGCCAGCTGCAGGACAGCATAGACTGTCAATCTAAGAACCTACTATGTGCAACATGATATCACCCAAAGAAATGGTGGCGTTGGTTGCCATAGAAAAAGTAAAGGCGGCAATAAACGTTAACTGAATGAATTAAAATGAAAAATATGAGGACATAAATAAAATAAAACAAGTTTCAAACGTAAGATATGAAAGTAGGTAAATTCACTCTTTAGGCTTTGATCATTAACAGTCCATAGGGTCTTTGAAATGTACAGGTGGCAAGGATATTCTCTACTACTTGAGATGCATGATACACCTAACAGGCATACCCTTTTAACAGCCAATATCATACAAATGCAATTGTAAGGTGTGAAACACATGGCCACAAATAATGTACACATAGAGAGAGAGAGAGAGAGAGAGATTGATACCAATATATATTGCTCGAAGCATGGCTTTTAGGTTATTGATGTCGCCATCCAACTGTGATAGAAAAGTTGCAAGATCGTTCCCCTCAAGTAGATCAAGTGCCGTTGATCTATGTTTTTCTAAAACATTGTCCAGTGCAAACACATAGGTATCATCTCGTGACTGTGCCTTATCGATGAGGTCATACATCATATCAGTCACTTTTGACATTGCAGAGACAACCACTAATTTCCGTTCTGAATCATCCTTCATAATTATATTCGCCACATTCTTTATCCTCTGAGAGTTTCCTACGCAAGTCCCACCAAATTTATGAACTGACCATGTTTCACCTTTAGGGAGCTGAACCTCTTCGGTAGGTATATCCACTGAACCATCTGGCAGTGATTCGACATGAGAAGTTGACGGGAAAAAAGTTAATTAAGAGTACCATTGTGTTATATATGTTGACAATTACATTGAAAGAGAAAAATTACTATATTTGCTGATAATCATACAAATAAGAGACAAATGCTGAGGGATTGAACCTGTGACAGATGCATGAATGGTCTTTGATAGATCTCTTCTTCTCTGAGACGGGACAACACCTACACTGCAAGGGCAATATGTAGAAACAGATTCTCAGTGATTTTTGGACAACTAGGAAGGATTTTACAGCGGCTCCTTATTAAAACCAACGTACTGCCATAAACTCACAAGCAAGCAAGCGAAAATAGAATATCTAAAATAGCAGAATAATTATAATTATAAGCCAAAAAGAGAAAGGTGTTGATTGGAGTTCCAATCCCACAAGAATATATCCCGATGCAGCATGAGTTTCTGGGGCCTCTTAAACTTCACCATAGACAAGTGTCATGCATCCGACCAATTAAGTGTTTCTTCATCGATTAAAAGGATTCTTTAATGAAGGAATTGCAAACTAATCGAAGAAGTTCTCTTTACAGGAAAATTTTCTTAGCAACGGTAATGGAAATGCCAAAAGACCGCACGCAAGAGCGCAAATAATTCGTGGCAACAAGGTACGCTGGTTGCTCGTGAAGCAGCTAATCACAATGATTGGTGAGCTATAGCCACGCATTTACCCGCGTATTCCCTGTTTCGGCCGACAACTAGCGAGAAAGTCAGAAGCTTTCATTCACACATGCAATCCTTCCCATCAGGTAGCTGTGTTTGGAGGGTCTTTGATGGAATCAAGATGAAAAGTAAGAAATGCCGAATCGAAGAACAGCGATGCGTAAGCTCTTGGGCCTCCCATCTCGCCACTGGGTCATTGGGTTCAAGAGGAACGCACGCAAGATCCCACTGGGTCATGCGAGAGCGGAGGGTGGAGAGGACACGCACCTGCGAGCGTGGGAGCGCGGGGGCAGAGAGAGAAGGGAGCGACAAGACGGAGGGAAATGGCTCCTCTTCCTCGGCTCCTCTGCTTCGCCGAGCGACGCGTGCGGAGGCGCCAGCAGCGAGGAGCGACAGGAGATCGAAGCGGAGAGTGACGCCATGGCCACTGCAAGTTAGCTTCACCAGGAGGGAGAGAGAGAGGGAGAGCCGCAGTTGCACAATGGATGCTTGTGTTTTTGGCCTATTTGGCGGCTTCGCTGTGCATTTTCTGGGAGCGCAGCTCCCCGCTTTTGCTCTCCCCTCGGGGATGATCGCCTGCTCCCGGAACTAGCATAGCGCTCCTTGCACCTCTAATAAGTTTCCAAAAGTGATGATGACATAAATGGTGTTTGAACTTTAACTTAATATATAATGTGATCTTTAAATTTTTATTTTGTTCAATGTGATTTCGAGACTTTACCCTAATGTACAGTGTGGTTCTCGAACTTTTGAATTGTTTAATGTGATCCTTGAACTTTTTGTATATGTTCAATATAATATCTGAATTATATGAAAATGTCCAATGTTATACACGTACGAAAAGTGTAAGGACCATATTGAATAGTTTACAAGTTCATGGACGAAATTTTACATTTGGTTAAAGTTCATGAATCATATTGAATAAATTAAAAGTTTAAGGATCACATTATACATCGAGTCAAAGTTTAAAAATTATTTGTGCCATTTTCCCTTTCCAAAAATTAGGATGTAGGGGTGAGAGCATGGTCCATCATGTAGACTCAATCCACCTGTCGATCGAGAGGGCTTAGCGATGGAATTACATCGGATGGCAACGTTGTGTTGTTCTTCTAGGTTGAAACTTTTAAGGGATGTTGTTGGATTCCAAAAATGTGCCACCGCTTGGATCAATACTGATATGGACTTCTACATGCAAATGTGAACCTTTCGATCTTACTCTCGACATGGTTATGGTCGGTCCGGTCTAGCCCATCCCACCATTCTAAAACGTGTGCTAAAAATATTCTGTGTAATGAAAGGCTAGATCTATCGTAAATAATGCGCTTTTTTCTTGTATTAAAAAAATACATTCTAAATGATAAAATATGCGGATCGGACCATTTTATCTGAGGAGAACTCTAAATTTCTACATGATTTTTTATATCTTTAATGCAGTGCAAATACGAGAGACTCGTCAATAAAGAGATATATATATATCTGAATTATTTTTCCTTTTTTTTACACACACCAATTCAAGTGATTCGTGTCTCATTTGTATCCTTAATTGGTTAAAGATCAACGACGTTTGAAAAAGCCCAAAAAAAAAAAAATAGCGGACACGGCTAATTCTATGTTTATAAGGCAATGCATATTGAATATAAAGGGACAGTCTAAGTAAAGAAAATTCGTCCGGTCAAAACTTTATATGTATTGTCTAACTGTCTAATTAAATAAATAAATAAAAACCCTACTTAGTCTTTCTTTATAAATATTGTCTGTCTAATTAAATAAAAGAAAATCCTAGTTAGTCTTTCTTTCTATAGAACACATCTCAAATTTAGAGTCGAGGGGCATTCTAATTGCCAAAGTTGTTAGAATCATAGAACAATATTATCAGGCTATTTTGTTTGATGAAGTTAAAGTAAAATTTTGACACTCGGGAATTAATAAGTATCTAATTTTGTCGCCGCATAATGAATCATATAGCTTATATAGACATACAAATATGATATTAGATGCTTTGAATATCGTATTTTAAGTTTTAGAAGAAAAAAAAAGGGAAAAACAAAAAGGAAATTGAGGGAAAAAAAAAAAGCAAAAGAAAGATAAAAATGAAGGCTTTAAAAAAAACCTCCATTTATTTTTATTTTTTTATAGATGGAGGGGAAAATTCCGATTAAGAGCCCGACGTACCTTCGTTTTTTCAAATAAGGGTCTGAAGTAGACAATATTTCAATTAAGGGTATGAAGTTGCCAAAAAGTCTCAAATAAGGGCTCGAAATGGACCCTGTTTCAATTAAGGACCTGAAGTGGCAAAAAACCCTTGCCTTTTTCCTCGATTTTTCTCTTCTTATTTTTTCATTTTTAAATATTTTATTTTATTTTATCAATAAAGTGAAAAGATGAAAATGACTCTATATTCAAGCCTTTATTTGAAATTTTTTGGCCACTTCAGACCTTTAATTGAAACAGGGTCCACTTCGGGCCTTTAATCGGAATTTTCCCTATATGGAGAGAGGGGTACGTGTGAGAACTGAGAAGGAAGAAGAACCAGTCAATGGAAAAGGCAAGTGGATATATGGAATGATTAAGGTGGTAAGTACGCTTCATTAATTTTTGTTTAATATTATTGAAAACTAGTTTCGGGTGACATGTGTACACGTGCGCAAAATCGATTGGATACATGTAAAAAAAAAAGTAGAAATAGAAAAGGAAGTCTTAGGGGAATGGATGATGACAGCAATGTCAAGTTGTGTTTAATATTTTCATTAAATATGTTTTGTATATACCATTAATATGCGAGGGTAAATAGCTAAATATGGAAAGTCTTAAGAAGTGAGACCAACGGGAGTTTTCCGGTTATACATTAGATGGTAATATTTAAACCCTAAAAGCACATTGCTTTCTAAGTGTCCCTAAGTGTAGTAAGTTTCAGATGAATTACCATTTCAATTTCTCTATGGATTTTTTTCAATTTCTCTCATTTCATCCCGACTGCCTCGAATCTGTTATTCAAAGGGGAACTTTTGCACATGCATCGATTCTCTATAAGTATATACTGCCTAAACACTTTTACATAGAATATTAGAAATTCGCGTTAGGCCCCGCGTGATTGCGAGATCAAAGTGGGGATGAGGTCCTCTACTCCCTTTGGTATCTTCATTGGGTGCCTCAACCATCCCAATCACAAGTCCATGCGAACAAGGGCAATTCTATAATTACGAGAAATGTAATTACGGTTGAGATTTTTTGAGATATTAATATAAAAAATCAATATTTGCCTATGTGGGTCTCCGGCATGACTTTTAAGATTTTAGTGGCGCTTTAAACTAGCCTCCACAGCAAATCAAACCCTAGTGGGCATATACTTGAATTATCGAGACCGTGCAGGGAAAATTATCAAAAAAATCATAAACATATTACACTTTTATCAATTCAGTTCCAAACCTCTTAATTGTGCCAATTGAGTCATAAATCTTTTTCACATTTTGCCAATTGAGTCCATCCGCCAATTTTGACCGAAAATCACTAACGTAGACAATTTTTTAAAAATTTTTTTCATTAATTCGCCCATTTTTTGACAAGGCGGCCTTACTCGCGACCGTGATGGTCTGGGCAAGGGTCGCACTGTTGGTCACGGGCGAGGGCCGTGAAGCCCTCGTTGGCCGCGAGCGAGGGTCATAGCCCTCGCTTAGTGGCCGGCAACAATAAAAAGAAAAAGAAAAGAAGGAAAAAAATAAATTTTAATTAAAAAAGTCAAAAAAATATTTTAAAAAAATGTTGTCTATATCAGTGTCGATCGTGCCACATAGGATGACTAACATCCACTTTAGTGATTTCTGGCCAAATTGGCCGAATGGACTCAATTGCAAAACGTGAAAAAGTTTAGAACTCAATTGGCACAATTAAAATATGGGAAAATTCAATTAAGGGCTCGAAGTGCTCTCATTTTCTTAAATAACAGCTCGAAATGGACATTGTTTCAAATAAAGGCATGAAGTGCCCTCATTGTTTCAAAGAAGAGCATGATCAAGGATATTTTAGTAGTTTATTTTCTCTGATTTTTTTTCTTTTTTTCTTTTCCCTATCTTTGTTCTGGCCAGTGAGGGCTCGTCGCCCATAACAAAGAAAAGAAAAAGAGGAAAAAAAAGGAAAAATGGAAATGGCAAAATAACCCCTGGTCAGACCATTTTTTGAAATAATAAGAGTACTTCATATTTTTATTTGAAATGAAGTCCAATTTTTACATTTATTTGAGAAAATGAAGGCATTTCAAATTCTTAATTGAATTGATAAACGTGCAATAAATTTAAGATTTTATTGATAATTTTGCCGACTTTGCGAGTTGATTGATGTTGATGGAAACAAAACTCAAATCGTTTAGCTCTTCGATTACCCGCCATTACTACTCTCTGTACCAAATTATGATTAGACAGGCGGCGTTAAAACCCTCCTTCCAATCAGCAGCTGTCTAACGAAAGGCAATATCCATGTCGTCCTCCGATTTCTACACATAATTATAACAAAGCTATCTCCTTCAGGTTACTTAGAACACAAGGCAAGGGTCGTGAGAGCCGACATAAAATGGGAAAACAATTCAAACGCTCAAGCCCCAAAATACAGGCGAGCAAAGCAAGCGTCAGGAAGAAGAGATGGGATTTCCATGGCTTTACCTAGTCAACGATCCGCTTCCTTTTCGGGCAAACTTTGAATCGGCAAAAGGGAAAACCCAAAACGAAGTCAAACGCCGAAATCTCGTATAAAAAACACACTTTGCCAACTCCTAGGGGCGACGACCGCTTCCTTGGCTTTGAAGTTTTCAAGAAACCTTGGAACTTCGTTCATGTCTGTCTTTGCCTTCGTGGGCAAACATACCATGTCCTCGTGATCCACCGAAAGTCCTGTCGTTACTAATTCCGTTGACCCGATCCTCGTCCTCTGTCGCCCACCCTTTTCATATCGAACCGAGACTTCTGTATATTCTTCATTGGTTTGGAGACACAATCCCCTCGCGTGCATGATTTCCAGAGAGCGCTGTCTCTTCGTTCCCATGCAGTGTGTCGAGCTTCTTCCCAATCCTAGGGACGTGAGGGATGATGATTGATTTGCATGAGCTTCTGTTGTGGGGCTTCTCTATCGCCTCTCTCGTGCTGTTCTCGATCCGAAGGCTCCGGAGCCTGATGATGTCGGTTGCGGTCGGGCACGAGTCTTCTGCCTTCTCAGCGTCTCCTGGTCCCCTGTCGACTTTCGCCAAGGCTCTTGCGGCACGGAGAGGGCAGTCCCCGGTTTCTCCCAGCTTCCTGCCTGAAACCCTAGAAAGCCTAGCTTCCGCAAAGGGAGAGATATCGATTCTCGGGAACGGGAGCGCCGCTAGAGAAGGAGAAATCTCCCATGCCAAATCGGAAGATTCACACGGCGAATCGCGTCCAATGAAATATGATGATTTGTCGACGGTCGAGCAACGTAGAGAAGTGCGTGAAAAAGGTTTGCACGATGTAGGTACGCATGAGATTAACTCCGAGGCGATGTCAGATGTCCCGGCTTTGTCAGCAGAGAAAGTGATTGCCGGTGAAAAGGCAAGTGCTAGCAAGCTCAGGAAGAGGCCTGCGAGGCTTATTTTGCCGGAGACTTTCCCGGTTCTCGAATTGAACTGTGAAAGGTCGAAGAAGAGAGAGAACAAGGAGTTTGAGGTTGAGGGAAGAGATTACTGTTTGGCTAGCAAGAAAGGGAGGAGAGATGTAATGGAGGACAGCTATGGAGTCACGATCGATGTCGCCAGAGATCCCAAGCAGGTAGGGTTTAAATTTGTCCGATTCGTTCTTTTTATTTTATGTTTTTGCGAATTGATCATGATTCATTTTTTTTTATAGTAATTCTGCTAGCTTCGCTATATCGGTGACCATCCTTATTTGGTAATCAGTCTTCCAGTTCTCGTTCATCACAAACCATATCGTTACACAATTAGTGTCGACCTATTCGGAGTCGGTGGTAAGAAACCTTGAATCATGGATAGTTTTGGATTCTTCACTGGTACAAAATGATTTAAACAGAAGAATTCTTGTCGACGATGACGCAAAGACTATCGCCACACAGGCGAATGGATTCGTCAATCCTAGTTGTTGATTAGTATGTTCGACGATTGCATTCGGTGCTAACAAGTTCCTAAACTTCCCCAAATTTAGTTTCTATTGGCATCTCGTATAAAAGTTTTTCGACGCGGAGCGAACGACGATTAGTCTGCTCGTTCCTACCTTGACCTTGCTGTTTTCTGTGAGATCAGTTTCAATGTGTGAATCAGGACTTAATCCTCTTGTCCTAATTATTCAACTTCAGAGCTTATTATTCGCATATGCATACAAAGAGCTATACTTTCTAACACTTTTGGAGGTATAATATAATTCATCTCATTCGCAGGCGTTTTTCGCTGTGATAGACGGACACGGAGGTCGAGCCGCGGCTGATTACGTCGCTGAAAATCTAGGAAACAACATCATCAGAGAAGTCGAGACCCTGGGAAAGGAAGGAGGTTCTCCAGAAGAGGCCATTCGTGAGGGCTACTTGGTCACAGACAAGGAGTTTCTTAGTCAGGTGAGCCGTCTGCTTCAGGAAATAACATAAGAAGCAGTGATGAGTTTCCATGTTACATTCATGTGCTCTTGGGAATTTCAAATAGGGATTAAACAATGGAGAGCTGACTTAGTTGATTGAAGACGTGAAATTGCTTTAAAAAACCTTGCAATCTAGAACACGGGGCTTGGTCGTTGCTCCTCGTTCCGGAATTTTGACCCTGAGACCTGGTCCTGTTGTTTTTCCTTACGTGCTCTCTGTTTAAAAATCTCTCATAGACAGGCGTGACGTTTTGAGGTAGTTGAACTTGAATATAATGTCTATGAACAAATCTATTCAAAGGACAATTCGCCTCGAAATTTCGCCGAATTATGACTTTGCTCAATAACCCAAAAGTCCTCTAGATGATTTCTTGGACTGTTGAACGAGTCGAGTCGAGCTGTTCTTAAGTCTCTTAAATTTGACTCTACCTAATAACCATACTCCGCACGGACTTTGGCTCTTCCTTACGAAACTGAGTCGAATCGAGCTCGAGTACACTGACTAGTTTGGTCAGTGAAGACCAATGGCTAGATAAATGGAGATCGACCCGAGTTTTGAGTGAGTACGAATTGTCGAGTTGACCGTTCCCCTTGAGTCTGCATAGTATATGCGATGGTTACTTGGCCAAACTAGATCTTACTTGTACAATCTCCAGGAGAGTTTTCCTTTATGAACATTATCATTCCAAGGCTTTCAATTTAATTTTACTAAGGAATTGCCAGAGCTGATACAGCTTGATAACAGCCAAAAGGATTCGCATAAATGCAGGGTGTAGCTAGTGGAGCTTGTGCAGCTAGTGTGTTACTGAAGGATGGGCATTTACACGTAGCAAATGTAGGGGATTGTAGAGTAGTTCTATGTAGGAAAGGAGTAGCCGACGCATTGACCAGAGACCACCGGGCTGGCCGAGAAGACGAGCGCCTCCGGATCGAGAACTCAGTAAGTCGTCTTTCCATTTTCAGAGCTCGATAGCAATCTTCATGACTGACGGATGAGGGTCGGACATCTAACGAAGAATCAATATTTTTTGCAGGGTGGCTTCGTACATAGCCGTAACGGGGTGTGGAGAGTACATGGTTCTCTAGCAATTTCTAGAGCAATCGGGGACTTGCACTTGAAAGAATGGATAATTTCCGAGCCAGAGATTAAGACGTGTCGGATAACACCGGATTGCGAGTTCCTCGTCATGGCTTCAGATGGATTGTGGGACAAGGTAAGATCATACTGCTCAGGGCCGCAGTTATATTGTTATCAAAGACGTTCAGGTTCATACGGTTAAGAAGAAAGTGTCTGAATCTGATGCAATTAAACTTAAAGGTTATGACTACGATCAGGAGAACCTTGAATCTTGGCTCAACGACCTCGTTTTGTTACAGGTCAGCGATCAAGAGGCGGTTGATTTGGTGTCCAAACAGAGCAACTTGCAAGAATCTTGTAAGAAGCTTGTGGAATTAGCTTGTTCCAAGGGCAACATGGATGACATAACTGTGATGCTCATCAATCTTCAGAACTTCTGTTCCTGATGGCTGCTTTCTGCAACCAATTAAAATGTCGATCCGCGACAAGCTGGAGGAAGCTCAATGTCGAACATGGCTTTGGCCCAGAAGGACCGGACGAAACGTCACGCACCTCGCGAGTCAGCGAGCAATACCCAGTGATCAGTTTTGCAAGTGGCAGCATGTTAAGTGTATATACCGGGAGTTCTATACTTTGAAGATTGCTAGTTTGCACTGCAAATCAGGAGTAGATTCACATGGCTTCCCGAGAGAACATACAGATGTAAATTAAAGTGGATTTCACATTCTTTTCGTTACTTCAATTGTTATCATTCTCTTGCTATTTAAGCCTGCCCCATCTTTGGCATTTGTGCTTGGAATGATTTCTTTTCCACTTAATCCAATTCTAATCCTCAAATTAGGGAAAAATTGTCAAAAAAACCCTAAACCTATTACACTTTTGCCGATTCAGTCATAAACTTTGTTATGATTTGCCGATTCAGTTTTAAACCTTTCAATTTTGCCGATTCAATCCTAAATTTTTTTATGATTTGCTGAATCGGTCCTAAACCTTTTTATGATTTGCCGAATCAGTCCTAAAACTTTTTATGCTCATAAAAAGTTATAGGACTGATTCGGCAAATCATAAAAAGGTTTAGGACTAAATCGGCAAAATTAAAAGGTTTAAGATTAAATTGGCAAAAGTGCGATAAGTTTAAGACTTTTTTTTGACAATTTTCCCCTCAAATTAGTGATTGGCTCACCGCTTGTAGGCAAAATATATTATGAAGAAAAATAACTTTTAGTGTAGTAATAGACCCACTCAACATTTGATTGATTTAAACATAAATAGGGCAAAAGCCACCAAAAATCATAAATTATGCCCACTATACATTTACACTAAATTTTTTTTTGCAACATGAGCAATCTTAAACTTGTATGTGTGACACATTTACCTTTCATCAAAATTCTGTTAATAAGAAGTATTAAAAATCTGCCTACATAGACCCTAGAAAACAATTAATGTTGATATGGCGCCTACGTAACGACGTTATTTTGGCCGAAAAATCATCTAAGAGAATTTTAATTGAGGATAGATGCCTCACATAAGTACAAATTTGAAAATTTTTTGTGTCACAAGAAAAAGTTTAGGATAAAAGTGTCGCAATATATATAATTTGAAGTTTTTGATGCCACTAATAATAAATATGTCACAATGTGCATAGTTTAATATATTGTGTGACTTTTTCCCCCCGTGAATATAACCACACAGATACCTATATAGATGGATGGAGGGTTGCAAGTCGCCAAAGATGTGCTTCCATTAGCGTTGTTGGCTGATCATATCTCTACACGCTCTATTCATCTTAAGTTCTTAGAGAAAATTCTCCTTTTCTTATATCCAAAGATATTGTGATACGATTACCGCCCCCACCTCCCCCCCTCAAA
>BCNH02000006.1:21353077-21372980 GCA_001662345.2 Metrosideros polymorpha var. glaberrima | reverse complement strand
AAGCGAAAAGAGATTGTGGGTGGAGCGTGAGGATATGGAATGCGCCAATCCTACTGACTTTTGACCTTTTCTTATTTTCCTATGCATGGAAAAGAAGCCTCATCACTGGTAGATTGCTGTATTTAAATGAGACGATGACCTTGATTTGAACTTAACCAACCGCAGACAAGTATCGATGTTATGCAAATTTCCAAATTTCAAAGTAGATATAGCTTTATCCTTTCGTAAGACTCAGCCAGAGAAGGCCATAACTCTCCTGTTGGAACATGGAAGGACTAGACTTACTATGCAGTTCAAATATTCAGTCCCTCTTCCACAGTGAACAGAGGAGATAATCGACAAAACAGAGAAGATGTGGGACACAGTGAAGCCGGTATCAGTCTGGTGCAGTGTAGACTTAGATCCAAGTGTTGAACGACTGCTACATGAGCTAACCGCCTCACGCTTAGCAACCAAAAGACAAAAAACGAAGCTGCTTCAGTATGTCCTCAGCCCGGTTAACCCATCGAGTAACTGTTCAATTGGGACGATAGCTAATCCTTTTGTTGCTCCATGTTCTCAGGTTTGTAAATGACAGTCGACAGTTTAAAATGCGATACACAAGAAAGGTAAAGACATTTCAGCAAAGGCTAACTCGACCAAAAAGATCATATACCCTAAACTCTGCTTCATGAGGACCCGGAGATTGCTTAGTTATGAGATTATTCTCACCAATGACTCCCACAAACGACATCGACACAGAACAGAATCATCTATTTGGACGTCTACCACGTTTCACTCATTGGAAGCTTAAGGGGAATTTTCTGGAGTCTTCAAAACTGGGGCTGCATCATCGTTCTGTGCTGTATTACCTTGGTGCTTTATGACGGCCTCACGGAACTCTTCTAAGATGGAGACATCTTTGAACTTGAGAGCGAACGTAGAAAGATTGCCCTTTTCTTCAGTGATGCTGTTAACGCATGCAAAAGTGATGCCTTTCTTGTCCATATTTGTGAGCTTCATTTCTGGGTAAAGACCGGCATTCAAAATAAGCCTGTAATTCCCCCTAGTTCTCATGAGGAGTCTGGCTTTCTCATTACCAGTTGTTGAGACATTCACTTTGATTTCACCTTTACCACGTTCCTTCCAGATACCCTCTACATATTCAAACAACACAGATTCAGCAGAAAAAACCACCCTCTCATTTTCTTCACCGGTCTCAACCACAACCTCCTGCAGAGTCGTGACACCGCTATTCTCACCCTTGGACACAACAGAAGCACCAAAAATTGAGGAGTTCCCATTACTGGAGAGACCAAACCCAAAAGAAGGTTGGTCACCTTTGAGTCCGAAAAGAGAACCAGAACCGGTACCTGTTGCAGACCCTTCCTTCAGAATAGACCCAAATGAGAAGGTAGAAGTAGAAAAGCCAGTACCAGCAAGACCGGTGAATGCATTTTGTGTACTTGAAAGCTGTTGGAATGAGCTCAACGGAGTAGTTTCAGCAGTAGAGTTAGAATTTTCATCATCTTTCTTGACATCGCTTTCGGTTTTTTCGCCTCCAGTTGCTGTCTCGCCCTCTGGCTTAGGTTCAGATGCATTTTTAGCGTGGTCACCAACATCCTTATCTGCAACATCCTCCTTATCTGCAGCAAATTCCGTTCCGACCTCATCAGTTTTGCTTTCTGCTTGTTTATTATCACCATTAGTGTCCTTCTCGCTCTCTTTATCCTCTTCATCCAAACAAGCAGTAGCCTTCTCACTCACAACTTCCTCTTCAGGGCTCACCTCCACGGGCTTTGCCTCAGCAAGTGGAACCAAGCGAATTCCAGCAAAAGGATTGGAAGAAGGGGCAGATGTGCCTTGATTTCGACGTACTTTGACAATTCTCCTGGTTGCTAGCACTTCAGTGCTTGCCCTCTTGAAGGTCCCGCTCACTTGTTCTGATGCATCCTCCTTGTCATCAAGTTCAGGTCTATCGCGATTAAGTTCTCTACCAGCGGCCCTTTTCTTTGAGGATGGAAGGGTGTTCTCTGCATCTCCCATGGAAAATATAAATCAAGACCAAATTCCTGCATGGTCAAGGTAAACTGCTAGAGTCAGTAAACCGATAAACTTCTCCCCCGAAAAATTTATCAAAAGCATAGCCATATACATCCTCATAAATAGTGTAACTAGACATGGTAATTGACATGTTAGTGCATGTTCCATCTAATGCAAACAGCAAAACGATTGCTGCAACCTAAGGGTTAGGGGAGTTGGTCGATACTCAACACCAGATTATCCCTCAAGAAGTGAGGCCCTGATTCTTGTCCCAGCAAGCCCCAGGGAAGGCAACTTTCTTAAGGTCATCAAGCAACCTCCCACCTCGGTAATTATCCCATTGCAGAACAAGCTACACATTTTCTTGGGTGCTCTAAGACACCCGGTCAACTAACATCATAAAGAAACAACAAGAAAATATCTAGACATGGTAATTGACATGTTAGTGCATGTTCCATCTAATGCAAACAGCAAAACGATTGCTGCAACCTAAGGTTAGGGGAGTTGGTCAATACTCAACACCAGATTATCCCTCAAGAAGTGAGGCCCTGATTCGTGTCCCAGCAAGCCCCAGTGAAAGCAACTTTCTTAAGGTCATCAAGTAACCTCCCACCTCGGTAATTATCCCATTGCAGAACAAGCTACACAATTTCTTGGGCGCTCTAAGACACCCGGTCAACCAACATCATAAAGAAACAACAAGAGGATATTTACCCAAAGGATTTAAGTATTTTCACTTAACTTCGTTTTTTATCCATTCGGGAGCAAATAAACGCTGAAAGACATCTCAGTATATTTCGTGCCAACCATTCTCGAAAATTACATAAAGCAATCTCATATGAACACTCTCGAGCAACTATTTCATATGACAACCAAGACCCGACACGTTCTTCGGATCTGAATGAAGAGTGACCAGCATCCTGACCAACATAATACTGAAACAACATCAAGTCGAAAAGACGACACCTACTCACAACATCGCTAAGCCAATTTTTCCATATATCCAAAACAAAGAGGAAGTATAAATGAACGAATAACCAATTCGACGCACTGAAATTACGAATACTACAAGCAATCCTAGAAAGAACATAGCAATCTGCAATCTGGCATATTCTCGCAATTCCAATTAACAGAGACCAACACCTAGTTTCCACAAAGACAGAAATCGCTGTACGAAACCTTAAGTTTCACCATTTTTTTATCAAAAAAAATGAAGACCGGGTCACCACTCACTCACTCACTCACTCACGATGATTCCACGAAGCAAACACCATGTCGACGGAAGACAAGGCTACTACCCCAACCAATAGAGAGAGAGAGAGAGACGGAACAAACCTGAGGGAGAGCGAACCGTTGCTGAGAAGAGCACGAACCACGAATCGACGGCTGAAATGGAGGACAGTAACTTGATCTACGAGAGCACGAACCGCGAGGGCTTGACGGCCGAAAGAAAGAGCTCCAATCACCGACGAGCGCTCGCCGGAGGCAGCTGGCGGGTGGAGGTTTCCGGAAGCTGAAACTTTAGAAGAAGATGCTCCGCGAGAGAGGGAGAGAATGAGGGAGCAGTGAAAGAGGAAATTAGGGTTTAGACACGGCCATTTACCCAAAAAGACGAAAGTACCCTCGCAGAGGATCACGCCCGCAGACACACCTGCCTGAACAGGGTGGATGGACTCTACGTATTTCGTGAGTATTAATTTAAAATTTTTCGTGACATTAATTTTATTTTTAAACATTTTAGACATATATTATTATATTTACATATATTGAACAGAAGATTTATCAATATAATCATGATAAATTATATAAGTTGGTTATTTCTATGGCGATTAAGATTATAATTTTTTTTTTCTCTTTTTTCATGCGCATTTTGATTGTTGGGATTCCCTCGTTGCTATGTCATAATCTATATAAAATAAAATAAAAACCCCTACATTTTTTTTTACAACAAAAAACCCCTACATTGAACAATGCTTAATAATGCGTGCATGAACATTCACAAGCTAAGCTTGGCTAAATTGATTCCGTGCTACAGATATATATATCATTAAGCAATATTAAATCATAGTAAACAATTCAATTATGACGTTTTCCTTCGAAAATATATCATAAATTTATAAAATTGATTATCCACAGAGTAAAGAAAAGGACCTTGGGAAAAAAAAACTCGAGAAGTGTACATGTGCAAAATAGTATCATTTTAAGCCCTCATTTATGTAACAGTGAGATTGATCAACAATTACGATGAATTTAGAAAGAATTTGCCCAATTAGTGTGCGGGTTGATGATTAAATCCATCTATTTTGTCACAAAAATACATTTTTGACTCCCAAAATCAAAATTGATTGTTTGTTTTAAACAATATCTCACGAATTTGGTTTTCAAGAGTAGACAACTCCTAACAACTCGATAGTACTAAAGTGAAGGATTTATTGGGAAATTTGTCCAAAAAATTCTAAATCTATTATACGTCAGCCAATTCAATCATAAATATTTTAATTGTGTCAATTTAGTCATAAGACTTTTAATAACTTACTAATTTAGTTAGCATCGAATATTTTATGTGGCATGATCGGCGTTGAGGTGGACAATTTTTTTTTTTATATTTTTATAATTTTTTTGAGTTGTTTCTTCTTTTTTACTTTCTTTTTTTGTCCTTCTTCCTCTAACCGGTCGCTGAGCCTTAGCGATGGCCAAAGACTGGCCACTAGTGAGGATCGACCTTGCTAGATCAACCTCGTTGTTGCTAGGTGAGGTCGACCTCGCCTTGGCCCTAGTGAGGCTTGACCCTTGTAAAAAGATATAAAAATTATCCATATCAGTGTTAGATGTGTCACATAGTACAATTGATGTCCACATCAGCAATTTTCAGCCAAAATTGGGCAATTGACTTAATTGACAAACTGCCAAAGGTTTATGATTAGATTGGCCAAATTGAAAATTTTGGAACTGAATTGACACAAATTTAACAGGGTTAGGCCTTTTTTTGATAATTTTCCTTGGTGTTTTACATGTTTAGTTTAACAAGAAAAATAGCAACCGTACCCCCATTGCGTCCTTAGATTTGAAGCTACCCCATCTCATAGATAAGCAGGTTCAATCCCATAAATATCTATGGGAATTTACTTTCTTTCTTTTTTAATAATAATTAGTGTCTTAACTAGAATAAGCATAGTCTTTTGCGAGCTACAATTGTTCAAGTGAAGTGCTGAATATGCAACTAAAAAAAACTCGTCTGTTCAACACTAAATTTTCACCTAAAATTCTCTCATTTATTTCACAAAAATTAGGGATCGAATTTGTCAATAGTGACGAGATTGAATCCCTAAAACAACACTTCCTTAGGTTAGTCCTTCATTGGCATAAGATGGCTAGAGATGATCGAATCATCGAACGACTAGGTCAGGAAAATTAGGTGACGTATAGTCGAGCGGACTTGATTGTACTTTTCCCTCAAATATAGTCAAGATTAAATTGAAAAAACTAAAGAATATAGGGCTGGTAGTGCAATCCTTAAAACCATATAGAAAGGCAACAAGGTCTGTTGACACATGAATTTTCATCGACAAGTTCAATAAGGGAAAAGCTCAAGACTTGAAATTCCTGATTGCGATAGGGTCGTTATGCACAAATTAGGGATGAAACTTTAACAAGTATAATTTGTTTAGAAATTAAAAAGGGAAAAAACCACAAAAAATCATAAACTTTACATTCTGTGACACATTTACTAAAAACTTTTTTTTGTGTCACAAAAAAATCCCAAACTTTGCTTCTGTAACACATTTACCCAAATTTTTTTTATTTGACACAAAAAATCCCAAACTTATGATTGTGTGACGCATTTACTCCCAATTTTTATTTATTTTCACATTTTTTTATTAAATAAAACATTCAAAAATATTTTTTCAAAAAAAGAAAAATTGAGGCTTGGGCAACAAGCCCTTGCCGCCGCCGACCTTGTTGCTGTAGAGGGCCGGCGAGCCTTATCCAACGTTGGGTGGAGGCCACGCATGACCCTTGCCTAGATCTAGATCTGGGCGAGGGTCATCGGGCCCTCACCTGCGATCGGTGACAGGCCGGCAGTAGCAAGGGCCTACTGTTCTTGCCTCCAGATCCGTCACTTTTTTTAAAAAATATTATTTTTAATAAAAAGGTAAAAGACGAAAATGTCTCTTGGGTGAGAAAAATTTTAAGGATAAATGCGTCACATAATTAAAAGTTTGGGAATTTTTGTGTCAAAAAATGAAATTTGAGATAAATTTGTCACATTGTATAAGTTTGGGGTAAATGTGTCACAGAGAACAAAGTTTAGGATTTTTGACGTCATAAAAAAAGTTTGGGATAAATGTGTCATAAAGGGCAAAGTTTAGGATTTTTGGTGGTTTTTTCCCAATTAAAAATGATAAAACCCATGTGAAGCATGAGCACTTGCAATGCTCATAAGTTTTTTTTGTTTTTGGTCGAAACACTACTTATAAGTTGAAATAGACTCCGGCCTACGATATCGAGTAGATTGGCATAATATTTTTCTTAAAAAGTAGCTTTTTGGTTATTGAAGTGTAATTTTCTTTTTTCTTGCCTCCCAAATGAATCGATTTTTTTTTAACCAAAAATATGATTTTCTTACCGAGAATAAAAATTATCGGATGCGTGTTTTCCAGGCTAGCTGCCCAAACCCCAAAACCCTAGAGGCCGCCGTTGGAGCTTCTCTTCTTCGCATTCGCAGCCGAGTCAGTTTCGTCCCTCTCCTCTCTCTCCCTGCTCTCTCGCAATGGCCGACGGCGGTGAAACCACCACCAGGGTGGTGACTTTGGGAGGCAAGGGTTCCTCCCTCTCTCCATCCTCATTGTACGCAGTATCCGCCGGTACTGCTCGCGTGTGCATAGACTCATCGGCACGCGATCGCCTCGCGTCTTCGTCGGCCAATGAGATCTCTCCTGTCGCCAATTTCCAGATATCGTTCCCTCGTTACTTTACCACTGCGGAAACGCGCGCTTCTCTAACAGTGCTTCTTAACAAGCTACTGCTCTCGAGTTGTTCTGGTACGAGCACCACCGTATTGGTGGACCTCATTTCAGATTGCTTAGCTTCTGACTCTCATCAGGGATGCACGAATTTTGGGCATCTCGCCGTCACCGATGAAGAACTTTGCATTTTGGAGAAGTCACACGCCAGTTTGTATGGAATTTGTGCGGTTTTGGACCACTTGTCGACGGCCTTGTCCACGATGGTCGATGCAGTTGCTGCATTGTCGTGTGAGGCCATCAAAGCTGATGTGGCGGTCTTCAATCCGATGGACTCGGGTGATGGGTTTGTCTCGAAGGATGAGATCGGGGTTGCTAGTGATATGAAAGTTTTGCTTAATGGGTCAAAGTTGGTGGGTAAGGTGGAGAGCGAGGCAATTACGTGCATTCCCAAAGTTCATTCAACATTGAGAAGGGTGGTGAAATCACTGCATTCAGAGGTGCGAGTGTACCTGAATTCATCAGTTAGAATACAGAAAATTGGGTCTACTGCTGACGGCGCGGCAGATGACGTTGTGAATGTGTTGTTGCCGCTGGTTGATGTGCTGCTGAGGATTGGTAAGAACTCTTTATGCCGAGCGAAGATGAATTTAGATTCGATTGCTGTTGATGCCCTGAAAAGCAGCTTAACAGGTATGTTTGAGAAGGAGTGTGTAAGTATGGATTTGGAGAATGAGAAAAAGGTGCTAATGGATGGATATATTGGCGGAGATTTTGAGAAGTTTGTGCATGAATTGTATGTGCTTTGTGGCTGTGTCTGGAAAATAGTGGTTTGGGAGGCAATTACTGCATTTGTTGCACTTGAGGGAAGTGAATTGATCAAAAAGGGAAAGCATGAGGAAATTAATGGAGCGCAAGCAGATAAGAAAAGTGAGAAGAAGAAGAAGAAGGTGGTGTTGGGGAGAGGGACAGCTGTTGTGGTGCAATTTATTAAGGATAGATTTCAGAGGAACGGAGAATCTGACAGTGATAATTCAGTTTCACTAGAGAAACTTGTAAAAGATTTATTACTGTTCCTGGACACGAGGGGTCCAGAATTTGACCATTTCTTGAACAAAATTAAGGACATTGTGGACAGTAATGAGAGTAGAAGGCTACCCAAGCTTCCCAAGGTATTTTATTCACGCTATGAAATGATTGGTATGATATCAAAAGAATTGCTTTTGTCTCTTCTTTTCCACTAGCCACAGCATGCTATGGTTTGATTTCTAATTAAAGTAGATAGTGGATGATTCTTAAGCTTGCTATATGATTTGTTTGTTCCAAAAACTTTACACAGACTATATCGACCTCATTCATGATGTGGCTGCTTGATGACAAAAGGCAGGGCAAAATAATTAACCGATGGAAATTTTGGTATTCCTAAAGAGGCTGCTGAAAACTTTAGTTGGGGTGGGGACTAGCAGAACTGGTTTATGTAGGTTTATTTCTGTATAGTTACTAGTAGGAGAGAGAGTATATCAAGTTAAGGAACTTATGTTGAGGATAGCGTGTGATTGCAGGAGAAGAACTATTGAGCTTTTCTTGAGATATCTGTTCAGTCCACTCAATTTTTCCCTAGTTTTGTTGAAGCACCTCTTTGATTGGTTAAGTTGCTGCTTCTACACACATGCAAAGTAGTCATGAATTATTCTGCTTACAGACAAGGCAATCTTAGTTTAACTTTCATGTTAGAATATCATTTCTATGATTTGAAGGACTTTATCTTGTATCGGAACCTGCGACTGCCATTAATGACTTCTACCATTTTGATTAATGTTAACTACTTTCGATGTCTGTTGGAGATTTCAGTCAGTTTGACATTTGCATGGTATGGTCCATGCAGGGAACTCGTGATTTTGGGAAAGAACAAATGGCAGTAAGAGAGAAAGCATTCTCCATTATAACAGAGGTTTTCAAGAAGCATGGTGCCACGGCACTTGATACTCCTGTTTTTGAATTGAGAGAGACTCTGATGGGAAAATACGGCGAGGACTCAAAGTTGATATACGATCTTGCTGACCAGGTAAGCATTGAGGATATTTTATTACATTCACCTTGCTTGCTACCTTAGATGTATTGATGGTTGATATTCTTATGCATGTCATGCTTAAGAAAGTTCTTAAAGTTGATAAACTCCCTTGCTCTGTGAATGTAACGTTCTCATTGACTTGGAGAACCAGAGATTGGTGTAATTGATTCACTGTACCAATGTTATGTATTCTCTGTGTTGTGAGTCATACTCATGTTTCTCCTTGACATCTAAAATGATGAATGATCTTTTGTCTTCCCTCTGAACGTTATTGTCTTTTTGTTTGACAGGGTGGAGAGCTTTGTTCTCTACGATACGACTTAACTGTTCCATTTGCGAGATATATGGCTATGAATGGACTAACGTCTTTGAAGAGACACCAAATTGCTAAAGTATACAGGAGGGATAACCCTTCTAAGGGTAGATACCGTGAGTTTTACCAATGTGACTTTGACATTGCTGGGCAAAATGTAAGGATGGGGCCAGATTATGAGGTCATAGAAATTCTTATTGAGTTGCTTGATAAACTGAATATTGGAGACTACGAGGTAAATGTCCCTCTCTCTTGTCCTCCCCCATCCTTCACATTGTTTATCTATATCCTGAAATTTAGTGGACAGATTAAAAGAAGAAACAAGAAAAAAAAAGTTTAAACAGGAAAATGAAAAAGAATGCAAAATCTTAATGGTTAAATGGGTGACACTTGTTCGCCCTCAAGGATTGTCCTTGTATAATGTAATATATATATCTTTGTTGTTGATGTTCAGGACAGCTTTTTAATGTTTATGTAGAAATTCATGACAGATGTTGCACTTCAGTCCTAAGGTTTCTGACTGTTTTAAAGTTACTTTCAGGGTTTAATGTTTGCTGGTAATATTTAGTACCTGATATTCATAATAGATATGTACATGGAAAATGATGTTCTTTATGTTTGGCATTTTTGTCACAGTTTGAATACCTTCTTCTTAGCTGTTGTTGTTTTTGTTTTTTGTTCATAATGTTTGTTCTCAGGTAAAGCTGAACCACAGGAAGTTATTGGACGGTATGCTGGAAATATGTGGTGTGCCATCAGAGAAATTCAGAACTATTTGTTCAAGTATCGACAAGTTAGACAAACAGTCATTTGAGCAGATCAAGAAGGAGATGGTAAGAGATTATACCATCCTAGTGTGCATGCTTGTGTCTAAATTAGGAAGGTAATGGTGAGAAACCATTTAGTAGACTTGCATGTATGCTTGTGTCTGAAATTACTGTCAGACCAGATCAAAACCAGATTTGGTATGTGGTGTTGTGAATGCCAATTTCTTTGTAAACTCAATTTTTGTTCGGCTTTTTTTGTACAATATTTTCAATTGATTCTGATGGAGGAAAAGTTAGCATTGGGTGATTCAAATGTGGACATACATGAAAGCACTTGCAAGAGCTCTGTTTTTATAATTATCTGTTGACAATCGATTTGCCATTTGCCATTGGAAGATGCTAATGATTTTCTCTGGAGGGAAGAGTTTAAGCACATTTAAGGCTCCTAAAATGAATGCATGAGTCCTGAAATATCCAGAGAAGCTGAAGGTAACATGCATGTGTTATCATTCAGTAAATCAGCTAATTTTGTTTTGTTCCAATTCACTGCTTATGTATGAATATGTACTCAGTTTACATCTATTTGATGGGGCTCTTAACAACTTTATTGTTGGGTTGTTTGTCATGAGCTATGTTGATTATGGAAACACATGTTCTTGGGTGGATAAACTGATATTTTCAGAGTGTTTTACTGTTAAACAAATGAGCCTAAATTTCTGCTATAAAATCTTAACATCATTTAGGTGGAGGAAAAAGGTTTAACTGCTCAGATGGCAGACTGCATTGGCAATTTTGTAAAGGAAAGGGGTTCACCTCTGGAATTGCTGTCAAAGCTTCAACAGAAGGGGAGCAAATTTTTGGAAAATGAAGGATCTATGCATGCCTTGAATGACTTGGAGATATTGTTCAATGCCTTGCAAAAGTCAAAGTGTATCAACAAAGTTGTTTTTGACTTGAGTCTTGCCAGAGGTCTCGATTATTATACGGGGGTGATATTTGAAGCAGTTTTTAAAGGGGCCACACAGGTAACTCTTTGCAAGCTCTTCCTATTTAATGTTCCACGTATAAGCAATTTCTATCTGACAGTTTTGTTTGTGAAAGATAGAACATAGAAGTAATCGTGTCTGATTACAAAATGGAGGAGTTGCCTTGCATTTGCTGTTGTCTTGTTGCCATGTTCATTTCTACACGGGCAAAAGAGCACACGTGTGCTAGAGAGAGACAGATGAAAGATTTGAGGCGTAAAATTTGCTAAGAGATATTGATGAGGTCTTATTGCTGAATTGTTTGCATCTTGATAGGATACATCACGGCAAATTTTCACTTTATTTTGTTAATGTTTACATGATAAATCTGGAGCATAGTTACAGAATCTACCAAAGGCTTCTCTATGGGAATAGTGATGAACTGAATAATTGCACCACCTCATATGTTTAGAGAAGCTACCAAATTAAATTATTATGCCAGGTTTTGAAAGTGAATGTGAACTGCCATCCAGATTTCAGAGCTATGTTTTTGCTGGTCTTACACAGCTACTGTTGCTTTGAAGCTCCAATGGAACAAATATTTGCACTTAGCCACTGTTGCAAGAGATGAAAGAGTCGATGCTATAGTGATCTTGGATGGTGATGTGGTTAAAAGTGGTAGATATAGCTTTCGCTCCATTACGCGGTGTTTGTCATGATAGGATTGGATGAAACTGCAATTGTTGCTTTTTATAGGGATAGAATAGTGCAATCAATATCATGCGTTTAATCTTCTGATAGATCTTGTTGGTCATTAGACTGTGTTAACAGATTATATCCGCAGGTTGGAACAATTGCTGCTGGGGGGCGTTATGACAACCTTATAGGAATGTTTGGTACAAAGCAGGTTCCGGCAGTTGGTGTTAGTCTAGGAATTGAACGAGTATTTGCAATAATGGAGCAGCTTCAGAAAGATCAGAATCAGGTACTCATATTTAAGATATATCTGTAATTTTACTTACTTTACTTTCCCCCTTGCTCTCCCTTAATGTGTTTAAGCCTTCTCGGAGTTTTTAAGAACTTGTATCTTGACTTACTATATTAATTGCGGAAGCAGTTGAATAGTTCACATGCATTGAAATTCTATAGCTAGCTAACTGAGATAATCTTTCAGAAGGCATAGATGACCCACTATTTATTAACAGTGGATGCGTCAAAAGATTGATTATTTTGTGGCAAATCGAAAGAGTAATAAATTTGTTGTATACGTGGTACTGACATGGTACTTTCTGGAATTTAGATATCGTAATGGCCATAGGAGGCTAATGTTAAATAGCAATAGGAACCTTAGCTTGTATGGCATAACAGAGCCGGGACTTTTTTTTTTTAGGGGTTCCAAACATGTTTTTGCCTAGTTTTTGGTTTGGAACGTGATAAGTAAGATTTTGAGTAGTTAATTTTCATTCTCCAATAAGTTCCATCTCTTCTTATGACTACAATCTCTGTAGGCTCTTCCTTAAGTGTGAAAAGTAAATTGTTTGTTTGCTTCGTTCCAATTCTTGGAGGAAAGTTAGATTATGTTTATCAAAGTTCTTTGAATAGTTATGAGGATAAGTGCAACAAAGCTCTTAGTGGGTGTGGCTTACCATTCTGACCAATTTATTTGTTTCTGTAATATCATGCTTGCATTTGTTTATGCTTTCCATAACTTGCTCATTTCGAGATAATAATAGGCCTTCCCTATATGAACTGTGAGTGAACGCAGTTGAGGAAAATGTTGACGAGCATTTTTGTTGATTTTTCTATGCTAGTTGAAGTGAGAGACTAATTTTATAAGCGACTAATTTTATAACCTCAGCAGTCGCTGGATCTTTCCACCATTCTCATATCCTTATACAGGATTGAAATCCCCGAGCATAAAAAAGAAAAAAAAGGTCTGATGAAAGCAGTTTTAATTTTTCTAGAATTTCATCTATTCTTTGCAACCGAATATTAGGATCTTGCTTTCTGTCACCTTCACGGACGTCTAATTCTGACAACTGAGCTCAACATGCTCTTTTAGCATCTCCAATTTTAGACGGAAGTTTACTACTTAAAATTTTAGATGTTTTGTAGGCTTTCATTAGTTGAATTTACGTAACGTCATAGACTTGACTCATACTGCTGGAAAGATGAGAAACTTATGGATGATGTGAATATCATTTGAAAAATGTAATTATAGAGTAATCTGATTTCTTTTTTCACATCAACAGATGATTCGAGCTACAGAGACACAAGTGTTGGTCGGATTTTTGGGGGATGACTTGCCTTTAACTGCAGAGCTAGTGAAGGAGTTCTGGGATGCCGGATTGAAAGCGGAATTCTTGGTCAATAAAAGAGTGATGAAGCACATTGATTATGCCAAAGAGTACCGGATACCCTGGGTGGTTCTAGTAGGCGAACGGGAACTGAGTGAAGGTGTGGTAAAGTTGAAAGATTTTGAGAATGCCAAGGAGGAAGTAGTTCCTAGAAGCGCAATCGTTCAGGAACTTCTCAACCGTTTGTGAGCTGTGAGAACTTAGATTACACTCCTACTTCTATACTGTTCATGCTTTTGATGCCATGTACAAGCCTCCGTAGGTCGTAAGATTGCTTGCTTCCAGCAACAAGATTGAAACAATGGAAACTATTTTTTTAATATTCATAAATATGCAGGAAATGGTTGCCAGGACTTGCTATAGGAAAGTCTCTGCTGGTAGGAGTCAATTTTTTTTTTCTTTTTCATTGTAAAAAAAGATAGGGAGGGACGATCGGCTTAACTATCTCTTCTATTGTTTTCACTATTTACTGAAACGCACTGTCATTACCCATTTGGATGTTGGAGGAACTTTTAATACAAATTTCTCTAGTTCTGTACTCTCAAGGTGACTGAAATTGTATAATTTCTTTTCTATCGAAAGTCGCCGCCTGTTTGGGAACTTGTAAAATTACCTATTTATTCTGCTTCTGACTTCCCTTAAAAAAATGTGTAACTTTAAAGAACTCAGTTCGGATCTTAGAAAACATTGAGAAAAGTATACGTGATTCTACATGTCATTATCTATAGTAAGGTGTCTACAGTTGATTCCGCACCAAAAGAAGGCTTATAGAGCACTTGCTTGCATGAAAGTATGATGTGTCTAAGCTAATGGCAAGACGAATACTCGAACTCAGAAGGCCAAATCTGTCGGTCAGGCGACTTGATAATGTGAGGATTGACTTGGACAATTTGTATCGGAAAGTGTGGATATTAGTGCACATAATCCCGGCCTCATATATATATAAAAGACATACTATCATGCAAGCAAGATTAAGGAGCTGATATAAGTTTTGCAGTGAATCCCTATTATTTCTCTGACTACCTAGTTTGTGACTCAAGCTAAAGGTACCCATATTAAGCCTGTAATGCAATATGTCTGCCTTGATTTTGGGTCGCTACAGTTTTCAAGAATTCGGTGTTGTGATTTATCTCCCTCGATGTGATTTATACTCACAATATTTATTAGACACAGAAATATGAAAAAAAAAAAATCATTACAAAATGTATTGTACCTTTGTCTATCATTGTGAAATAGAATCGATGTCTCTGACGGGCATAAGATTAATCACATGTCTATGTTGACAGATATGCGGATCGACAATTAGGAATCATGAATATCAATTACAATATTGCGGGATCAATTAGAATTGGTCTAAATTGATTGATTTCATATTCCTTTCCTTCTATGTACACAGTTTGTATATATGTATGCATACATTTGTAACACAGTGTACTGAATATACAAAAAAAGAAAATCCCCAAAAGTTCCGTCTTCTTTCTCCATTTGTCACATGGTATCAGAGCCTTTACGATCCACAACCCAGCTTCCGCAGACCTTCACCCCAAGTTGACCCTCGTCCCTTCACCTGTTCTTGCAAAACCTTACCTGCAAAACAGCGTTAGCACTCCGGCGTGGAAATCAGCATTTAGATAAAATAAGTTTTTTTTACTTTACCGATACCATGGCCACAAATCCAACTCCATTAGAAGGGAATCAAGATGCAGCAATCACAAACTTGCGGGATGTCCTCCACACGGAGCAACTTACTGGAGAAGAGTGAACACAAGATTTAGTGCAGGTTCAGCCCATGCAAGCAATTCAGTGGATGCCATTTCAGGCCTCGCCACAGCAGCCTTTGCAGTGGGTACCAATTCAGGGCCCATACAACCCATGGGCTCATGGAATGCCGCAGCTGATCCATCCACAAGGGGTCGGGATACTGACTTCAGATCAAGCCTCGGCCTCAGACCCGGGTGTCGCAGATACGGGCCGGAGCCCACACCCGACACTACAATCCGGAATACCATTTCCGGGTCACCCGGCGGATCCGAGGAGCACGGGTTCGGGCGGGAATCCCTACCCGACTCCTCAACCCGGATTTGCGCTGTACCCTTTTCCAGTCATCACCGGCCGTTCGAAACCCGGCGACCCCCTGTACCTCAGCACCGCAGATGGACCGGAGCTTCGGCTGATCTCTCAACAACTCACTGGTCCAGAGAACTACTCGATGTGGGCAAGGGAACTCCGGCGTGCGCTCGTAACCAAAGATAAGGAAGGTTTCCTCGACGGAACCACTCCGACTCCGGTAGACGAGCGCCGAGCACGGCTCTGGAACAAATGCAACCAGCTCGTTCGCACTTGGATTGGAAATTGCATAAGCCCAGAGGTTGCGGCCGGTTTACCCCCGACGGAGGACTCGCAGACGATTTGGGAAAACATAAAGGAGATGTATGGAAAGCTCGATCGGGCTAGAATCTTTGCCATTGTGCAGCAACTGTCGGAGCTAAAGCAAGGAAACTCTTCGATCAAGGCCTACTTCAACAGGTTATCCGCGCTTTGGAACGAACTGGAAGCCGTCGAAGAAAAACTCGACGGACCCGAGGCGACATTGAGACAGTACAAGGAAATCAAGGAAAGGGAAAAGGCGACCCGCTTCCTCCTCATCCTCAACGACGATTACCTGGCATTCCGGACGCAGATCCTCGCCATGGAGCCGCTTCCGTCCCTTGGCCGAATATACCAACTAGCGATTCAGGAGGAAAGCCAGCGTTTTGCTTCCTCAGGCCACGAGAAAATCGATGGCGTCATCCTCGGAACACGGACGAGCCAGAGACGGAGAGGACCGAGCAAGATGCTGCACAATGAAGGGGAGAAGAGAAGTGTCTTTGGGTTTCACGGTGGAAACCCTAAATTCGAAGGCCAGGATTTTTCTGGGCGATCGGACGGCTCGCGGTCCACTTATCACTCGCCCGGATCCGAGGGCTCCCGGAGTGCCACGTCAGCTCCTGTTTCCCCCAAATTCGAAGGCCAGAACTTTGCCACGTGGACAGGTAGTGCAAATCAGAAAAATAAAGGAAAATTATATTGCGATTTTTGCAGGCGCCCGCACCACACTATGGAAACTTGCTGGAAGCTACATGGGAAACCAAGCGAAAAAGAAAAAAGGCCAAAAGAATCATCGGCACATAATGTTGCAGGGGTCACTCAGCCGATATCTTATGAACAATACCAGCAATTACTGAGGGCTATCAGACAAATGGACGCAAATGACAAAGGAGCCAGCTTCTCAGGTATTTCCTACTGCTTGATGAACTCAATTACAAGTAGTGCATGGGTGATTGATTCAGGGGCTGGTGATCACATTATTTGCGATGATAATCTCTATTCCAGCGTTTATAAAAATCATAATTCGCCCACATCTGTGCGACTCCCAAATGGAAACATTACTTCCGTCACAAAAGTTGGCACAGTTGAGCTTAGTCTCCACATTACCCTTCGAAACGTCCTCTTTGTCCCACAGTTCACATTCAATCTCATTTCTGTCTCCAAGGTCTGTAAAGACAATTCCTGTCGCGTTCTTTTCAACTCTGATAACTGTCTATTTCAGGACCTTTCGACTGGCAAACTGATGGGCTTGGGTAGAATTTTCGAAGGATTGTATTTCTGGACTGCATTTCCTAAAACAATTTCCTCAAAAAGGCAATCGTTATGTAATGCCAATAATAAAGTTTCTATTCTTCATCAGCGTCTTGGGCATAGTGCTTCTCTTCTCTATCCTCAGTGTCCAATTTGCCCCTTAGCGAAACAATCAAGACTTCCTTTTTCATCAAGCACCTCTCGTACCACAAGCATATTTGCTTTTATACATGTTGATGTTTGGGGCCCATATCACACTTCGACTCGTGATGAAGCAAAATTTTTTCTTACGATTATGGATGACTTCTCTCGAGCTACATGGGTATTTCTGATGCAATCAAAGAATCAAGTCTTTTCCAAATTAAAAATTTTTCTCTCCATGTCGGCAACTCAATTTGGAAAATCTGTTCAAAAAATTCGGACAGATAATGGGAGAGAATTTTTCAATCGAGAATGTGCAGATCTTTTTTCTTCTCATGGAATCTTATATGAAAGCACTTGCACTTATACTCCTCAACAAAACGGCGCTATTGAAAGAAAACATCGCCATCTGCTTGAGGTCGCTCGTGCCCTCAAGTTCCAAGCCTTCATTCCTGAGACTTTCTGGAGAGATTGTGTGATCACAGTTGCTTATTTAATTAATCGCATGCCTACTCGAGTTCTCGGTGGTAGGAGCCCCTTTGAATTGCTTCATGGTACGCAGCCCGAGACCAATCACCTTAAAGTCTTCGGATGTCTTTGCTACGTTACGAATGTCGGTCCACGAAACAAGCTAGACCCTCGTGCTCGTCTTTGCATATTTATGGGGTATCCAGCCTTGCAAAAGGGTTATCGCATTTATGACCCTTCCTCCGACGATTTTTTGGTCAGTAGAGATGTCATTTTTCATGAAGAAGTCTTCCCTTTCCGGGAGATGGAATCTTCCACTGCAGATTCAGAACCGTCCTCCCAGAGTCACAAATTCTTGTATGAAGAAGAATTACTGCCAGCTATGCAATATCCCATGGCGATACCAACAAGTGTACCGACAACTTCCCCAACAAATGATAGTGGTGTTCTTCCTACAACCCGTGAGGACGAGGTCTCGACCATTGGAGGCAACTCTACTTCAGTCACCACGGATACCTCTGAGTCTGAAAGACCCCTCTCTCCTGCACTTGCTCACATCCCGCCACGGCGTTCAGGTCGAGTCACTCACCCTCCGACGTGGACTAAAGATTATGTGTGTACCTCCATTGGTACAACAGGTACCCTATATCCCATTTCTTTCTATGTATCGTTCGAGCAACTATCTTCGGATCATATGTGTTGCGTTAGTCGTCTCTCCGAGGACAGGGAACCCGCATCGTATCAGGAAGCTGTTCGTGACCCGCTTTGGCAAAAGGCTATGGAGGCAGAATTACAAGCCTTAGTTGCAAATCACACATGGGAGATAGTGCCCTTGCCTTGCCATCGTAAGCCGATTGGGTGCAAATGTGTGTACAAAATTAAATACAGGGCTGATGGATCCATAGAACGCTATAAGGCCCGTCTCGTTGCCAAGGGATTCACACAAAAGGAATGTTTCGATTATCACGAGACCTTTTCTCCAATAGCAAAAGATGTCACTGTAAGGTCATTCTTATCCATTGCTGCCATTCGCGACTGGCAACTACATCAAATGGATGTTTACGACGCATTCCTTCATGGCGACCTTGAAGAAGAGATATATATGGACATTCCAGAAGGATTACGGAGCCAGGAGGAGTCTGGAGTATGTCGTCTCCGGAAATCCTTATACGGGCTGAAGCAGGCTTCACGACAGTGGTACGCCAAATTCACAGCATCTCTCATCAAAGCAGGTATTATACAATCTAAGCATGATTACGCCCTATTCACGTGGAAAAAAGGTACATCATACATATAATTGATAATCTACGTGGATGATATACTTATCATGGGAAATGATGATTTGGCCATCAAAGGTTTGAAAGAATATATGCATTCAGTTTTTCATATCAAAGATTTGGGACCATCCAAATACTTTCTCGGTATAGAAATTGCCCGCTCAAATTTGGGAATTTCTCTTAGCCAGCGGAAGTTCATCCTTGAGATTATATTAGAGCCAGGGTTGTCGGGATGCAAGCCAGCTATTGTCCCCATTGAACAAAATATCAGATTGACCATAGCTGAGTATGATGCAGAGACATCATCAGAAATGAATGATCCACCACTCGAGGATCCGTCCAGCTATCAGAGATTAGTAGGGAAGTTGATTTATCTCACTATGACCAGGCCAGATATATGTTTTGCAGTACAAACTTTGAGCCAATTTATGCACAGACCAAAGCAGTCACACATGAATGCCGCTTTAAAGGTTGTAAAGTATTTGAAGAAGTCACCGGGATTGGGAATTCTTTTGTCACGAGATTGCAATATGGAGATGACTGCCTATTGTGATACCGATTCTGCCACATGCCCAATGAGTTGTAGATCAGTCACTGGTTTCTGCATCAAACTGGGTAAGTCCCTACTTTCATGGAAAACCAAGAAACAACCAACAGTATTCTTATCGTCAGTCGAAGCAGAATACAGGGCAATGGCCAAGACTGTATGTGAAATAGTCTGATTGCGAGGACTTCTCTTGAATCTTGGTGTTCAAGTCAGGGGACCAACTATGTTATTTTGTGACAACGATGCGGCAATCAAACTCGCTGGGAATCCTATATTTCATGAAAGGACAAAACATATAGAAGTGGATTGCCACTTCACACGAGAGAAAATCCAGGAGGGCATAATCAAGACAAGTGGAATCAACACCACGGAACAACCAGCAGACATCTTCAC
>BCNH02000006.1:21292886-21348742 GCA_001662345.2 Metrosideros polymorpha var. glaberrima | reverse complement strand
GATTAGATATATCTATAATCATTTTTACAAAAATATGAGTATACTTCATAAAATAGATAGTAAAATTACATCCTTTTTTTTTTGTACAACACAACTCGTAATAAATTTTACATTAACTAGAAGGATATAGAAAGCATATATGCGAGTGAATCTATATGTAAGTCACTTCAATTATGATACTGTATATATTATTTTCACAAAACATTTTACATTTCTTTCGTCGTTTTTTTTTTTTTATCTCATACGTCAAATTTCATGATCATTGTCGCAATAATATTAAAACTAATTAATATATACAAAATTAGAGAAGAAACCTTAACAAGTTTAATTTTTTTAGAAATTAAGAATGATAAAACCCATGTGAACATGAGCACTTGCACTAACGAGTTGAAATATATTGGCACCGTATTATTTTTTCTCAAAAATTAGCTTTTTGGCTAATTGAAGTGTAATTTCCCTTTTTCTTTTTAACCAAAAATATGATTTTATTACCAGATAATTCTTATTCTCTTCAGGGGATAAAAGCCCGGATGCTTGTTCTCCAAGCAAACTGCCTAAACCCCCAAAACCCCAGAGGCCGCCATTGGAGCTTCTCTTCTTCACATTCGCAGCCGAGTCAGTTTCCTTCCTCCCCTCCCTGCTCTTGCAATGGCTGACGGCGGTGAAACCACCACCGGGGTGGTGACTATGGGAGGCAAGGGTTACTTACTCTCTCCATCCTCAGTCCACGCATTGTTCGCCGGTACTGCTAGCGTCCGCGTAGACTCATCGGCGCACGATCGCCTCGCTTCTTCGCTGGCCAATCGAATCTCTCCCGCCATCAATTTCCAGATATCCTTCCCTCGTTACTTTACGGTTGAGGAAGGGCGCGCTTGTCTTACGGTGCTTCTCAACAAGCTCCTTATCTCTGGTTGTTCTGGTACGCGAACAGTCCTCGTTGACCTGATTTCGGATTCCTTAAATTCTGTCCCTCCTCAGGGATGTCCAGATTTTGGGAGTCTTGCTATTACCTACGAAGAGCTTTATATATTAGAGAATTCACACGCTACTTTGTATGGAATTCGTGCGGTTTTGGACCACTTGTCGACGGCCTTGTCCAAGATGGTTGATGCAGTTGCTGCATTGTCGTGTGAGGCCATCAAAGCTGATGTGGCGGTCTTCAATCACGTGGACTTGGGTGACGGGCTTGTCTCGAAGGATGAGACCGGGGTTGCCAGTGATTTGAGAGTTTTGCTTAATGGGTCTAAGTTGGTGGGTAAGGTGGAGAGTGAGGCAATTTCGTGCATTCCCAAAGATCATGCAACATTGAGAAGGGTGGTGAACTCAGTGCATTCAGAGGTGCGGGTGTAGTGTTACAAAATGTGCTGTCTCTGCTGGCTGACATGCTTCTGAATATTGGCGAGAGCTCTTTATGCCGAGCGAAGATGAATATAGATTCAATTGCTGCTGATGCCTTGAAAAGCAGCTTAACAGGTGTGTTCGAGAAGGAGTGTGTAAGTGTGGATGATTTGAATAATGAATTTAAGGTGCTCAATGATGCATATATTGGCAGAGATCCTGAGAAGTTTGTGCATGAATTGTATGTCCTTTGTAGTTGTGTCTGGAAAATAGTGGTTTGGGAGGCAATTACTGCATTTGTTGCACTTGAGGGAAGTGAATTAAGCGAAAAGGGAAAGCATGAGGAAATTAATGGAATGCAAGCAGATAAGGAAAGTGAGAAGAAGAAGAAGAAGGTGGTGTTGGGGAGAGGGACAGCTGTTCTGGTGCAATTGATTAAGGATAGCTTTCAGAGGAACGGAGAAACTGACAGTGATCGTTCACGGTCACTAGAGAAACTTGTAAAAGATTTGTTATTGTTCCTGGACACGAGGGGTCCAGAATTTGACCATTTCTCGAACAAAGTGAAGGACATTGTGGACAGTAATGAGAGTAGAAGGTTACCCAAACTTCCCAAGGTAATTTAGTCAAGCTGTTGAATGATTGGTATGATATTAACAGAATATTTTATCTATTTCTTTTTCAGTAGCCCTAGCATTCATGATCTGGCTGCTTGATGACTGAAGGCAGTACAAAATAATTAACTAATGGAAATTTTGGTGTTCCTAAAGAGACTGCTGAAAACTTTAAGTTGGTGTGGACTAGCAGAACTGGTTTCTGTAGGTTTACTTCTGCATAGTAAGAAGTAGTTTATGTAGAGAGAGAGTATATCAAGTTAAGTAACTTATGTTGAGGATAGCATGTGATTGCAGGAGAAGAAATATTGAGCTTTTCTTGAGATATCTGTTTGGTCCACACAATTTTTCCCGAGTTCTATGGAAGCACCTTTGTGATAGGATAAGTTGCTGATTCTACTCACATTCAAAGTAGTCATGAATTATTCTGCTTACGGACTAGGCCATCTTAGTTTAACTTTCACATTAGAATATCATTTATATAATTGGAAGAACTTTATCTTATATTGGAACCTGTGAAAGCCAATGATGACTTCTACCATTTTGATTAATGTTAACTACTTTCGATATCTGTCGGAGATTTAGTCAGTTTGACATTTGCATGGGTATGGTCCATGCAGGGATCTTGTGATTTTGGGAAAGAACAAATGGCAATAAGAGAGAAAGCGTTCTCCAAAATTATAGAGGTTTTTAAGAAGCATGGTGCCAGGGCACTTGATACTCCTGATTTTGAATTGACAGAGACTCTGAAGGGAAAATATGGCGAGGACTCAAAGTTGATATACGATCTAGCTGACCAGGTAAACATCGAGGTTATTTTATTACATTCACCTTGCTTGTTACCTTATATGTATTGATGGTTGATATTCTTATGCATGTCATGCTTAAGAAAGTTCTTAAAAGTTGATAAAACTCTCTTGCTCTGCGAATGTAATGTTCTCACTGACTTGCAGAACCAGGGATTGGCCTAATTGATTCACTGTACTAATGTTAGATGTTCTCTGTGTTTTGAGTCATACTCAGGTTTTTGCTTTGCATCTAATATGATGAAAGATCTTTTGTCTTCCCTCTGAAGGTTATTGTCCTTTTGTTTGACAGGGTGGAGAGCTTTGTTCTCTACGATATGACTTGACTATTTCATTTGCGAGATATATGGATATGAATGGACTTAGGTCATTGAAGAGATACCAAATTGGTAAAGTACACTGGAGGGATAACCCTTCTAGGGGTAGATTCCGTGAGTTTTATCAATGTGACTTTGACATTGCTGGGCAAAGTGTAAGGATGGGGTCAGATTTTGAGGTCATAAGAATTCTAAGTGAGCTGCTTGATAAACTGGATTAGTGATTATGAGGTAAACATCCTCTCTCCTCTTACCCCCCCTCCTTTCTCTCTCTTACATTGTTTATTTGAAATTTAGAAGTCAGATAAAAAATAGAAACAATAAAAGTTTAAACAGGAAATGAAGAAGAATGAGAGGAGAGTTCTTGATGGTTAATTGGGTGACAATTGGCTGCCTCCCTCATGGATTGCCCTTTTGTAATGTACATTTATATCTTTGTTGTTGATGTCCATGATGGTGTATAATGTGTACGTAGAAATTCAAGAAAGAGTTGAAAGGTTTCTGACTGTCGTTGTATTGACTTTCAGGATTTGATGATTGCTGGTTTATATTTAGTATCTGGTATTCGGACTAGGTATGTACATGGAAAAAGATATTCTTTATGCTTGGCATTTTCGTCAGAGTTTGAACTCACTTTTTTTAATTAATTTTATTTTGTTCATAATGTTTATTCTCAGATAAAGTTGAACCACTGGAAGTTATTGGACGGTATGTTGGAAGTATGTGGTGTGCCATCAGAGAAATTCAGAACTATTTGCTCAAGCATTGACAAGTTAGACAAGCAGTCATTTGAGCAGATTAGGAAGGAGATGGTAAGAGATTATGCCATCCTTGAGTGCATACTTGTGTCTGAATCAGGAATGTAATGGTGAGAAATTTTTAGTGGCCTTGCATGTATACTTGCGTCTGAAGTAACTGTCAGACCAGATCAAAACCAGATTTGATTTGTGGTGTTGTGAATGTCATTTTCTTTGTAAAACTCATTTTTTTTTTCCGACTTTCTTTGCACAATAGTTTCAATTGACTGCAATGGAGGAAAAGATAGCATTGGGTGATTCAAAATGTGGACATACTTGAAAGCACTTGCAACGCAAGAGCTCTGTTTTTATAATTATCTGTTGACAATTGATTTGCCCTTCGCCATTGGAAGACATTATTAATAATTTGGAATGAAGAGTTTAAGCACATTTGAGGCTCCTCAAAAGAATGCATCGGGTCATGAAATTTCCAGAGAAGTTAAAGACGAAGTACATGTGTTATCATTCAGTAAATATATCAGCTAGTTCCTTCGTGTTCTTCACTGCTTATGCATGAACTTGTACTCAGTTCTCATCTATTTGATGGGGCTCTTTAACAACTTATTGTTGGGTTGATTTGTGGTGATTATGGAAAATTATGTGTCCTTTGGGTGGATTTTGGGTGGATAAACTGATATTTTCAGTGTCTTATTGTTAAATAAATGAGCTCATATTTCTGTTGACATTTCTAACATTGTTTAGGTGGAGGAAAAAGGTTTAACTGCTGAAATGGCAGACAGCATTGGCAATTGTATAAAGGAAAGGGGTCCACCTCTGGAATTGTTGTCAAAGCTTCAACAGAAGGGGAGCACATTTTTTGGAAAATGAAGGATCTTTGCATGCCCTGAATGACTTGGAAATATTGTTCAAGGCCTTGGAAGAGTCAAAGTGTATAAATAAAGTTGTTTTTGACTTGAGTCTTGCCAGAGGTCTCGATTATTAAACAGGGATGATATTTGAAGCAGTTTTTAAAGGGGCCACAGAGGTAACTCTTTGCAAGTACTTTCTGCTTAATATTCCACGTTAAAGCAATTTCTAACTGACAGTTTTGTTTGGGAAACATAGGACATAGAAGTAATCGCTTCCGATTACAAAATGGAGGAGTTGCCTTGCAGTTGCTGTTGTCTTGTTGCCATGGTCATTTCTACACACGCAATAGAGCATGAGCGTGCGAGAGAGAGAGAGATGAAATATTTGAGGCGTAAAATATGCTAAGAGATGTTGATGAGGTCTTATTGCTGAATTGTGTGCATTGTGATAGGATACAGCGGGGCAAATTTTCACTAAATTTTGTTAATGTCGCATGAAAAATCTGGAACATAGCTACTGAATGTACCAAAGGCTTCTCTATGGGAATAGTGATGAACATTGAACTGAATAATTGCACTGCCTGAGATGTTTAGAGAAGCTACCAAATTAAGTTATGATGCCAGGTTATGCAAGTGAATGTGAACTGCCATCCACATTTCAGAGCCTTAGGTTTGCTGGTCTTGCACAGGTACTACTGCTTTGAAGCTCCAATGGAACAAATATTTGCACTTAGCCACTGTTGCAAGAGATGAAAGAGTCGAGTGCTTTAATGATCTTGGATGGATGTGATTGAATGTGGTAGATATAGCTTTCGATCCATTACATGGTGCTTGTCATGATAGGATTCGATGAAACTGCAATTGTTGATTTTTATAGGGATGGAATAGCGCAATCTATTACATGCTTTTAATCTTCTGATCGATTGTTGGTCATTAGACTGTATTAACAGAATACATCCGCAGGTTGGAACAATTGCTGCTGGGGGGCGTTATGACAACCTAATAGGAATTTTTGGTCCAAAGCAGGTTCCGGCAGTTGGTCTTAGTCTAGGAATTGAACGAGTCTTTGCAATAATGGAGCAGCTTCAGAAAGATCAGAATCAGGTACTCATATTTAAGATCTATCTGCAATTCTACACATTTCACTTTTCCCCTTGCTCTCCCTTAATGTGTTTAAGCCTTCTCAGAGATTTTAAGAACTTGTATCTTGACTTACTGTATTAATTGCGGGAGCAGTTGAATAGTTCAGATGCCTTAAAATTCTATCGTTAACTAACCAAGATAATCTTTCAGAAGGCATAGATGACACACTATTCATTAACAGAAATGTGGATGCGTCAAAAGATTGATTATTTTGTAGCAAAACCAAAGAGTAATAAATTTGTTGTATAGGTGGTACTGACCATTTGAAGGTACTTTCTGGGATTTAGACATTGTAATGGCCATAGGAGGCTAATGTTAAATATCAATAGGAACCTTAGCTTGTGTGGCATACCAGTACCGAGACTTCTGTTTATTTTTTCAAGGGGTTCCAAACCTGTTTTTGCCTAGTTTTTGGTTTGGAACGTGATAATTAAGATTTTAAGTAATTAATTTTCATTTTCCAATAAGTTCCATCTCTTCTTACGACGACAATGTCTCTAGGTTCTTCCTTATTTGTGAAAAGTAAATTGTTTGTTTGCTTTGTTCCGATTCCTGGAGGAATGTTAGATTACATTTATCAAAGTTCTTTGATAGTTATGAGGATAAGTACAAGAAAGCTCTTAGTGGGTGCAGCTTACCATTCTAACCAATTAATTTGTCTGTAATATTGTGCATGCATTTGTTTATGCTTTTTATAAGTTGCTCATTTCCAGATAATAATAGGCCTTCCTATATGAGCTGTGAGTGAACGTAGTTGAGGAAAATTTTGACGAGCACTTTTGTTGATTTTTCCATGCTAGTTGACGCGAGAGATTAATTTTATAACCGCAGCAGTCGCTGGACCTTTCCACCATTCTCATATCCTTATACAGGTTTGAAATCGCTGAACATAAAAAAGAACAGAAAGGTCTGATGAAAATAGCTATAAATTTTTCCAGAATTTCATCTATTCTTTGCAACCAAATTTTAGCGAGGGTCGTTGCTTTGTGTCACCTTCGCAGACATCTAATTCTGACAACTGAGCTTAACATTCTGTTTAGCATCTCCCATTTTAGAAGGAAGTTAACTACTTGAAGGTTTTAGATGTTCTGTAGACTTTCAGTTGTTGAATTTAAGTAACGTCATAGACTAGACTCATACCGCTGAGGAAAGAGGAGAAACTTATGGATGATGATAATATCATTTGTAGATGTAATGATAGAGTCATCTGATTTCTTTTTTCACATAAACAGATAACTCGAGCTACAGAGACAGAAGTGTTGCTCGGACGTTTGGGGGATGACTTGCCTATAGCCGCGGGGCTAGCGAGCGAGTTATGGGATGCCGGATTGAAAGCAGAATTTTTGGTCCATAAAATCGTGATGAAGCACATTGGTTACGCCGCAAAAGACCGGATCCCCTGGCTGGTGCTAGTAGGCGAACAGGAATTGAGTGAAGGTGTGGTGAAGTTGAAAGATATGGAGAATTTCAGAGAGGAACTAGTTCCTAGAAGCGCCATGGTTCAAGAACTTCTCAACGGTTTGCGAGTTGTGAGAACATAAATAGCATCACTGATTCTATACTGTTTATCGATTTTACTTCTATACTGTTCATACTTTTTAACATTACCCGCGAGCAATTGTAGTTATCTTTCACGCTTATGGTGCCAAATAGAAGCCTCTACCGGTTGTAAGAAACTGCTTCTAGCAACAAGGGAAAGGTATAGCGTGCATAAAGAAAAGCTTTGGTTCGCAACATCCGACATTATACAGTCAATAAAGTATGAAGAGAATTAACATGACCGAAAATAAAAGAAAAGGGATAAGTATATTAAAAGTCCTAAAACTTATCATGAAAGTGAAATTAAGTCTTAAAACTTTTAAAAAGTGCAATTAAGTTTTAAAACTTGTCATGAAAGGGAAATTAAGTCTTAAAACTTTCAAAAAGTGCAATTGAGTCCAGAAACTTGTCATCAAAGTGCAATTAAGTTCTAAAATTTTTAAAAAGTGCTATTAATAAAAGGATTTGATTTGATCAATATGATAAATTTTAAAATTTGATTGCACTTTTTAAAAATTTTAGGATTTAGAATACATTTTTGTGATAAGTTTTAAGAGGTCATGCACTTTTTCAAAGTTTTCAGACTTAATTTCACTCTCATGATAAATTTTAGGAATTCTAATGTAATTTTTTCATAAAAAAAAGAAGAAAAAGTACGAGGAGGAATGAAATCTTTGAAAGTCAAAGTAAAGAAACCCGCCCACAAGTTATGTAGAATAAACACCAAGCTCACGGCAATTTAATTTGACTGGCTGCAATACGGAAGGAAGCTGGTCCTCGTTAGGTAACCATTCTTAGTCAATTGCCCCTTTAAGACATGGAAAGGCTGAGCAATTCCTAACCCTATCAAGTTTAGACTCAGGACATGAATTGACAAGCCCTTGAATGGATTCTGGTTGGGACTCAAACCGGTTGCGTTGGTTCAGGGGGTGGAATTGGACTGGGTTTGTTTTGTTTGACCCCCTTTTGCTTAGTTGTGTTTTTTATTTTTTTGTTTGGTCGAAATTGCTTAGTTGTGTTTATAACGTGCGTTTGGTGCAAAAGGCACTCGAGTTTTTCTGAGGTCCAAAGATGTCATTATGTTTACAAATTCCATCATGCACGAGAAACCGAGGTCGAATCGGACTCGATATTGCCCCTCTCTCGACATACTCGAGTTAGGTTCACATGCATCGGAAAAATGTGAACGATTCCTTTTCCGTTGGGCCGACGCCACTCGACCGTGTATAAACTCTCCGACGGTAGCCCGTTGAAGAAAATTTTAATCACTAACATAAGGCCCTATTTAATTCGAAAAACAATTTAAGGGTTGAATCATTTATTAATGTAATTCCTATATTTTTTCCTGGCTCAGACCTTTCTTTCGTTACCCCCGTGGAGGGTGACGTGTCACTCTGGGCCCCGTTCCACGTATGTTCTGGCGGCTGCCTGCATCGTTTCTGGATCTGTATTTAATCCTATCATTAATCTGGAAAGCTGGAGCAGATTTTGCATCTTATTATATTTATTATTTTCCTAAATCACCATCTGGATAATGCCACTGTCGGGGCGACAATAGTTGCAATACACTAATGCAAAACGACAAAGCCATGACGGCGCGTGAGGATCGTAGTTGGGTTATAATAGGAGACGGGAGCTTCCATTCCGTCGTGTTATATGCTTACATATTCCAATTATTTATATGGTCCCTGGAGGAAAAAAAAACAAGGGAAAAAGAAAACTTCCCACATTATGCATTTCCAATATTATAAGTTCGGGATAAGAGTATTTTTTTTTTTTTTGGTTTTTATAAGATGTTTCCGGAAAGTTTTGATCCGATGCGCTCGAAAATGTGTTTTCAGAATGATTCTACAATCGACCGTATGTGGTCTTGACTGCAGTGTTTTTTTAGTGATACGAAACAACATCAAATGCTCCAAATGAAGTTTCCAATTTCTTAATAATTAATTGATTCTCACTTGACCAAAAAAAAAATTAAAATTGATTCTCAGCTTCTCCATCGTGTCAAGCCAAAAGCACGTCTCGATACCTCTTCTCTTTTTCAATCCACTGACCGACAAATAAAAAATAAATAAGTTATTATCATCTGATCATATTAAAGCTAAGAGAAATCAAAGTCTCGACCGACCTCACCTGTTACGTCTCTTGCACTCCCGATCGCATCGTTTCGATAGATATATAGACAAAAGACAATCGCAATAACTGATATAATTGGCGCAACAGTAAAAATAAATAAATAAATAAATGACACTAATAGAACAAGATTAATAAGATGACACAAATGTTTCATGAACGTTAATTTAATACGTAATGCGGTCCCCCAACTTTAATTCGATATGTAATATAGTCCATGAGTTTTTAATTTATTTAATGTGATTTAGAACTTTGGATATACGTTCAAACTAATGCGATCCTATTCTCGTATTTAACTTAATCGAAAAATAGCATTGGACATTTTCATGAAAATTAAAAGTTTAAGAACGATATTACATATATGAGACTAAAATTTAAGAATCATATTAAATAAATTAAAATTTTAAGAATTAAATTGCATATTGGACCAAATCCCGTTCCGTGAGATTTCGCTTCTTTTTATCTCCTCCACTCCAGATAAAAGAAAAATAAAAAAAAGATAAGAAGGAAAAGGAGGGGTAAAGTTAGAGAGAGAAAGTGAAAGGCCCCCCCCCTCTCTCAGAGTTTTCTTAGAGAGAGAAAATAGAGGGCGGGGTTGTGTGCTTTCGGTAAGAACACATCAACTCCTTTTCCCCATTAATGTCTCACCCATAAAAACGGCCTCCATATCTTCTTCTTCATTCTCTCTCTCCCCCTCCTTCGTTGAGAATTCAGTCTCGGGGTTGTCGAAATTTCTCTTCTTTTCCCCTCTGTTGTCCGCCCAGGTTCGCTCCCATGGAAGGCGAGTTCCAGGACTGGGAATTGCTCCACACCTCCGACTCCGACTCGGTCGACAACCCTAGGAGCTTCGACGAGATCGAGGATGAATCGGGGGGCATGATCCGCCCCGATTACTTCTCGATCGACGGTTCCACCAAGTACCCCAGGACCGCCGTCAGCGAGGCGGGCGACTCCGTCCACTCCGATAACCCCAGCTGGATCGATCCCGGCTCCGAGACTCGGTATCAGCGGAAGGACTCCGGCGAGTTCTGGCCCGACTCCGCCAGCGACCTCTCCGACGAGCGCAAGCTCGGCGATTTTGATCCGAAGGGCGAGCTCGTCGCCGCGGCGGCGGCGGAGGCGGCAGGGGGCGCGAAGGGCCCCGTGGGGATGGAGGCGGCCGGGGGATTGGGGGGGAAGAGCGAGAAGTCGGCTTTCGGATTGGGTGAGTTCGATTTGGGCGATTTAGGCGTGAAGGACGAGTATGGTTTCTCCGGAAGTGCCAAGAAGCAGGTCGATGTTGGTGAAATTCAAGGTCTCGGCGAGGCTTCTAGTAAGTTCTGGTCTGCGTCTGGAGAGGGATTGGCTGCGATGAAACTTGGAGACGACATGAGCAGGGAAGAGGTATTTGGGGTTAGAAATGATCAGGCGGTGGAGGCAGAGGGTGGGAACGAAGCAGTCGAGGACGAAAGCCTCGCGATCAAAGCGGCCAAGCCGGAGGGCGATGAAGATAAAAGAAGAACAGTATGGTGGAAGGTGCCTTTTGAGCTGTTGAGGTACTGTGTGTTTAGGGTCAGCCCCTTTTGGTCACTCTCTGTAGCTGCTGCTTTTATGGGATTTGTAATCCTGGGAAGGAGGCTGTACAGGATGAAGAAGAAGACCCGCACTTTGCAGCTGAAGATTACCGTGGATGACAAGGTCAGTCTGCATTTCTTTTCCTTGTCTCTATTGAAACTCAGCTCGAGCCGTTCTCTGTTCTGTTCGCTGATATTATACACGATGTGTTTTGAATTGGTAAAATTGGTTGGTTGTTTAGTCGTTTTCCTTAGTTGTTTCACGAAGTGGCGACATTCTTTGTTCTTTGGGCATTGTTTTGTAGAAAAGACTGGATTCAAAATGCTATATATTGGATGAAGTTGCAGTCTTTACTGTTTCATAGTACTCTCCCACTTGTTATATAACTGACAAAGTGTCTGGATCGAGGGAACGACCATTCCATTCCCAGCCCATTCTTGATGATGACTGATTTATTTCTCGACTAACAGTTATTGGGTAGCATCTGCCGTCTATTTAGGTCTATTCTGCTCGTTTCTATTCTCATGGAATTACCATTCCTTTCCTTCTTGGTTCCTTTCCACAAACCAAACTGGCCATATGAGTTAAATGGCTGATTAATGAGGTTAAATTGTTATCTTTTCTTGAAAATTTTATGGAAGGGTTGCATTGTTAATATCCCTTTCTCATCTCCAATAAATACTCTTTTTAGTATTGGATTGATGTCAATTCCATCTCCTAGAACCAATAACAAGTGCTTTTTTGACGTTGGATTGATGCCATAATTCTTCGCTTGTCTTAGCAAGTACATGGTAGTCATGACTTGATGATGTTTTATTTGTTTGGAGGTACTTCAACTTTTTGTTGTTGTGGGACATTACATTTTCTTTGAATTAGCACAGACACTTGTCAGTCTCTCATTTAAAGTGTACCTACTATCAGATCTTCATTCTGTTTATGTGTCCCAATCATTTCTGCGCTATGATTTTTCTGAAATAATGGATGCTTCTGTTACATTATTGTTTGGCTTTTCTAAGAAATGTTACAGGCATTGTGTAAGTTCTCTCATCCTCTATTCAGTTTTGGCACTTTCTCATTGTAAATAATTCTTCTGGTGGCTATTCTGGCCAAATTGTCAATTTCTATCAAGTGCACTGATGTTGTGGCTGCTATGAAGTCCTTAGATTTATGAACTTTGTGGCTGTATGATCTGCGTGGATCTATTAAGTTTTGAGTCAATTTGGTTGATGATCCCTTCAAGCTCGTCCTTTTAATCTAGTTGATAAAATTACATTTGAAAGTATGTTTCAACTACCAAGGTCTTGTCCTGGTGCAAATATACTGTGCTCCAGCTTGACATTATGTATTTAGGGACAGAATATGGATTTCTTTTGTTCTGCTGTCCACATCTGATGATCAACTCGAAGTCTTAAAAAGAGTGCTTAGGCTCACAAGAAGCATGAGCACAATGTATAATTGTTTTAGACTCGATGCTATTCAGGGTCAGTATTAGCGTTATCAATATCCACTTATAGCATGGATATGCTATTATGTTTTGCACAATTAGGTTTGTTCTGATAGTTGGATATTGAATTATTAAAAGCTAAATCTGAACGTGTAATTAATTTTCTCATTCAGCCGCAACAAAAAGGAGTAATTTTCTTATGTTAGGGGCAGCTACATAGTCAACCAGATTGAGTATTGTGCCTTGATGCTTCTGGTTTTTTTAAGTTGTGCGCTGTTGGTGTTTTCATCATTACTATGACATTTGTAGAAAATTTTATTAGGAGATTAGTAATCTTATCCTTCGAGCATGCTCTCACATATGTGAGAGAGAGATGTGGAAATAACTGTACTCTATGACTACTCATCTTCTGAATTTAAGGCTGAAGCTATCTCATCAGATCTGGCGGTGCTTTACACTTTTCTCTAGGCGCATCAATTCAGTTTGTGTTTCCAAATGGATTTTCCGTGTGTTTGGACCTTAGGTTTATTTTTTATTTTTTATGTGGTGCCATTGATTTACCAAAAACAGGAAGGGTGACCCAGTAATCTACCCAAGTAGCACCGTGCAAGTGCAGTATTTTTGTCTAATTATGTGGGTTTGTCGGAATCCTCTATACAGACGAGAGAGAACCTGTTCTTCTTCAACTTGCGAGAAGAACTTGTTGGCAGTCTTAAAATGTTGAGATGAATATGTAATCCTTAGAAAATAATGTGGTCTTATACCACTTGTAACAAAGTCTAGTTCTTATGAACTCATGGTAATTGGCTTGCAAGGTTACACCTGTTGAATGTGCAACCTATTGAACTGGGGCTCTATGTTGCGTTTGGTATGATGGAGTGGAATGGAATGGAAGGGAAGGGAATTGAATGGAATGATGGTTGATGATGCTAATAACTATGTTTGGTAAACTGTGGAAATGAATGAGATGGTGGTAAGGAATAATGTTCTGGGACTTCCATGAAAATGGAATTTCTATTAATTTAACTTGTATTGTACTTGCATTAATAGTATAATAATGGCTATTTCTTATATAGAATTATCTAATGTTTTATCAGCTATATTATGATTGATTATATATTGATTAGAAATTTTAATTGAGTAGTATAATAATTGAAATATATTAGATATAATTTAGAATTGTTAATTATCTATATTAAATAATCATACTATTCATTGATTATAATTGTTAACTATAATTGTAATTAATTATAAAAAATTAACTATTGTATTAAATACTCTGTTATATTGTATTATATAATTTTAAAATATATAATTGATGATATTTTATGCTTTTATATCAAGAGCATATCTTGTTAAAGTAATTAAATGTTAAATCACGAGTTCATTTAATAGCTTAAGCTTTTAAAATAATTGGCAGTGGTCTCACAAAATTTTACATATCTGAATAGACTTTTTATTTTTGCCTTTTGCTTAATCTAAATCTTGCAGCGGGCGTTTATTTCATAATCCAAAACACTTGAAAGATTCACAATATACAAATTCTCTTATGTATATTCACATATAACTTTTTCATAATTTTTTGAAATTTGGATAACATTACAAAGGCTGGCAAGAAAGCAAAAGGTTGCGTTTTTGCTTTCTAAAAAGTATAAACCAACAGGCCCTTTATCATACTAATTAATAATTAATATCTATTAATTTTTTAGTTTTTTTTTTTGGGTCTAATAATTGTTTAGTTTAGAAAAGGGAAGAAATGGGCATTCCAACATTCCAATTTAAAGCCAAACAAGGCTGCGAGGGAAGGGCAATTCCATGAAATTGCCATTCCTTCCAAACAAACATCCCTTAAGATATATGATTCATGGTCGGAAGTTTTCTTTATGCTTCATATAAAAGGGGTAAATTGTCTAGAAAGCTACTGTACTTTGGGGTATACATTGACGAAAATGGTCCTTACATACAACTTCTAACAGGTTTTAATGGAGCTAGGCTGCTATGTCTTGTAACTCCACTAGAACCCCTTTAGGAGTTGGCCTGAGGGGTTTTTTTTTAATCAATACATACAAGTACATTGACTGGTTATCACCAAGTTCAAAAGTATGGAAACTCAAAATTACGAAGGATGCACGGAAAAAGGTTCAGGCCTGGGAAAAGATTGGGCGTTGTCATCTTATACAAGAGTGTGATTCGGGAAAGAAAGACATGTACCCTATAAAAAGTCTTCACTGTGATAGTTGACGTCCTATTTTTTCGAAATCTTAAAAGAAAAGGACATGGAAGTATTAGTGTTTCAATAGTTTTATCTTCTTGGAAGAGGCTCAAGTACCTGAATTTCCACATTTGTTGAACAAGCTGTTGAGAAGTGCCTCTTCCGTGCAATGTTAAAGTTGGAATGAAACTAGATGCTGTTTGTTGTACGCCTTGCTCTTGCCCCTCTCATTTTTTGCATGTTCTCAATGAAGAAGTAAGCTTTTTTATATAATTTGCCTGTTACTAAGACCGAGTTCTCTCTCCTTTGGGAGATGATGTAAGCTTCGGGTCAAGTCCTTTTGCCGGAACCATATCTGACTCCCTTCAATTTTATGTTAATGCTCGCAGAAGGTTTCCCAGTTCATGAGTCGTGCAGCACGTCTCAATGAAGCGTTTTCAGTGGTGAAACGTGTCCCGATTGTGCGGCCTTCACTTCCTCCGGCTGGTGTCGCTGCATGGCCTGTCATGAGTTTGCGATAAACGTCTTTGAGACAGTCACAAGAAGCAGCAGTATGTTCACAGGGCAACTCTTCAGAGTACATTGTAATGTTTTTATTGGTATGCGTTGTATCGATGTAAGTGGTACAACTGTTTGTGTATAATCTCTTAAAATTCGTCTGTCTGGGCTTGTTTAAAAAGATATCGGACCTCGTGGGATTTGACATTAAATTTTCTTTCTTTTGCTGTGCCTTTTCTGGGGGTATGTACTCATGTAATTATGGTTCTGGTGAATATGAATGAAAAATCTGATGAAACCATTTTAAAGTGAGGTACACCACTTGCCCGCGCTTCATTTCCCCTCAATTCATGCTCCCACCTGAGGCACCCCTGCAAAGAGAGGAATTCGGGAAAGAAGTGCAAGGCAGTTCCGGTCTATTATCCGATGCTCGGTTTGGTAAAGAAGATCTGATTCATTATATATTCGCGCACGCCGATGTAGGAACAGGTGGACATGGGACTTCGACCAAAGCTGGGCCGTGCGTTTCATATACTCGATTTGATTTCTCTCCACTGGTTATTAGTGAATGCAGACCATTTGACAAAAGGAATGCCTGATGGAAATGAATGATGGTTGGTACTGTGTTAGGAAGAACTTGTAAATTTTGGTTAGGTCGTTAGTCAGAATCTGCAAAATCAGAGAGGGTTCCGCTCATAGCAAAATGGAATATCGGGTCCCTAAACTGTGTCTGCCTCATCGTAAGACACAAGTTACGGACATGTCAATCTCCTTCGCGCAGGGACTATTAAAATGGCCAGCTTCAACCAAGGCATAAGGAATTAGTGCATTGAAAATCCTTATACTTGTCATAAAAGTGTAATTGAGTCTCTAAAACTTATCGCAAAAGTGTAATTGAGTTCTAAAACATTCAAAAAGTGCAATCAAGTTCTAGAACTTGTCAAATTGGTCCAATCAAGTCATTTTCTTGATTGCATTTTCTAGAAATTTTAGGACTCGATTGCACTTTCGTGACAAGTTTTTTTACTTGATTTTACTTTCATAACAAGTTTTAAGATTTGATTACACTTTTTGAAAGTTTTAGGACTCAATTACACTTTCGCGATAAGTTTTAGGACTTCTAATGCACTTATCCCAAAGACATAATTCAGGTTTGAGAACCCTTGTCAGCCTTCTCTCTTCCCCTGACGAGTCTGCGAGCTCAATTTGTTTTTCTTCTTTCTAATTTAGAAGACCAGACCACCTCAGTTGCATAGCTAACATCCCAGAGCCCCGATGTGATGCTAACAGATCCATGCATCAGTTTATAGGTCGTCCTATTCCTTGAAGTTCTTTAGACTGCTATGAAAACACGATTTTGTCAGATTGTAGACCTTATTAAACAGGTCTCTATTTGAAGAATTAGTCCTTGGGTTTTTCCCATACAAATGCAAATCAGGAGTTAATCTTTACAATGTTCCATACAAGGAGGAAAAATGGTGTTTGAAACAAACAGATTACACACCTGTAACGGGGTCCTCGTAATTTCAACAGTACCCTTCTCTCTAGATTGAACATGTATGACATAATAGCTTCTGTTTGCGGATGATGATTGCGCCAGTGGCTGCTACCAGAAAGAATCATCCCCCGCTTATGGGAGGGATGATGGCCAGTTCGTCGTTCTCCTTAATAACGGTTGTTTCGCTTGCATATTCTTCATTCAGTGCCAGAACTATGCATTGACGGATCTCTTCCAGGCCCGGAAATCTTACAGCAAGCTCGTTCAAACAGTCGCTCGCGGTGCTACCAGATGGGACTTCCAAATGCACATCACTCAACCCAGTCAAATCACGAGCTCTGGCAAAAAACAAGACCTTTATGCCCACTGATGAGCCCTCTTCCTTCTTAGGCATACCTTGCGTGCTATCATACTTGGATTCTCCTTCCACAGCATCCATCGGGAAAACACCCTTCAAACCGACTCACCCGTCTGCAACCAGAAATCAACAATTTGAATCTACACAATATGCTTAGACCAAGTAAAACTCACCAGTATGATACACTAAGCTAAGCCGGCAGCAACTATTCTCAGAGTGAAGAACAAGAACATACAAGGTCAAGCGAAGGTCACCAGATTATTCGAATGAATATTTCTCGAGAACAAGACCAATCAAGGGTTGGTCAAAACTCAAAATCATGTAAAGACAATCATCTCAACAGCATACCCACTCCACTAAGTCCTTAGATGACACCTTAACGAATACAATCTTTGATAAACCGCCATCCACGCTTACACGAAGACAAGCTGAACTTATGAACACCATATCACTTAACAGACTCAGGATTTCGATTGCAACTTCTTTTTCACAGGGTTCAAAAAAGTGAAGCATAGATCCAGACCCACATGAATCATCCTCTTTTTCATCAAGAAAACTCACTGGCACACACACGTCAGTGACATGAACTCCCTCGTGCCTGGAGCGCATCAATTCGGCAGTAAGCACCAACATATATCCTCTCAAGATTCACCAAATTCTAATAGCTCGACGGTCTCTCTTCTTTAATTTGCTCTCTATCGTTTAGCATTGCATAAACAGTAGCTTCAAGCCAATGCTGTGACATTCCTATTCCAATGGAAACTCGTCTATAACTCGAAACACCAGACAAGTAAAAAAGCCCAAATTCGTGTCGACACAAAACAGGAAGAGCAACAACATGTAAGGCAAGCACATGAAGTCATGACAGTTGAAAATCTCTATTGTGCGGATACCCAAATAGAACACTAAATCAAACTAGCGGAATTCAGGCGAACTGGTGATGGATTAGCGACTGATCAAAGTGAAACCCATCAAATTGGGTTCCAGAAAAGAAAGGGAATTACAAGAAAACTGGGATATAGGAACCGAACAAATTCATGCAGAGAGAGAGAGAGAGAGAGAGAGAGAGAGAGAGAGAGAGTGACCTTCAAACGTCCTTCAGAGAATCGCGGGGGAGTGGCCGAAGAAGGCGTCTCTTCGAGGAAATGAAGGGCATCTTTGGGAGCCAAAAGGCCACTTATTGATTATGACTATTTCCACAGCTTCTGCTATGAAGAGACGGAACTACCCTTTCTGCAATCTCTCTAGGGCTTATCCACGGCCGGAGGGAATTTCTAAAGAGATTAAAGTAAGAAAATCCGTGAAGAACTGAACAAAAATCTATTTTAGATTACGGAGACTTGTGGATGCTATCAAATGGAGAATTCCAGAGCCAAAAATCAATTCTGAGTTATGAGAGGAGAGAAAAAAGGAAAAACTTCAAACAACCGAAAGTATTGGACTCATCCGAGGGCATTTTAGTCGCTTCGGTCGCAAAAATGTCATGCACACTAGAGGTGAGCAGTTCCAAGTTCCTTACAGGTTCTACCTGGAACCTGAAACCTACCTGCCCCTTTAGGTTCCTTATTTTTTAGAACCTGAAACTTACCGTTTGAAATTTGGAACCTTGAACCTATCTTGTCACAGGTTCCAAGATTGGTTCCAGGTTTTTTTTTTTTTAGTTAAGAAAAAATGTGGAACAATAGATAGTTTACACGTTATGGACATCAATCCACCAATCAAAAGACCGATTGAAGGAAAACATAGTCTTCTCCGATATGATTCCCTCATCTAACATGCGAAATATGATGGCACTAATTTCAACATTCGAGTTGCCTTCGTGATTATATACACACATATATTTATGTATGTATTATATGAGAGACTGATTACCTATGAGTCATGAAGAAAATGTCTATACTCAAAAAATAAAAACGTGAAGGGGGCGCACATGGGGAAGAAGGGGGACTGTGACACTGAGGCACTATGATGTTTTCCCCTTTAAGAATTTAGTCTCGTGACTTTGGGACGGAGTTTGCTTGTGTTACTCTTGGTCCTCGTGTCTCAATCTCACTATTTACAGTCACACACCAATACCCATGTACCGTCGTTCCAAATCCCACAAATGCCAAACTTCCATTTCATAAACCTTTCGCAAATTACGCCAAAAAAGATGGAAAGAACACAAGATATAAGCCACAAAATCATCTTTTGTAGTCATCCGACGTATATTTGGCGACAACAAAAGCAAAATAGTGCAAAATAAATGCATCAAAGAAGACAAAATTTATGTATTGTGAGTAACACAATTCACAAAATAGGTGCACAAGGACTAAATTGTGTACGGTTCCTTATTCAGTTCTCGGTTCCCGGTTCGGGTTCTCGGTTCGGTTCCTATAGGAACCTAGAACCTACCCGAAACCGGCGGTTCCTAAGAAAATGGAACCAGACCCTCACACATTGGAACCTAGAATCGGCGGTCCGATTCCCGATTCCGATTCCTGGTTCTTGATTTTACCCTGAACCATGCTCACCCCTAGTGCACACGCAGCCCTCTAGAACTTGGAAATACATCATTCCTTTGTTTATTTTTTCTAAATTAACAATTAATTTCATTTATCGATATCTATATACATTCAAAGGCTTTGAGTGTTTTGAATTGAAAAAAAAATGGTTAAAAACGTAAAAGTAGCAAAAATTGCAAAAGATAAAACGCTAGTAAAGTAAGTCATTCCAAATAGGGATATGCATGATCCAGGTTGGTTTAGTCCCCGTATGGAATCAGGGACTGGATCGGTAGTTTCGGTCTCCAACTTTTTGAGACTGGGGACCAAGACCGAGCAATATGCCAAACTAGAAATGAAAAAGGGGGGCGAAAAAGAAATGAAAAAACCAATAGCATTGCTGCAGTAGGCAAATCTGACGAAGAATATAGAATAACTCATAAGGGAAAGCATTATCAGCAACATCAAGAAGAACCCATTGACCTGGATGGGACATCGAAGAGAGGATGAATCACTTACTAACTCAAGACGCGAACTTTGCAATTACTAAGGTTCAAAGACTGCCACCACAGTCTTTTATCAATAAGTTCATTCATTGTTTTGCTGACACTCCTTTATCAAACTCGTTCTTTTTTCTAAAGTTTGATAAAACGAACTAATTTGATAAGAATAATAAAAATAGTTTCTCCAAAAATATGAACCTTTTATATATGTTTTTTTTGGATTGGTCCGGTTTGGTCTCATCTGCCTTGAAACCGGGGATCGGACTGCCTGGTTATTGGTCCCATTTATTGGGATCGGGGATCGGACCGGTACCCTTAAGGATCGAACCAACCCGGCCGGTCTGATCCGAGCGGTCACAATCCACTTTGCTCACAAATAATTCCAAACAGAATCATAGTGAACATATACTTATCTTTCATACTCGTCATCTTATAATTCCAACAATTTCATAAAAAAGGCCAAAATGACGTAATCAACTACAAAATGAGTACTATAAGTGAAGGTGACTTAATTGTGCCTGTCTCTTTAAAACTCTTAAACAAACAACAGAAAATGTTAAAAGAGATGTTGCTTTAATTATATGCTATGCTTTTAGTTCAACTTTCTCAAGAGACTTTGGACCTCTAAAGTCTTTTGGACAAATGCAAATAGCGTTTGACAAATTTTTTGGAGAGCTTTGAGAAAATGCAATTGCATTTCCAAAGACCTTCGGCCAAAATAGGTCCAGAAGTGCTTTGGAATGCTACATTTCTGGAATGCAAATACAAATTTTTCTTCAAATTTTGCCCTCGCTCAACTTTTATAATTTCAAAAGTGTCCCCACCTCATGCGACCTATTGGTGAGGGTTTAGACCGTCGGCGAGGCTAGATCTAGCTGTCGGCTAACCACACCTGAGGTCGGTTGATCTAGCCCTCGACCAACTGCCGACGGTTGATTTGGGTCGCTGGTGGCTGAGTTCCATTGGTAAATAGTTTGAGAGTTTTTATTTAAAAAAAAAAATTAGCCAAAGTCCTTTACAAAGTATAGTGCTTACCAGACAATATTTATGTTAAAGTTGCTTCCCAATGTGTTTTTAAAACACACTTTACCAAACACTACTTGTATTTCGGAAAACCCCTTTAGCCCAAAGTGCATTCGAGAGATGTCATCTTCGTCGATTGCTGAGATATGATTGCATTGGCGGATGGCTCTTGGGATAAGACGATCTCGTACCCATCATCGTAGGAGTCCATCCCTCCGGCTAGAACCTGCCACACCAGGCCCCCGCCGATGGCCCCTCCGTTCCTCGCGAGGCGGTAGATGTCCGAATAGACGGCGTTCACGTACGCGTCCCTCATGCTTATGCTGTGGTCGGGGTCCTTCTTTGACTTCCCGAACTCGGCGAAGACCAGCGGTTTCCTTATGATTGCCTTCGCATCGGCCAGGTGGCTCTCCATCCACCGCCGCACGAAAGCCGTTTGAGCATTCTCGTCCTGACCCGACAACCTATAGATTGTAGATTGGAGTATGATGTTCGCACCCCATGTTTGTGAGAATCTATGTGTTGCTGGAAACAACAATTTGTTGGGGTGTGGTTCATACTGCCCATCGACAGGAAAGCACTGGGGTTCCGCTCCTAGGTGAGCGGACGGGGGTCCGGGGGAGCCGCCCCGGCGGGGGTTGAAAGGGGCAGCGCCCCCTGAAAGCTAGAGGGCTTTTATGATTTAAGCCCATATTATCTATTAGTAGTTTGGGCTTGAGCCCATGAATAGCTACTGCTTATATATACTCTCTTTCTCCTGTAATTGAGCGATGTAACGAGAGGGCGAGATGCTAAATTATAGTGGAATCCTCTGCTGGACGTAGCCCTAGTTTAAGGGTGAACCAGGATAAAATCTTGCTTCTCGATTTCTCTCTCTAAACTTTTTACTCTTTTTCGTGTGATTGTGCGTTGATACCTAACACAATTCACGTCTCGACATGCGCCTATTTCATGCTCATGCCATTGATTTTTCAATAATTAAAGCATTCTAGCTTGAAGTATGAGTGAAAAATTGGACCGAAGCATTCTTTCGGAGCAAAATTTAATGGGACAATACACTTCGAAAACATTACCAAACATCAGGATATGCATGGATCGTCGCAAAATCAATCTCTCTTATGAGATTGTTCTTGATGTAATCCGTTCCGACTTGGTAGCCTGGGTTATACTGCTTCCGATCCGGCATGGAATCGCCGTAGAAACCTTCCATGCCAATCGCCAGCAAGTGTTTATTGTCAATCGACTTCACATAGGAAGCCATCTCTTGAGCCCAGTCCTGAATTTAATTTTGTTCCCAAAACCATAATAAGTAAACAATAAACAAACCGAATTCTCAAATGTCACAGAAAAATGAACATCTCCATCGCTTACATTAACGGTATTGCCGGAATAATCAACTTGACAACGGGGTTCATTCATTAGCTCCCATCCCATGATGGTTGGGTCGTCTCTATATGCGACACCGGCGATCGTATTGACCCTCGTTAGCACTCTCTGAGAGAAAAATGTAATCAAGGATGACCAATTGTATACTTTTTCGTAAGTGAAAAGAAGCCTTCAAATTCATTTGCTGATCTCTTAATTGCTTGTTAATCTTTACCTGGACGTGGTTCTTGTAGTAACCCTTCATAACTGCATTAGTGTAAAAATCATCATCGTTGTTAATGGCGACGCCGGCATTTCTAGCCCATTGAGCATACTGAGGCCTTCCTCCAAAGTCACGGTACTTATTGCTCAAACTCAAAACGAGTCGAACCCCGTATCTTCTCGCCTCCGAGATCACGAAATCAAGTGCCTGAGGAAGTTGTTACAGCATGAAGTATCAGTTTCTTCTCTAGCTCTAGTCAGAAGCTTTCTCCAAGGCAAAAAATAGACAGACATGAGGCGAAAAATCACCTGGAAAACACGCTCGTCGTAGACACCGGGAGACGTCTGGAGAGCCCGATCACCACCGTCACTGAATGCCCACGTCCTACAGACGCCAAGACCTGCTGCCGAGGCATTGCGGAACACGTTGGACACCTTGATCCTATCGCTCGGCTCGGTGGCCACGTTCATCATCCAGTAGGAGTTGAACCCATTAAAGAGAAAGGGCGAACCGTGTAGGACGAATTGAGTGCCTCTAACTTGAACAAACCCCGAGGGCGCTAGAACCCTAGCTTCACAGACTAAAGGCACCAGCACAATCAGGCCCAGAGTGCAGCTAAGTTTCCTCAAGCATGCCATTTTGTTTAATGCAATGCTAGTTGTGTTTCAAAAAGATGAAGGTGTGATGGATTGGGTTGGGGTTGGTGGGCATTTGTGGGAAATGTTTGATGAGAGAGAGAGAGAGAGAGAGAGGATAACTGAAGGCGTTAAAGCAAGTACCAAAAAGGGTATTGTAAATGAGGAAAAATCATCAGTTGCGAGGAGATTTACGAGGAAAATGAGTAAGGAGAAAGAAGATGCAGTGCATGGGGTTGGTTGGAATCTTGTTGGAAAGAGACCAAAGGCATGACAAGAGACTGAACTCGATTGAGCATATATTGGCTAGGGGTGTCAACAGTTCGGTTCGGTTCGGTTCAATTTTTCAAAAAATCCGAACCGAATCGAATCAATAGGGTGAGCAGCTAAATCGAACTAAATAGCGATCCGAACCGAATTGACATTTCGGGTTGGTTCGGTTTTTCCTTCCTCACCCTATACACACAGACGGACGTTCGATTTTTGTGAAAAAGAAGAGAGCATTCAGTTTTTGTTGAAAATTTAGGTGAACTGAAATAAACTGAATCGGAAAAATAATAGTTATTTTTCCATTATTCGAACCAAAAGCTGAACCAAACCAATGCATGAAATTTCGGTTCGGTTTCGGTTCAATTCTGACACCGCTACGTATTTCAAGGCTTTAGGGTTAAGATGGGAACGCATGTGACAGATTTCAACCGAAATTCCTCAGGATCTGCAATGAAAGTTGGATACTAGAACATGGCAAAGTCATTGATGCCTTGGCCCAAACGCATGTGCTTTTGATTTCACGACGTATTGACGTTGCCCAAGCAAAAAATACATTAGAGTTTCCAAATGCGAACTGTAAAAGGTCCTTCCAAATTTTTGACCAAAAGAAAAAAAAAAAGAGAAAATTCCAAATAAAAATCTGAAATTCTCTCATTTTTTCAAATAAGAGTCTGAAGTGCCTTAATTGTTTCCAAAAATGGCCTGACCAAAGGCATTTTCATCATTTGCATTTTCTATTTTCTATTTTCTATTCTTTTTCTTTTTCTTTTTCTTTTTCCTTTTTTTTCTTTATTTTTTCCTTACATTTTCCTCTTCTTTTTGCCGGTGGCTGGCGAGGGCTTGGCGATCCTCCCCCAGGCCCTTGTCAATGAGGCGACCCTCACCCAGGTGAGGGATGGCCATAGGCGAGGGTCTCGATGGCCACAGGCAAGGCCATCCTCGCGCCTTAACGGCCTCGCCTAGGCGATGCCGTCCCTCGTCGAGGCGAGGGATGGCCTCACCTAGGCGAGGCGACCCTCGCTTGTGGCTGTCCCTCGCCTAGGGGAGGTCGCCTTGCCGGCAAGGGCCTAGGTGAGGCGACCCTTGCTTAGATCTAGCGAGAATTGTGGCCCTCGCCAGCGATCAGCGAGGGTTGCGACCCTCACCAGCAGTTGGCGAGCCCTCGCTGGCCACCGACGAAAGGAAGGGGAAAAGGTAGGGAAAAAATAAAGAAAAAAGGAAAAAAAATCAGAAAACACAAATGATGAAAATGCCACTTCAGGCTCTTATTTTAAAATAATGTCTACTTTTAGCCCTTATTTGAGAAAATGAGAGAACTTTGGGCCCTTAATTGGAATTCTCCAAAAAAAAAAAAGGCCCTTCTAAACATATTTGTCAATCGCTCGTGTTCCCACAAACTCTAGCGCCGAATTCATGCATCACAAGTTCTTGCCACGATAGAATAACTTTCAATCAAGCTGTTTGACGTGTATTGCCGTGTTATTTAGGAAATAAACTTTCCTATTTATTTACCAGTATCTTTAACAATCTACCTTCAATTATGGAATATTGTCTTGAAACAGATGGATAAAAAAAATTCTTTACTTTGTATTTCAAGAAGGAAAAAAAAAAAAAGTAGAGTCTCGTTGTGCTTAATCCACTATGATTAATTAGGTGGACAACCTTGTGGTGCTTTGAGTTTACATAAAATAACTATCATCAGCAGTTGAATATCGCCTTCCACCTAGCTATACCCATTTACTTTGTTTCTACTTAGAATTCAAGCCCTATCCCAGGAGATCATGACTAGGGTTTCCTCTCAAAGAGCAGATTACGGCTCGCAACAATTAAAATGTGATGTTAGAATCCAATCTTGTGAACTGAAGCACTATTTCACGAACATCCATCTAATAATTTTTTTTTTGCGATCACAATATGTCCAATCACGTGATTACGAGCACGAATTTGGTCTCAATGCAAATGAATATGAGCCATATCATTTAAAACTGGCCGACACACTATTTAGTGAATAAATATTGCAAACCGGTCTAAGTAAGTCTAGTAGTGCTCAAATGAATATACACTCGATGTTACAACGACAAAGCTAATGCAATTAAATTTTGCGTTCTTCATACGTACATGGTCCGTGTTTCAACTAATTGAGTCATCTCGGAATTTCACACAGCCCAGTATTCAAAAAATTGATAAGTGATATGCAACTAAACCTCTGGGGGGGTCTATTCATGAAATCCACACGTTTCATAAAACTAATTGAGTCTCATTTTTCTTTTTGTCATAAGACTAATCAAGTTCACTGTTAACTGAGAATCATTCGAAATTCTACGTGGAACTATTTGTTTTTTTGGTTTCTGGGACCGTTCAAATACAACCCAAGAAATTGAGGAGCTCTACCAAATTTAACTTCTTTGCTACACTTTACCCAGACATCCTGGGCATTCCCAGGACATCATCAGCAATTGTCCTCTAAATGGAAAAGGTTTTCATCTATGGCCCCTCCCTAGCAATAAGTTTCTCTTCAGTAACTGGTGCAGAACTCTGCAGCAAGTGCATTCAACGACTAACGTTCCATGTCCAGAAAATAAGTGTCCAACCACATGAGAGACCCTATTTTCCATGCGACTAACGTCATTGCTGCTATAGTATAATGCTCACGAGTCCAGACTTGGAGAAGACAAAGAAGATGGTGCGGTGCTAAATCTTTCCAACTCGAATAAACAAAAACAGTTTCGGGTAAATATCATATTAGACATCCCTCTCCTTGTCATCATGTTTCAACCGAAACTGTGGAGATTTCCTCTCGAAATGAAGAGGAAGATAGCCGCTGGATGAGTCGTGGATACGGGGCATTAAGGTAAAACAGCTGACGTATGATGGACTTGGTTCTATCATGAAGAACTCTAAGGACCAACTCCATGTACTTTGACGAAAGTTGTAAGTTATATACTCCGTCCTATCTCCTTGTCGCCTGAGTAATTCCTTGAAGTTAACTTACTCATGCATATATCATAAAATGATCTTTACGATATGGACTATTCATTTAGTTAAGGATGGAACCCTAATATTCGTGAACGGGAATCCTATTTCTATCACATATAATGAGAGACAATCAGTCATTAAAACTACAACTCATTCGTCTATGACATTAATCCCATTATCTGTGATGCAGGTCGGATCATTTGCATATACTGCCTTAAACGCAGCCTTCATAACATGTCATTACTTTTTCTTGGCCAGATATATGCCCTTGATTTGATACGACAAGGACGTGAGCCATGAACACAAACCCTATTCCATCCAACGTCTGAAGCATTTATAAGTTGCCATACTTTCTTTTCTTTTCTTTTTAGCGATCGGGTTGTATCTAAGCCAGCTTCCGCGCACCTCAACTGAACCACCTCCCTTTGAGATTTTAGGAGCGCACTCTCCCTCGTTCGCCCGCTCCCATTCTTTATACTCATGGAGTGAAAACCAATCAAGCTCTATGCCATCGTCCCAACTTATCAGAATCAAACTTCTATGTCATGCATGCAGCACAAGATACTATAAACCATGCATTAAAAGACGCGAACAATAATGAGGCTATTATATGCTGCAATTGCACGCCTCAAAATTGCATCGTAGACCTCAAAGGGATGGCTTCAAGTAGCAGCAAATACATGTCTCACGAAACTTCCTTTATCCACGTAAAAGATTCCCATCATAGAGGTCGCCAATCTTGATAAACCTAGCTCCAAGTCGTCGAATGAAAGCATAAATAAACCCTAATCTCCTGCATGCCAGTCGATACATGTTCACGAGTTTGACCGCACAATTTATATTAAATCTCCAGCTTTGCAAGATACCCATTAGCCGCCATTTTATCCATTGTTAATGTCTTTCTGATTGGTTCCAGTTGCATTTGATAATCTAAACAATGGTCAGGTCCAGATCGTGTGAGTGAATAGATAACCTCAGTTCATTCTAATCATCGACAGAAATCCCAGTAAATGGATAGATCTTTGTACCAAAGCAACCGATTTATGGGTCGTTGTTCCATGTGTTTATGCATCGAGCCTATCGCTGCACCAACTTGTCTGGTCGCTCGATATATCTTTGAAAATATTCTTGTTAATTTTGCTATGTACTATAATCTGAAAGCAAGTTTTTTTTAATTGAAACCACCGTGATAAAAGATAATTTAAAATCAAGTTCTCCCTTCTTCAACAAAGGCTTGCTTGGAGAGCTTGTAAAAGTTAGCATGTTACGTTATGCAGACACTCTTTGAACATACTCAAGATGAATAAAATTATTGTATTACATTACCATGGCGGAGAACATTCCATAACTCACCTTTTAATAAGATGTACAAGTGTGGACATAACTTGTGCACATAAAAAAAACCTGATTTGCATAGTTGTCTGGAGGAATGTAATATGAACATTGATTCTTGAGGGATTGTTTGAATAGTCCGACGTTTGATTCGGATACGGCAAGTTTCGTACTCGAGTCACGACATATCTTGCTTACATGATTACTACACAATAATCTCTTTTTTAGAAGGTTACTACTAGCTGTAATTAGGGTTTGATGAGCAGCACCGTAGAAGTGAACTCAGCATAATTTGAATTTTTTTTCGTTTTTAATTTAGCACAGGGCGACGTCAAGAAACTGATCCCCCGTAGGAAACTTGATTGAATAAAACAAATTTGAATCTAGAAAATTGGAATTGCAACATGAGTTGGGGAACTGAAACTGAACTTAACCCTAATTACACCGCCACAAAAAAAGAACTTTTCACACAAGAGCCGAAGTGATAAAGGTTGCAAAAGCGAAGCTTAGTCATAAAGCAAGTTTAGAAAGTGGATTAAATCAAATGCAATCCCAAGGAGCGTTTCTAGCGGAAGCAACAAACTCCCCAAAAGCAATACCTTTGTTTAGTTCCACACTCATAAACTTTCTTTCAATTTTTTTTTTCTTTTTTTGTAAATTTGTATTGGGCTTTCTTTTCTACTATTATGTTCTTTTTTTATTTGAATTTATCGTGAGGCTTTCTTCCTAACCTTGGGCGCCGATTCCTTGGCGTGATCCAAGGGCGCCAATCGCGCCTTCCTTTGCAAATTATCAGACTTGACCCAAGTGGAGATTAATCAGAACACAAACACAAAAAGAAAGGACAACAATCATCGTAATTTTATAAGAACTTTGACCAAAGTGGAGTTGAAAAATCAGCCACGAATTTTCGAAAACCAAGACGCTAATCTTCCGGTTTTTCTGTTTATGTTTCTCATGCCTAAAAAGGAAGACAATTTCTTTATTTTGGTAGGAAAGTTAGGCAAAATTTGGCGCTCGACTTTTTTCCCACAAACGAGGCAGGCATTTGCATGCACTGGTCGGGTTAACCCTAAGCCCCCCAAGATGAACTCATGCACGAGCCTTTGTCGTTGTTCTGTCAGGAGTACGATGTGTGGATGTAGTATTCCATGTCGCACGTAATGAGATTAACATCGTATTTTAATGAACTTATCCGGTTGAAGGCCATGTTTACTGAGTCTATGAAGTTAACGAGATCATTTGAAGGTTATATGTCTATTATCATAAGGTGGAGTTCTTAAATAATCATGAAAAAGCTAAGAACATAACATATGTCACCCGGTCATTGCATTATTTTTTCTACCTATATTAAATGAATAAAGCCGAAAATATTTACAAAATCATCTAAAGTCATTGCTTTAGATTGTTCGATCCAGGTTAGATACTAAGTTAAATTGTAATGTCTTCGAACACGGTGGAGAGAAGTTACATAAATTAGGACTCTTTATTTATTATACTTTATATGAGAAGATTCTTAACCTTAAATTGCGATCACATATTTAGAGGGATATTGCTCAGCAAAGTTCTACAAATCCGTCGATTGAAATCACGGATCTTTGGTTCGAGACAAGTAGTTTTTAACAAGTGATGGTATCTTTCGGATTTCCTTTCTCGCAAGTGACTTTCTAAGCTCTGTAATCCTTGATTACTTGATAAACTTAACTCGTAAGACGGTCAGCTGCTGTATTATGCTTGGAAAAAAAAAAAACCAGGTTCTCAAGTTGGAGTTCTCTTAAAAGTCTCTTGGCTAGTCTTTGTGTAGATGAACTTCCTTTGAGCGGGCGATCATGAACGTGAAATTTTGTTCGACGATGCTCGGAGACTAGCACCCCATGTCGCCCATCTTTAGCAAACTCAAATATGGGGAACATTATAGTAGAAGAACATATAAAAGACACGGGACATGCAAAATGTCTGAAAATGAAAGATGGTCAAAAAGACGAACGACAAAATGAGAGAATTGACTTTGTAAATGAGAAAACGAACACGAGGGACCAACTCGCCGTTTTTTAAGGCATCTCATGGCGGCTCAAAAACGTAGGATTAACGGATGTGGTTGCAAGATTGGTGGAATAACTTCCAAATCATTCCAAAATCCCCCCCAAAAAAATGTGAAAAGACACCACAAAAAAGAAGTTCGAAATTAGGGAGCATCATGAGCAAGTCTCCTTAATTTACTACGTGGTCAACACTCAATGAAACCCTTAACGAAAAAGCCTAATATTGCGCTCGCCGATTGGCCAGCCTCTCTCTATATATAAGGACTAGCCCTATCCAAATCAAGACCACGAGCTAAGACAAACAGAAGCTAACATTGCACTTTGGCAAGTAACATCAGTCACAGATGGAGAAGAGGGTTTCTTTGGGGCTGCTATTGTTGTTGTGTTCTGTCATGTGCTTAGGCCCTAATGTCGTACAAGGCAACCCGAATTACAAAGATGCTCTTGCAAAGTCCATATTGTTCTTCCAAGGTCAGAGGTCGGGGAGGCTCCCCACCAACCAGCTGTTAAATTGGAGGTCCAACTCCGCCCTTTCAGATGGTGCCCTTGCCCGAGTAAGTCCTACTCTTTTGTGTGTGTGTCGTTATGTATCCTCAATCTTTTTCCATCGTGGGCAAACAATGCTCGAATTAGTATCTTCTATTCCAATGTATTTAGCTTCAAGGGCATCATAGCAATTTCAACATGCATTTAAATGTGTGGCCCAAAAGAAAAACATTCATCCAACTGGATCTTTGTACCAACCTCTTTGAATGCTTGAAAAGGTACTTACCAATGCACATTTATTCATAATGTATGATGTTCTTTTCTTATTTTTGTGGGATTAAAGCATCCTGGATGATCATGTTGGCGGTTGTTATTGTAATGATGTGAATTACACGCATTGGACAGTGACAAAATGTGCATCAATCACGTTATGATGTCCAATTGCCATCCGAACTAGATCCTATAAACAATGTAAAAGCTTTTTGCCTGTGCCATAAATTTTTCGTTTTTTTTCTGGTGGCCAGGTGGATTTGACAGGAGGATACTATGATGCTGGGGACAATGTGAAGTTCAACTTCCCCATGGCCTACACCACCACCATGCTCTCTTGGAGCGCCCTCGAGTACGGTAAGCGCATGGGGGATCAGCTCCCCAACGCAAGAGCTGCGATCCGTTGGGCGACGGACTACCTCCTCAAGTGCGCGAGAGCCACCCCCGGAAAGCTCTATGTGGGAGTTGGTGACCCCAACGTGGACCACAACTGCTGGGAGCGGCCAGAGGACATGGACACAGTCCGGTCCGTTTACTCGGTCTCCCCCAGCAACCCAGGCTCCGACGTTGCGGGAGAGACTGCGGCTGCCCTTGCCGCCGCCTCCTTGGTCTTCCGGGTGGCCGACCCCAAGTACTCGAGGTTGTTGCTCAGTACTGCGAAGCAGGTGATGCAGTTCGCTATGCAATACCGCGGTGCGTACAGCGATTCCCTCGGTTCCGCCGTTTGCCCATTTTACTGTTCATACTCGGGATACAAGGTATAACTTTTCTTTTAATGCTTGATTAGTGTGTTACCTTCACCATATGCATTCTGTTTTTGGCTAATTGGATTGTTAATCTGAAGAGTTTGGTCAATTGGCATGAATTATCAGGATGAACTGCTGTGGGGAGCTGCATGGCTATATAGAGCAACGAATGATGTGTCCTATGCCAATTTCTTGAAATCTTTGGGGGCTAATGATGCCACGGACATTTTCAGCTGGGACAACAAGTTCGCCGGAGCCCGAGTTCTTCTTTCAAGGGTACATCCCGCACCATAAAATAAAAATTACTGAAAATGTCCAAAAAAAAGAGTCTCAAGCAGAGCCCTCTTTCTACGTTTGCTAGATCTTACTAAACTATATTGCCGTACACGACAATTTTCGACAAAAAATTAGGACGCTTAATTTTTTATTAAGCCTTTTAACAACCTCGTGACTTTCTTTCTTCAGAGGTCGTTGTTGGAGAAAGACGGCAGCTATGACCAGTTCAGACAACAAGCAGAAGATTTCATGTGTAGAATTCTCCCCAATTCTCCTTCTTCCAGCACACAGTACACTAAAGGTATGTCGTTTTCTTTTACCCCACATCGCAAGTAGTAGTACAAGGATTATATTACAAGTTGCGAGCAATTTAGAAACTCGACCACTGCGAGCTTATGGCCGAAAGTGCAGGTGGGCTCATGTTCAAGCTTACTGATAGCAATCTCCAGTACGTCACGTCCATAACATTCCTGCTTACAACCTATTCTAAGTACATGTCCTCTGCAAAACACACCTTCAGTTGCGGCAACATGGTCGTCACCCCCAACACTTTGAAGTACCTTGCCAAACAGCAGGTCTCTCAAACTCCAACTCTCTCGTGCTTATCTCTCTCTCTCTCTCTCTCTCTCAACCCCGGAAATTGCAGGTTGACTACATTCTGGGGGTGAACCCTCTGAAGATGTCATACATGGTGGGATATGGAACCACATTCCCCAGAAGAATTCACCACAGAGGATCGTCCCTGCCTTCCCTGGTGAGCCACCCGCAGGCAATAGGCTGTCAAGCTGGCAAACAACCGTACTTCTCCACATCAAACCCAAACCCCAACATCCTCACCGGAGCCATCGTTGGGGGTCCGGACCAGAACGATGCTTTCACAGACGACCGGACTGCCTACAGCCACTCCGAGCCCGCAACGTACATCAACGGGGCCATCGTTGGACCTCTGGCGTACTTTGCAGCATTGTACCCGGCTTGAGTAAAAGAATTTGCATCCTGATGTTTAAGAAGTTCTTTAACTTTGAATAGGTCAGTGTTGATGATGATGAACTAGCTAGCAGAAATCTATACTGCCAACCAAGTGTAAATGAAGATCCCTTGGCTTTAGCTTAGTTCACTAATCTGCAGTTAATGATCGATGTGTCCTGTTTTCTTAATTTCATAATAAAAGGATTCGTTTGACACATTCTATCAAAAAATATTATAAAACACTGCAAACCATCCTGGCCAAACAAGAAAAACATTAAAGAAAATTCAAGACTGCAGAGTTTATTATAACTTGCTCGAGTTCTTTCCTGATCTTGATCCATGACTATTATTTCGAGGATATTTACCGCCCACTGAACCCAAGAATGTCCAATATAGTGAATGTGATAGAAAAGATGATGCAGTCTCATCCAAGATAGATGCAGATCATAGTTCAGCCACTGCATCAACTGATCTACAAGTGGTGTAAAAGACGACTGCATCTCCAAACAGACATCATTCATTCTTGATGGGTCATCTCCCCAGAAAATAAAACGTTGAAAGTGAGAAGCAGGAGATTTGTTTTCAATTAGAGCATTACCACTTTAACCACTGCAAACTATCTATTCCCTGCTCTTGAAACATATTATAGCAGCATCCTTTCACTTCGAACACCTCCAAAATGCCATTTCAAATCACGCTTTTGACAATTTTCACTCCGAAAAAAGAAGAAGAAGGAAAGCTCGAGTTTATTCACAGCCTATCAAAAGAAAATATCAACAAAAGGCAGCATAGAAGCAGAGGCAAGAACTGTACTGCTTTACTAAAAGCTAAAAGCCACCATGAGCGAGATTTACGGTTCAGCAACCAATATAATATCCAATGCCAAAACAAAGAAAATCAAACTTCACAAATAAAAACTAACTAAAATACTTCTATAACCAAATGAACTACTTATAGACAAGTCTAGCTCTAGCTGCTAAAGCACATGCCACAAGATGTTAACATCTATGCTGCTTTACAAGGATGACTAACCACCTGCACTACCCCACTTTCAATCAAGACAACAACCAGACCTACAACACAAATTAATTAACTACCAAGCTACACAAATTTTGAGAAGAATAGTCATGGATAATGTGAAACTAGCTAGCTTGGCATTTAATAGGAGGGATAAGACACTGGGTTAGTTGTATCATAACGGCGTGACCTACTGTGGTTAATGCTTTCCAGGGTTGCCCCAAAAACTCTTCGACTGTACTCATAACTACTTGAGCGAGATCCAAAGCCATTACGTTCTTGTGTCATACCAGTAGGAACAGAAGCTGAACCAAAAGAAAGAATAGACGATTAATATAAACGGACAAGTTACATGCATGCTCAACATACAATACCTACAGAGATAAAATATGTACAATACCGTGAGAATGGTTATCTGAATATGCCGAAGCTCTGCCAGGAGTAGATAACCCAGTGGAATTTTGAGGAATTTCCGCACTGTCGCTTTCTGGGCGGTTGGGTCTCAGATTCTGGGAGGGATTTGCTGAAGAAGTATTTGAGGAGGACTTGTCCTGCCCAGATATCTGCACATCAAATTTTCAATGCCATTATAAAAAAAGGTAGACCGCAGCACTATCGGGTATACAGTAAAAGTCAACCTATCAACCGGTTATGATCATTTGAAATCCCTAATCCCATCCATGGCCATATCTGACCAACTAGGAGAGTTAATGATATTAGGAAACAGAACTAGTCCCACTCGAAAGCTTGAGCACAGAGAATATGGCAAAAATACATGCATCAGAAACAAGGTAAAGACATAAGAGTAATATTAACCATCTGAAAGTGTTTTTTGGAAATGCAAAATCCTTGGAAAATCACCAAAAGATAATTTAGCATGCAGCAGCAGGAGAAAGGAATAACTACACATGAGACAATGGGAACATACCGCAAATTTAAGGGTTCGATTGTAGAGAGTGACAAGGCCCGAGAAAAGCCTAACAGCATAGTTGGCTATTTCCTCCGTCTCATACTCTGCAAAAGCATAACCTTTGGGCTTCTCTGTTTCCTTATCACGAGGAACATACAGTTCTACTACCCTTCCTGCCTGTATCAGAATGTCGTACAAGACTCGTTCACTCACCCTCTCATCTAAGTTGCCTGTGCAAGATGGATACTATGTTAGCAGCACACAGCTATACCGCTAATAAGAAGAGTCAACATTAGCAACACTTCTCCAAAATAATTCAGTTCCAAGAAGTCAATTGCACCACAATTTAGAAACAAAATTCATCAGATGTGCACATTGCTAGAAAATAAGAGTATCAGGTAAAGGAAAATACAAAGCAAATTGGATTACAGATCTCCCAAAATATTCTTTTGGACCAGAAAAACATCTCTGATGACCCAACAGGAACTCTTTAGTACCTAGACTTGCTTTGTATGGTCTTAGCATAATCATTCAACCGTAAGGGTAATGCCAAAGTAATCCGCCTTCCAATTTCAAGTTAAAATATCAGGAAGAAAATCGGTGAAATCCATTGTCAGATAAACCAAGGGGCAAGCATTGCTTTGTAATGCACAGATAACCGTATACGGACTACATTACAGATCATCAGGCCAATCAAAGTAGCCACAAATTAAACATTTCATAACTACAAGAAACTGAGTATCCAGGTATATGCCATCCGTAATCTTAGGGGAGAGAAGGCAAAAGGCATCCAAATTCTTGTTTCTCTGAGAAAAAACAAGACATTCTATCAATGTCACCTTTGTATCAATAAAGATACTTCCTTTACAGTAAACATCACATAACAGATAAGACTGATTGCCCAGTCTTATCATGTCAATCCTAATGAATGAAGTCAACAGGTTTTCTTTAAACTTTGCCAATTTCTAAGCATCACGAATCAATTTTCATAATTAAGCAAACCAGCCGAGATAAAAGAAGAAGCTGGGCGATCATCAATTGAGAGATTCTCATCAAGAAATCATTAGACAGTAACCTAATAGGAAATCCCGTTCTCAAATCCAAGACCCAATATCTAAATACTCATACTGCAGCACCCCCCAAAAAAAAGGAAAAAGAAAACCTTTGCCCTAAGACCATGAACACGACATCTACAGATAAACCCTAAACAGTACCAAAAGGAACGAACACAACACCAAACGCTCGAGAACTCGCTTCAAGAATTTCAAGTTCCCCCTCAACCAAAGGAAGAAGAAATCAATCGCCCGACGAAAGAGGGAAAAAGAAGAAGTGACGAAGTGATGTGACTGCGGTAGAGAGAGAGAGAGAGAGAGAGAAAGATCACACTGACCAACATAAACGGTGCGATCTCTGTTCGCAGACATGATTGTCTTCCAGATCGTCGCCAAAGAAAGATTCACCACACACTCGGGTTTTGGTCTGGATGAAGTGAAGAAGAAGAAGATGAAGCAGAAGAAATTCGATGAGCGAAATTGATAAAAGCTGCTTCGACCAAGAACAGTTTTTTTGATTAAGTTGCAGCTAATCCATGTTACGTACACACACGGATACGGATGGTCGGTGTCCCTCCAGAATTTTCAAACTTCAAAATTGGGTAATAATTACGTAATGGTTTTTTTTTTCTTCTTAAAAGTCATTAATCGTCTCTTGGGCGCATAACATTTTTTTCCAAAGGATTAATAATCTGTTTGTTTGTTTTGCGAAAAAATAAATAATTTGATACGCATTTTCTAAAACTAATCACTTGTACAAAAATGAATAAACGAATAATATTTTTATAGTTCCCAAAAATGTTTAGATATAGATTACGGTTTTGGTGTCAAATGGTGTCTTTTTAGATTTTGACAACCTCTATTAGTAAATCTGGCCACGTGGATGGAAAAAATAATAAAAGAAGCAAGTTTGAACTTTTTTCTCAACCCAATACTAAAAAAAATCTCAAACTTTAACTGTTGGGATAATTATATCCAAAACTTTTTTTATCTTGTAAAATACTTTAAACTTTAAGAGTTGTCCCAATTATATTCAGAATTTTTTTTTTGTAAAAAATCCCAAACTTTTGTTTTTGTCCCAAATTTACCACAGTTAACTTTCTATTTAAAATGTTCATTAATGAACCTATGTGAAATGCCGCGTCATTAATAAAATTCTCTTTAACAAGCTGATATAGATAAAGAGTCCACAAAACGACATCTTCTTGGATGAGTAATTAGAGTTTGGCTTTTCAATTGCTCTCATTCTTCTTCGTATCGTCTCATCTCTATTTTATCTCACTCAAATCTTTCATGGTGCTCAGAGTCCTCCATCTCTTGCGCAAGTCAAAGTAGGTTCTTATCAAATATATGAAATCTCTAACCAACAAATTTCAAAATTTCTCAACCAAAAGATGTTCGAGCATCTCGATCACAAGCTCTCCAAGCGTGAGAAATAAAAAAATGAGCGTCACAGAAGATTCAAGCGAGATGAAAGGGAGATGAGACAATATGAAAAAAAAAGTGAGAATAATTGAAAAGTCAAATTCTAATTGTTCATCCAAGAAGATATCATTTTGGGAATTATTTGTCAATGTCAATTTGCTGAAGAGAATTTCATTAATGGTATGGCATTCCATATAGATTCACTAATAACTATTTCAGACGAAAAGATAATAGTAGTAAATTTAGAAAAAAAACAAAAATTTGGGGTTTTTTATGAGACAAATAAAATTTTAGATGTAATTGGGACATTTTTTTGGTATTGGCCTGACAGTTGAGGGTTTTTTAGGATACAATTTTTTTTTTTGAATATAATTATCCCAACACCTAAAGTTTAGGGTTTTTTTTTTTGGTATTAGGCCCTTTTCCCTCCGTTAGGTAAAATATTAAGGTAAAACTGTAGGACTAAAATGATGAATCGACACAAGTATTAAAACTTCTACTGTCATTATCTCAAAATGCTCCGAAACTTTCCTAGGTAAATTGTTTAATATAATGTCTTTCTTGACCTAATGAACAAAGTTAGTCATATCAAACAACCAAACGGATTTCTTGATACTTTATTAATATTGACTAGCTTATAAATAATTTAATTGATAACTTGCTCTTTTCGGATGGAAATATTCTGCCAAAATGACAAAATATAACTTTATTAGAACAGAAAGAAAGATCACTTATGTAAACTGATAATTATTTTATCCCTAACAATAAGACCTTTGCAATTAAAGAAAGAAGACCCGGTGAATTGAGCGTAGCATAGCAAAGTCAAGACACTCATTTGACTGTACTTACAAAATACGTTATGGAGGATTGGATTAGCACACCTTGAAACTAACAAAAATAGGAGATGACATGACCGTCGCCCAATATGGGACGGGTCAAAGTGAACAATATCTCAATGAGTTAATTCAGGAATGCCACATGTATGGTTCCATCGAATCGAATCCCGACCTAGTTAAAGTGCCATGATTGGCAAACTTCATCTAGCGATAGTAATTTCTTAAATATGTTTATAAGCATGACTGTTAAAATAGGTAACGGGCAAGCTGCCCAACTGACACCAATTAGTACATTGACAACTTAGATTTGAATTTACCAATGTTCTACACTACCTGGGAATTTGCAATATCAAAGGTGCAAATCATGTATTATGCCAACACCACACACTACACATGCAAAATGGAAAGAAGATCATCAAACGATTGAGGACCAGATACCTTCTTGAGGCAAAATCGCATTCCAGCATCAAGGGGAACCAACAGTCAACATCTCAATGGCAAGTGACCGTTGACTTAAGGCCAAAAGATTAAAACGACAGGTTCACCAGCTTTGTATTAATGGATTTTTGTGTTGGAACTTTAACTACTTACCTCGGTCCACATTGGAGAAGACACTTTCCGTTGTTTTAAAGCTACAATTTTAACTACCGGAAGCATTGCTCCCGAGTTGAGTTTGCCTGGATTCTCTCGTTACTCATAGCATTTCAATTCGTTTGTATGTCTCCTTGCCATTTGTTGCCTCTCATCCGCATGCCCAGTGTCTTTCTGAACTTGATTTTTAAGTATTTGCAAGACCCCTAGATTAGGAGGAGATGTCTGAGGCTTTGGGCTGGCCCCCCAACCCCGGATGTAACTCAACCTCTTTGGACCAAGGACTTGTTCAGACATTTCATCCTCATTAGCAGTATTATCTCCATCCTACATGAGCGTTCTCTGAGATTAAGTTGATCCTACACAAGAAAACATGCATGGAGTCAAAACTTAAAACATGCTCATATATATATAATAACGTGAGTCCTAGATAGGGTAACAACTTCCATACTGCACAGAATGCATACATAGACGTATTTTTTCTAGGTAAATGAGAACAAGGCACTTGAAATTGTCCAAAAGCCCACTCAATACTTAAAAATGCTAAACATGTGATTATTAGATTTAAAATTATTACCATAAACATCATAACAAGAAAAGAAAATGAAGTTCTTATGGTGCTCACTTTCACGACTTAAAAAGTCGGATGATGTGCCCACCACACAAGTGCCACAAGATAATGAGTTCAGAAAGTGTGATGGACTGAACTTGAAGGATATCCATGTCACTTAAGACATCATTTCTAACTGCAAGGTGCTTGAGCTCTTAAAAAGCCTCCAATGCATGCTTAGAAGCTGAGGTATGATCATCTTCTAAGACTTTCAACATCCATATTGAACATTCAATGTCCAAGGAGCTAAAATTGGGGCTCGATGGAAGATTTATATAATTACTCAACAGAAAGCACTTTCTGCTTCACAAAATTCTTACCATGCTATGATGCTGAACATACTAAATCCCACTCAGCCATATAAATCTTGGAGGGGTTGCTCACATCTTCTCAAGAAGGGACTATGATATAACCTCTTAATCCAATCTAATCGTGGAAATGAGTTACCAATAGTCATTGCAAGAGCAAACCCTGCTTTTGAAATGGTGGAATCGGTTTGAATCTCTCACAACTATCTCCCTGTTGAGAAGATCTGTGGCTATTTTCATGAAGTTATGGCAATCAACACAAATGCGGATATTTTTCATGATTTTTATAACTCTAGGCAAGCTACTTCCCTTCATCATTGCAAATACCAAAGCCAACTTCTCACTGTGGTAAAACAATTGCTCCTCTTTGTGCTCCTCTTCTAAGTCATGCAATGCCAAGCATGTTTCTGGCATATAACCCAGCTCTTTCAGCTTCCCGATAAATACATCAAGCTTCAGATATATCTTGTCCCTCAGTGGATGTCTCCTTCCTCCAGATGCAAACTCGTGAATCTGATTTTCTATCTCGATCCAGCTTAAACCTGGTTCTTTTTTCACTCTGGAATGATTCATTTCGTATCTAATTAGACCTGCTTCATCAAATCTTCCAACTGAACAACATATGTTCGACAGTTGCACATATCCCAAGGACTTGTCAGGTTCCAGCTCCTTCAGTTTAATAGCCGCTGTTTTTGCTAATTGTGCATTACCATGTTTCCTGCATGCTCCCAGAAGTGCACTCCAGACCACTGAATCAGGTTGCATAGGCATTCTGTTTATCAATTCCTGTGCCTCAAGAACACGCCCAGCTCTTCCAAGAATATCGACCATGCAAGCATAATGATCAAGCTGTGGAGCAATGCCATAGTCTGTAGACATGGCATCAAATATGCTAATTCCATTTCCCACCAGTCCAGCATGGCTACATGCAGAGAGGAGAGCAACAAAAGTAGTGCTATCAGGTCGGTAGTTCATTCGAACAAAGAGCTGCAATGCCTCCTTACCTTGCCCGTGCAGAGCATAAGCTTTAAGCATTGAGTTCCAAGAAACCAAATCATGAGATTCCATCAGATCAAAAACTTGCTTGGACAAAGCCATGCAGCTACATCTTGCATAGGCATGGATTAAGGAGTTGGCAAGCACTGTATCCCCATCAAAGCCAGATTTAATTACTTCACAATGCACTGATAAGGCATGTTTCTCAGTCATGAGACCAGCACATGCTTTTAGGACACTAGAAAACGTATACCAATCTGGAGATATTCCCTCTCGAAGCAACTGGCAAAAGAGGAAGAAGGACTCTTCAGGTTCACGTTCTGCCAATGCTGTTATGATGCCCGTCCAACAAATAACGTCTTTGTGAGAATTGGTCTCCAAAAAGAGCTCATAGCAGTCAGCGGCATCCCCTCCAAGATCTGAATAAGCCTTCACCAGTGCGGTCGTCACTTCCACTTCCAAGGTAAAGCCAGTTTTGACTGTGAGACAGTGTAACTGCAGACAACAATTAAGAGCAAATCCAACACCGGCACCGCTGCTTTTGGACAAGGAAGAAAAGATTCCAAGAAGTGTAGCACGATCAAATCCATATCCTCCTGTATGCATTTGGGCAAACAGATCGATAGCCAGTCTTCCAAGGCCACGAAGCTCAAACCCTGCAATCATTGAGTTCCAAGTGATCAGATTGCGAGACTCCATACTTCTAAACACAGTCCAAGCCTCATCTTTATGCTCATCGAAACCACCTTGGCAGCCACTTGTCTTGCTATACATTGCAATAAGAGAATTCCCAACGTAAAGACACGAGTTCAAGGACATTTTCAGGGCAAGTGCGTGTACCTGTCGGCCACGATCACTGTCACACTCCCGGCACGAACTGAGCACGCTGGCGAGCGCAAACTCATTAGGGCGGTGGTGGGCCAACATGCCCGAGAACAGACTAAAACACTCGTCCCTGCGGTCATGCTGGGCATACCCAGAAACGAGAGCCGTCCAAGAAACATGGTTTCTGTGTGGCATATCATCGAACACCTTGCGGGCACACTCTAGATCCCCGCACTTCGCATACATATTGACCAGGTGGTTCGATACGAAGAGGTCCGGCGGGCCATTTTGGTTAAGAAGCATGCAACGATGCAAGGCCTTGCCCTGTTCCAGGAATTTGTAGCGGGCACAAGCGTGGAAAAGAGCAGCGAAGGCCTGGTCGTCAATGGGCAAAGCAAGAGCGTACAGTCGAGCGAGGACTTCCTGGAGCTGGCCTCGGGTGGATACCACGCGTGCCCAGTCGAGGAGGCTTTTGCAGTCGGGAGTTTGGTATCGCGGCGTCGGAGACACGAGCGAGGATAGCTGGCGAAGGTGGTGCGACCTTGTCGTCTGCATGGTGGTGACATCACCGTCTGTAATGCTTGCAGATTCCAACTATCTCAGATTCTCAGCTCGCTTCGCATGGCTGGGTTGGTTAGTAGTTAGTACATCATGGACGATCCAATCCGGTTCGATATCCGATTCGGCCCACTCCGGTTCAACTTCACGGTTTTACACGGTCTAGGCATTTATTTAAATTTGTGTCGGGGGCTTGTTGCATGTTGAACTCGAAAAGATTCTCAGACAGGTTTTGGAATCTGGATAGGACCCGTTTCGCTTTGTCGGCCTGAAGTTGAGCTCGAATAGAATGTCACATATTTGTATATATTAGATAGACATAATGTTATTATTATTTCACGGCCCTTTCGGTTAAGTTAGGCTAAATGGATATTCCCTTTCAAAGTTATAAATTTTATTATTTCAAATTTAGATTTTCATATTTGTATTTTTCGATTGTTATTTTTAAAAATTTGTCTTTTCGTTATTTTGGCCGTCCCATGGTGAGAGAATGGCAATTCTTCATCCGCCACCCTTTTTCAGTTGCAATTAGAGAAAGATGACAAAAGCCAATTCGATTCTATCATATCTCCTTCTGTATTACTTTTAGGGGACGATTGAGTCAAGTCGATACAATATCAAGCTTGAGCTCGAGCTCAATTAAGTATTAAGATCTCGTTCAAATTGAAAATCTAGATACTCAAGCTTGACTTGATTAAAACATAGTTATATGCGTGCTTGAACTCCAACTTAGCAAGCTTGATTTTTTTTTTCCATTTTTATATGTGATGTTTCAATATATAATTTCGAAGACTTTTGCGCCTTTATCTGTAATTAAAAATATTCTTTTGAAAGATAATAAAAGTTCAATTAAGCTCAATCATTTGGAGCTTTTCGAGTTAGGAATTGACAAGCTCGAATTCGACTAGACAAAGTACTTGAATAGCTTGAGTTAGACTCGAAATGCGACTGTATCGAGCCAAAGTAATCATCAATTCAAGCTCGAGCTAGTCACGGAACTGTTTAACTCAATTTCATCTCTGTAGGTAAAGAAACGGAAAGTATTTTTCTCAATAAAATAATGCCTTAAAGATCAAAGTATGGGATCGTTCAAAAAGGGTTTCTTCATTGCTATCAATTCGAAAACATGGTGGTGGATTGGATCGTGAATGCACATCTCTCGAACTCTTTTCGTTCTTCATGATTAACATGTTTTTCCCAATCTTTATGGGATCTTTTTATGTTTGGATATTCTTACGTCGAGCTTTTTGTTTAAAAACTCTTTAAATTCAATAAAATGGAGAAGTATTTTGAAAAAAAAAAGGGTTTCTTGAATCATAAGTTTTTGTTTTCTTTCTTTTCGAGGGTCGTGTAAAAGGGTGAGAGGCCAGTCAGATGGCGGAATTGCCGGAAATGCTGTGCGGCCTCCAGCTCATGCACAGGAAAAGCACATTCCAGAAGGCCGCTCCAATGTCCTGTTGTCCTGTCTTCTGAGAAAAGAGAAAATATTAGGTGCAGGTGTCGGCATGTGTCGGTATAGTCACTGACTGCCACATGGTATCACCACGTCCTCCACGTCAGCACATTGACACTTTGTTATTGGAGCAATGGCAACTTATTTTTTCTGAAAATCCTCCATTCTCCAATGATTTATTTTACATCGTGTGCCTCACATCTAAGTCTAGCGATAAATCCTGCCGTTCATATCCTAAAAACTAAATATTTCATGGCCCAAGCTAAGGGACGCCAATGCAGAATGCGTTTATTTCGTGAAAAATGACAATAACAAATTATTTTATCTAAAAAATCGTCCATTCTTCATAATTTATTTCGAGTTGTGTGCCTCACATCTAACAATAAAACATGTCGCTCATATTCTAAAAACTTAATATTATATGCATAGATTAAGGAGCACTAGTATAAGATTTTTTAAAAATAATCGTTTGTATCACTTACAAAAAAAATAAAAATAAAAAATATTTTTATCATCCGTTAAATTGTTTATACATAAATTATTGTTAATGATGAAAATTGTTTTTTTATTGATTTATTATTTCAAGCGATAAGAACAATTATTTTTAAAAAAATAATTTTCGCGAAACAAACGAAACCGTTTAGATTACTAATTTTTGCTTCTTTGGTTAGATTTGGAGTATTATACATAGAATCTTGATTTTTCGATAATCAATCGGTCGGCGTGCGTGGAGCTCTATTGACGTGGAGACAACTCCGTTTCATTTATATATTCATATTCGCGTTAATCTCGCTCCGAGTCATCCTAATATTAATTTTTATATTATGATCCAACGTAGAATAGAAACATATTTTTACTCGAGGATAGACTTTTCCTAATTTTGTATTCATGACGTACGGCAGTGATTTGCTCGTTGCCACGTGGCTACATCTCGCTTCACCCTCCTACTCATGGCATTAGTCAACTTCTCATAGCCGGTTTCCTTTCTTTTTTTTTCTCTCTTTTCCCGCTATTGGTTAGGTGAGATTTCAATCTCAAGGGTCTCTACCAAGAGATTAGTTTGTAGTCCTTCTATAGTAGTGTCAAATTGCATCATTGCAAGTCAATACTAATAAAAAAAAACTCCTATCCAATCCTTCCAAGTAAGACAGATCTTATTCTAGATTAGCATGATTGAATTTTTTTTTTTTTGGATTACCCTATTTACAATGTTGAATGATAAAGTAGGGACATGGCGAGTCCCCTCATCGATGATAACCCGCAAACCTACGAGACAAAGACTCGCTAAAACAAACGTGCCGGTAGCGAAAGTGCAATTCTCATTATCGTGATTTTTCTTTTGTTGTTCGTTTCACATTTTAAACGGACCAAGCGGCTCAGATGGATTAGGCTATGCATGCACTCGGTCTCGATAATCATCTATGGGAAAGAAAGGATCGTCCGAAAACGATGGACACGCGAGACGATTGGATGAGGAGTTTAGTTCGATAACGGCCGGTGAAATAGAAATTGCAGGGGTTTTAATGCGCATCGGTTTTAGGGATGGCCTCGGAATCTTTAATGAGGAAAAATAAAACATGTGTTTAGACAATTAAGAGGATGGAATGTTATCGTAGATATCAAATATCTTCCTTCAAAAGGAAAGAAATCCTAGTCTTCTAACACCATCAATACAAGTTCATAGCCCACACGCCTATACATATACACGCGCTATACACATATGTTTCCACACAGTAGAGAGAGAGAGAGAGAGAGAGAGACGTAGTAGTAACAGTGCAATGGAGCAAAATCCAATCTCGCGAGAGGTTTTTTCAAACGCGAGGCTCGATTTGAAAAGCGAGACGCGTCCGGCCAAAGCATAAGCCCCATTGCCCAAGGCGAACGTTACAGAAACGGGGGGAAGATGATGACAACGAGAACGCATCCGAGTGCGGCCACAAACCTTCCAGAGAACGCCAAGGATCGCCATTTCCGAGCTCCCTCTCCAGGTCTACGATCCACGGCTCCGATCGTGGCTCCCCGCCCATCGATCTCGCGGGAGCTCCACATGTGAATCCGTTCGCCCCTCGCTGGTGATCGACCGGAGACGAGAGTCCCGATTCGGCAAGTCCAGGTGATTGCGCCGACTGAGTCCTTCCGACAATTTCGAATTCTACTTGTTCCGAGCCGTGCTGTGTGGCAAAGATCGGTCTTTTGAGTCAGTTAAAACGTTGGGTTTGCTCTTCCGGAAGCAATTGAAGTTGACATCGCGTTCGCTGAGATCTGCCGGCATAATTTCCACCTCCGTTGACACCCCATTTTTTTCTTGCAATACTGTGTGGAGATCAAATCGATGGATGCTTTCGTATGGATGTGGATGATGGGTGTGCCTTTTCGAGGACGATGATGATTGGTGTTCTAGTTTCTAGGAATAGTGAAGCTTCAACCGATGCCATTTGGTAGCTGGAATCGACCTCTTTTACCCATAATTTATTTTCTGTCTTTTGATTCTGGTGGCAATTAGACTCCTATGTGCAGTGCTCTGTTGAAGTTTTTCTCGTCTACTTCAAGAAAAGGTTGCAGACTTAGTGATATCCCGGTCATATCTGGCAATCTTCTTGTTAAAAGCCTAGTTTTACTCGACGTTCAACAAAATTCTGTTTTTTCATAAGAGGGGGGAATGCAACAAACTGTGGATGGAGAACTGGGTGCTGCCCAATGAATTTATTTACTTTTATAGAGTCAGAGCAATAGCTGATTCTGCAAGCCGGATCCTATATAAATAGTAACTTTAGGCTTTAGTGATCAATTTCACCGCTATACCGTCTGCCTCCGATGTGAGCTTTGCTTATTCTCTTTCCCATTTAGATGCTAGTTTTCTTCTGTGTCGACTTCACAAAAAATAAGTTTTCTTTTCTGTTTTTTTATGTTGTGGAACTAAATGGAATGCTTGTATCTGTTGCAGGACATTCTTTGTTATTTTCTCATCCTAGAGCCCGGATATTGATTGGATTGATGCCCGATGCAGAGATCACGCAGAGCTTTTCTGCAAAAGAGAGCTTTGGACAGGGCAACGAGTTGTCGAAGTCGATTTTACAAACTTTCTTTGTCATTAGTGTTTGTTCTATGGGGCCTCGTCCTCCTTGTCAGCTTATGGATCAGCCGTGGTGATGGCTACAGACGTAAGCTTTGGAATACCATCAGTTTTATGTTTCATGGTTGAATTATTAATTTTCTTTTTTTACTGTCTTCTAATGGAATCTTAAATGAGTGCAGTACCCACTGTTTTCATGAAAGTTAATTTTGAGCGCTAGGTTATGTTCTGAAATCAAAATCATTTGTTCTCCTCCCTCGGTGAGATTATTGATGGGCCCGCTGTTTCAATTCAGCAGAGATATTCATGCCGAATTGCATTTGAGGCTCCAAATGCAGTTTGTGTGTCCATGTACACATCAGGCATATATGTGTGGATTCAGAGTTAGATTTAGTAAGTCCATGAACACATCAAGTTTTTATGCATCTACCTCTGATAGGTAGCATGCTCTATACCCAATATACCTTCTAATTACAAGGAGTGGCGTGAAAACGGAAGTAGATAGCACCCGATGTGGGTCAAACTGATAGGAAGTACTAATGTCTGTTAATGTTACAACTTAATCTAGGATGGGCTATAGATGTATTTTCTTTTTAGCACATTCTTGCTCTTATCATAAATAGTCTAGGAACTTGCGCCAAGTCTTCTGTCTTATGAGATGCCCTACTCCTTGTCATTACTCTGGCTTCAGATGGATCAGAGGAACCTCCACCAGCCACGTCACCTTGGGCTGAGGCGACGTTGGGACATCATCAGCATATTGGACTTGTTGATAGACCCATGTCAGAATCTCCTGTTGATAGTAATGGTGATGCTGGAATAAAGGTTCCCAAGGGCAAAAGTTATTCTGCTGAAGGAGATACACGCAACTCCCCATCTACTAAAGAGTCCCCTGAGACAGAAAGTTTAGGTTCAAATTATGCATCTAGAAAAGATACCATGGCAACAGACCGCCTATCTCGTGCAGTGCCACTTGGTCTTGATGAGTTCAAGAGCAAGAGTTACAGTTCTAAAAGCAAATCAGGCACCGGTACGTCTGAAGGCATCACCCACAGGGTGGAGCCTGGGGGTGCAGAATATAATTATGCTTCCGCTGCAAAAGGAGCAAAGGTCCTGGCTTATAACAAAGAAGCTAAAGGTGCTACGAATATCCTATGCCGGGACAAGGACAAATACCTGAGGAACCCATGTTCTGCAGAAGGGAAGTTTGTTGTCATCGAACTTTCAGAAGAAACCTTGGTGGATACAATTGAAATTGCAAATTTTGAGCATTACTCTTCGAATCTCAAAGAATTTGAACTTCTTGGCAGTTTGGTATACCCTACGGACACATGGATCAACCTTGGGAATTTTACTGCCGCCAATGTCAAACAGGCTCAGAGATTTGTTCTTCCCGAACCAAAATGGGTGAGATATCTGAAGTTGAATCTGTTAAGTCACCATGGCTATGAATTCTACTGTACATTGAGCATCCTTGAGGCTTATGGAGTTGATGCTGTTGAAAGAATGCTGGAGGATTTGATTTCTGTTCCAGAAAACTCGCTTGCCAATCAGGAAGAAAATAACGAGAAGAAATCAGAATCAATGCAGCCAGAATCACCTAATGCTGACGATTTCTACTCAGATCTGGCTCACGTAATGGAAACTGACATTGTGCCGGAACAAATTAATGTAAAGCATGACGTTCACAAGAATTCACGGGACTCTGTAGAAGAGGGGCGTCAGCACATTGGTAGAATGCCTGGGGACACTGTCATGAAGATTTTGATGCAAAAAGTCCGCTCCCTAGATGTGAATTTGTCAATTTTGGAGCGTTATCTGGAGGACTTGAATTCTAGATATGGCAATATTTTTAAAGAACTTGACAAGGATATTGGAGACAAGAATTTACTTCTGGAAAACATTAGATCAGACATTACTATGCTCCTGGACGACAAGGAGGCTATGGTGTGTGAGCCAAACATGTTATTCTTTTCCCTTGTCTTTCTTTTTCTGGGTGTTGTTTTTACTTCAGCTAATCCTCATTGTTTGGTTGCAGAATAAAGATGTTGGTGATCTTGTAGCTTGGAAAACTATTGTTTCCATGCAGCTTGATAACCTGGTTAAAGATAATGCTGTCCTCAGGTTTCTATTCTAACCTTGGCTTTTCTTGTACATGATCATTGTTAGTCAGCTTGTACATGCGAGATTTCTCTCCCACCAAAGCATAACTTGAGTTTTGCAAACCTTTACAGCCAAAGAAGGAAAAGAAAGTCTAGCAAACCTAGTGTTCCTAGTATTGCATCCTGCAAACATTTTTGTGTTTCTTTTCCCCAAGCATTGATTGGTAGCACGTGTCTGAAATAAAACTAGTTGTAAATCCATGGGTTTTTGCATGACTTAATTCTTGTTCTATTTAAGGAACTTCGGATATGGAATATTTTTACAAGGATACCTCATTAAGAATACAATCATGACATTTACTTTTCATTATCTCCATGAAAAAAATTTGACAAAGAAGATTGAATTGCAAGAATTGATGAGACTGGAACAAGTTGAGTATTTAATCTCACTTTAACTCATGAAATAAGAATTGAACTACAATGAATGACTCACAAATAAAAATTCAGTCTTTCGCTTGTGAGGAAGTTTAGGAAGTAATCATATCCCACGTTGACTTAAAACTTTCCTGCATTTATTGAATTGAAACCTGTTTGTGCGAGGCTGGCATGCATCTGCTTGCTATATGTTCTCAATACAGTTAGTGCAGGATCCAATCATTGTGTCAATGCATGGCTAAACTGAGACCTAAGAAATTCCATTGATTTGCAGATCCGAGGTCGAGATGGTGCGAAAGGATCAAACATCGATGGAGAACAAGGGTATTGTAGCATTTTTGGTGTGCTTTATTTTCTGTTTAGTAGCAGTTGTGAGGCTATGTATAGATGCGGCCATGGGTGTTTATAGAGTGTTGTTTAGCGTTCATACAACGGACAAGCCGAGGAAATTTTGTTGCATGAGCTCTTCCTGGCTTTTATTGTTGTTCAGCTGTAGCACTGTAATTTTCATACTTTCATTATAGCCGAGGAAAAGATTTACTTCTTAAGCTTCCTTTGTTAATGGCATATCTGTTGTGCACTTAGAACTTCTTCGCGCATGTTTATGTAAGAATCAATGTTCATGTCGAACTTTCCAAGGAAGACATTCGGCAAACTGGGTACAATGACTTCCCTACCAGGCAAACTACTGGAAAATGAACATTTATCTTGTATTGTCGAATAATTATGATCACCTTTTGCGAAAACTTCTTGAGAAAAAGATACTGTTAATTGTCGCCAACAATTCATACGGATGCAATGTAGCAATAAGAGAATGAGTTGCGGTAATTATATATGACTGATTAGATGATCTGTGATCCACAAAGAAATTGAGACTCAGGGACTAACAACAGAGACATTGAAGGAGCAAACAGAGCAGGAAAGTGCAGTCCGAATCTTTTCAATGATAATCGGCAGCCATTAAACGCCAAGTTTACGAGTACCAAGTACCCACAACATTGTACCCGTTACAAGCATAATCGGTCTTTCAATTCTTCTGTTTCACTGGTCACTCGTCCAAGAAATTCAAGAACAAATCGATGGTCCCTCCTATTCTAAAGCTGATCAGTGAATATGGCTTCTGAATCTCCAGGAACTATATTCAGCGTTGCAAAATCCTCGACGGGTAGTGCTTCGTTCAGTGGTCGAGCACTTCTTCAATTGCTTGCGCCGGGCAAGATTGCGTCAATGACTCCTTTGCCCAGAGCATTCGCAGCCAGTCCAACTCCCACTGTCGTTGCCACCTTTGCCCCAAACTGTCAAAAAAGCGACGACATTGAAAATTTATTAGCCTCTTCGACAGGTTTTCGCATCAAGTTCATGTAGCCTGTACGTCTGCGTCCTAACTGAGAGGACCTATGCTCGCTCAAGTCATAGCTACATATGAACACAATCGAGATAATTGGGATCGCTATACAGACCCCGATGGGGATGACTTCATGTTTGCGGTTTAATTCGATGCGACGAGGGGATTCGGTTTCTTTCATTCACGCAGGACCAATCGTACCAGTATCCTAAAATTTCCTTACTAGAACAACTTATTAAATGACAACGCAGCGAATGCTATCGGTACTTCAGACAATCTCAATATTACCTTCCACTTGGACTGTATCCTTTCACTAAGACAAAAGTTCAAGTCCACCTTGTAAAATATACTGAGTGGTTTGAGCTGGAAATACATGTAACGGGCCACGATGGTCTTAAGAAGCTGACAAACCGAGAGAAGATAAGATGGAGTTGAAGGCAACGTTTAGGAGACGTACCGAAGCATCCTTGGGCGGCTTCCGGACATTGTTGACCATGGCATAGTTATTGGCGAACAGATTGTGCGGATGAGAGAACTTGTTCCCGAGGTAGCACTTGGGACAGAGATCATAGGTCGACCCTTTCAACTCGTCGACGAAGCACTGAAGACAGGTGTAGAAGACGAGCTTAACAATCGCCTTGCAATGGCCGCAGATGGGCCTCGTCTGGAACAAGTAGCGGTAGACAAGGAAGTCCTCGAACGTGAGATAACCGTCACCGTCGCTGTCGAGCTCGGCCCCCAAGTTGCTACTCGAGCACCCGGGCTGGCGCTGCCGGAGGTGCTCGTCGAAGGCCTTCTTGGCGACCCAGCCTGGTTTGGTCTGGGTCAAGTTCGAGAATTCGGCCTGTGCAATGTTCTTCGATTGCGGGTTCTGCTCAAAGAATAATGAAGCAGCCAAGCGGATGTCTTCCATTGCAATGCTATTGGTAATGTGTTCTTGCATGCTTTGCAAGACCAGCCCTCTCCTTTATACTCTTAAAAGTCTTCGTCAACCTTGATTCCCATGACGTTCATTGCATCTTAATTTTTTTTTTTCCACGCGTGGTTCCACTAGGCATGAGTCCTCATCTCGAGCACCTTGACTTTTCTCGAGCTCACAGGAACCTGTCACTTCAGCTACATCCCAGAAAGACATTGAATGTGCCAAGTCTGCATGACATGGCATGGCAACTTCCTAGGAGCCGAACGAGGAAAAGACCAGTGACTGCGTCAAATCCGGTTGGCAAGTCTCCCCGTCTTATGCTTCGGCAATTGCAAGTCGTCTAGGAGATCTGTATCGACTCAGCGCCCTTTTCCACGAACCACGGTGAGTAAACAGACCAAGCAAGACAATCGCATACGAAGTGCATAAACCGGTTAGGCTTTGTTAGTTTCGATAAAAATAAGTGATTTAAAAAATATATATTTTTAAAATGATCATTTGTTTCGCTTATAAAAATAAATGAACGAAAAATATCTTTATTGTCTATGGAAATGTTTAGATGCAAATTGTTGTTGATGATGAGACAATATTTTTCATCGACTAATTATTGCAGGTGATATAAAAAATCATTTTTGAGAAAATATTTTCAAATCACTTATTTTTTGCGAAAAAAATAGAGCCTAGAAGTTCTTCTGATAAAAGTTTTTTTCCAAATGCTAAAATTGTGAAAGCGTCGGGAAAAAAAATAAAATCCACTATCTTAATAATAAAAAGGAAAACTACTCAAATTCATTTACGAAAGCATAGGGGGCGTAGCACGCGTTGATTCTAGTGTATAGTTAAACAGAAGCGTCATAGCACGCGTAGCACACGGCATGACGTCAAATCTTCGGATTATCAATTTAACTTTCATCGATAGGCCGTTGTAACAAAGATTAAGCTCCTTAAATATCTCAACTTGACCCATCAGTGACTAGAGGGAGATCCTTTAATCCTATTGTTTTCAATATTGTCCGCAAAACATGATCAAATTGTCAAGCATCATTTCCATTGGAAGTTAAGACCATTTGCAGATTAAAACCATAAGGGAAAATTCTAAATAATGATTTGAAGCCCTCTCATTTTCTTAATTAAGAGTTTGCTGACTCAAGGTCATTTTAGTCATTTTAGTCATTTTATTTTTCCTTTTTTCCATTTTTTTCTTCCACTTTCCTGTACATGGCCTATTGGCCGTCGCCCCATCGCCAGCTCCGCTACGACCGACGACCTCGCTGGGCATGGCTGCTGCCCCACCGGCGATGGGGCGGCAGCCAATGGGCCGTGTACGGGAAAGAGGAAGAAAAAAAAAGGAGAAAAGAATTAAAAAGTAAAATGACAAAAATACCTTTGAGCGAGATTTTTTTTGTGTTGAGAAAATGAAGGAAATTTGAGTCTGCGTTTGCCACGTCTTGACAAGTTCCAGGAAATGGCAAACTCCGTTTATTTTGACTACGATTTGGTCAAGTAGACTTCGATCTATTTGAGGGAGCTCTCGCCTCTTTAGTCGTCATTATTTGTAACCACAACCGACAAGCATCTCACCGATCTGTTCTCAGACGAGCTCAATGGAAGAAGTCAGGGCTGCTGCGAAAGTGCACTACCGCGATGACGGTTCCTTCAGGAAGGCCATCCAAGCGATCAGCCACCGCGTCGACTTTCAGTTCGACAACCGGGTGGATTACCAAACATTTGTGACCCTGGTTGAGGAGAGGTCGCGGCGCTGCACTTCCAAGTCCCTGTTCCGCCAGCTGGACAGGGGCGGGAAGGGCCATCTTGACCAGGACGACGTTCGCATGCTGTTCTATCTGATGGATACGAGAGGCGACTGCTCTCGCTGCGGCGACATCCTGAGGAGCGTGTACTATGCCTGCCTTCCCTGCTTCGACAACTGCAAGTCGCCAAACAACCCGACTTTCAATGTCTGCGCCGCTTGTTACCGCGCCAAGGCCTTCAACCACCCGGAACACAATGTTTTCGTAGACAATTACGAGTTGCTGCAAAGGAGGAGATTCCAACAGTTGAACTTGGTAAATCCTCCTGTTTTCTTTTCCTTTTCCTTCTTTCGCTCCGGTCAGCAAACTCAATGCTATTCTCTCTAGGAAGAATTACGACGAAAAAGATCTTGTTGTGCTCTGGGGTCTACCTAGGGGTTCATCTGGTGCGAGGGAGTAAAGTATTGCCTACATTCATCCTAATACATAAGTCAATGATATCTTTAGACACTGTGGACATGATGTTGGATCCGCATGTTTCTTGCAATGTGATTGGCTTTGTTCACGACATAACTGATAGAATAAGCCTATGCAGTGTCCTGGTGTAAAAGCTTATGTGGCTTATCATCTACAGATAAACCAATTCCAGGAACGATCACCATATTGTTTACCTATAACCAGGTTACTAGCAGCGAACTAATTAGCAGCGTGCAAAGGCAAATAATCTCGTGTACGCACATTGTTTTGTGAAAAATGAGATCAGTTAGATAGGTTATAACTCATGAATATTTTCATTCTCGTTGGTGCTGATTAGGAGGAACTCCGACAGTCAGTGCTGCAAGGCGCTGCGTCTGGGTTGTTATTGGGAGCAATAAAAGAAGGATTCAAGGAGAGGGAGGCAATAGCTCAACAATTTGATGGACTAAGAGAAATGGTTGGCGAGCACCTGAACCCAGCTCCGGACGCCGGTGTGAGCGAAGGCCCCAACGTCGATTCAGTGGCGGAAGTCATCAGTGAGGCAGGGAATGGATTGGTGGAGAGCTTTACGGATATTCTCAGCTTCTTTGTGCAATAGGATACCCACATCTGGCTTCTCCTCCTTGGAGACTTGTATTTGTTTTATTCAAATAACTGTTTTCTTGAACTTTTCCGGTGAAAACAATGTAATTGGCAAGTCTAAACTCTTTATTCTACCTGGTGATTTCTTTGCATGATAAATAGAAATCCCTGAAGCATCATAGACTCGAGAATTTTATTCTTTCCAACAGAGAATAATCGATAGAAGAATGCCAGAGCGTGAACCATTGACTTGACATCTGATGCAATGACAGTTTTTCTGCAAATGCTTAAACGATGTATATCAAACATATAGAGCAAGAGAGGCCTCTCGATTAGTGGAATCAGATTTTATCCCTTCAAATCAAGACACGGTAAACATTCAGAGAGAATCAGCAAATTTTCAGACCGACTTAAAAGGATCCTAATCCTAAATATAGTCCTTGGCGGATCTCCGTATTCAGTCCAAAAGTCCACATAATGGCCGAGGATCAATCGCATTCAGCAATATACAACCATAAGAAGCAGAGCAGTCTGTGCTTTGCTCAAGAATCCCGTTGCCAAAAGATGAATTGTTTGTTCAGTGATGATATCCAATTAAAGTCCAACAAATATAGCCTTGAAGCCACCATGCCAGATCGAGTCACCTGAGAAAACATTCAAGTTCTTTCCAAATGCTAGAAGCAACTAACCTCATGAACAGGAAAAGTTCGAGCGTTAAGTCCTACAACAGAGACATCCAAGCACCTGATTGTTATAGTTCAGGGCATCATAATCTGTAGTGCATGAGAAGATAATATGTTTAGTTTCTTTCAGAAAGTCAAGGTCGAAAGCAGTTGGGTTATGGCAGTTTCACTAATATCAAGCTCCTCCAAGAATTCCAATCTGCCAATGCTTGAGCAGCCACAGGGTTTTACAACTTTGAGAGATTTCTGGAGGAACTTTGAGTTTAATGCCCATTACCCAAATCGAGTATGTGTCAAGCCTTTGGAGAACTCCAATAGAGGGATCAACCTCTGACAATCTGCTGCAACCTTTGGGAGAGGAACCAGAGAGGTTAATGGCCTTCAATTTCGGTAATATCTGCATCCAAACTAGCCCTTCAGATTCACATATCAAGAAAATGCGAACAACATAAAAATAATTTTTTGGAAAAGTATTAGATAATAGGAAAAATAAGAATTGTCGGAAATCTGTTGAATTAAATGAAAAAATAAGATCAAAATATCTAAGACATGCAAGCGCGGTCATAAGGATAGTTTCGCCTATCGGAGCATGAAACTCGGTAAAAGGAATTGTGTACGACGCTCACTTTAGTACAAAAACTTTTTTTTTGAATCATTCAAGTGTCAAAATCGGAGAAAAACGATCAGTTAAATGCCAAATCGGAAAAATTCCAAATTAATCGATTACATGACTTGCTAGAGACTGACATGGCATTTTAAAATTATTTTTTCTCCAAATTTTATTTATATTATAATATACATAAATATGAGAGAGAGAGAGGGAGGGTAGGGCCTCACCGGTGGGCGCTGTTCCCGCCGCCGAATTGCCGGAAGGGCTAGTGGAGGTCGTCGCCGACCCCCGGCGAGGGTTGCAACCCCCGCTAGACCCAAGTGAGGGCCGACCACCGTTGCCCAGGACCAACGATTTGGTGGCGGCGGCGGCAATGCCCACTAGTGAGCGTTGCCCTGCCCTGCCCTTCTCTCTCTCTTCTTTTTCTTTTTTAATTTTTAGTTTTGTTTTTAAAATTTTTTAGCTTTTTATTNNATTATTTTTTCTTCAAATTTTATTTATATTATAATATACATAAATATGAGAGAGAGAGAGGGAGGGTAGGGCCTCACCGGTGGGCGCTGTTCCCGCCGCCGAATTGCCGGAAGGGCTAGTGGAGGTCGTCGCCGACCCCCGGCGAGGGTTGCAACCCCCGCT
>BCNH02000006.1:21248122-21292641 GCA_001662345.2 Metrosideros polymorpha var. glaberrima | reverse complement strand
TCGGCTGCCACGTTGGCGTCAGATTGGAGTGGACACTCAAGTGATTATCAGATTGGAGTGGAACTCAAGTGATTAATTGGTTTCGCGAGTATTGCGTGCGCGTCCGCCAGTCTAGCGATAGCGTTAGCTATAGCTTTGAACGGTTGTGCCTAAAAAGTATTGCGCCGGACCTTATGCGATGATTAGAAAAGTTCAAGAGGGTTTTAGTCAAGAGGGTTCTTCCTAGGTCTCCAGAATTCATCATATAGAGATGAGTCGTCCACTACTCCAACTTGGCAGGAGCCTGATTTTTAAAGAATGAGATTAGTGTCGGTAATAAAAAGTTCACAAAACTGACTTACCGAACGGTGCGACAAACTTAGATATGTATTTAAAAAGTGGACCGTCTGCTTAAAGTTTCTTAGCAATTCTGGCGATTTTACATGATCCTGAGAGAGGTCTACTAGAATAAACCACTCTTCATCTCTCTAGCATTATTGTTTGGAACAGAAGAACAATGAATCCGCCAGCCTCAGAAGTAACCTTTCTCCTCTATTCTTCGGACACGTTTTGGTCGAAACTCAAAACATAAGACAATCATTGGCGGGGAAATGGAAACGAAAGGGGAAAAGTACACCAAAAATGCAAAAAGTTGTGTACAGAGATCATTTCAGTGCCAACTCACTTAAGTGCCAAAATCGAAAAAAAAAAAAAAAATGATCACTTTAGTGCCACCGGCGAGATATTTCGACCAAAAAAATTATATTGAATTTTAAATTTTAAAAAATCCACATCACCTTTTTTTTTCTTCTAATTTTTATTTTGAAAAAATTAGCTAATATATATATAAAACAGATGGGGATTGCAGCGACGAGGGTTGCACAGCGCTCGCTGCGACTGGCGACCCCTGCCGACTGCAGGGGGGCCGAACAAGGGCGGGCGACCCTCGCCAAGGCCTAGGCGAGGGTTGCCACTAGCGGTCGACCACCCCTCGCCAGTGGCGGCCCTTAGCCAGGCTTGGGTGAGGGTAAGTGACCCTTGCCCAGGCCTTGGCGAGGGTGACGACCCTCGCCCAGATCTGGACAAGGGTCACCCGCCCTCGCTCGGCCCCTTTGCGGTCGACGATGGTCACCGGGCACTGGTCAGGGCTCGGCGACCCCCGCTGGCCTTCCCCATTGCTGGCAAGGGTGGGGCGGCAATGGCGAGGGCTATGTAGCCCTCATTGCTGCATTACCCTCTTTTTGTTTTTTTATTTATTATTTTTTAGCTAATTTTTTTAGAATAAAAATTAGAAAAATAAAAGAAAAGGCTAATGTGGAACTTTCCGGCGAGCCACGTCAGCTTAAAAAATTAATAAAAAAATAGTTATGTAGGATTTCCGGCCAACTCCGATGAACTTGGTACTAAAGTGATCTTTTTTTACAACTTTTGGCACTAAAATGAGCCGAAAAAAAACTTTTAATGATAAAATGATCTCCGTACATAACTTTTAGCATTTTTTGTGTACTTCTCTAAAAAAGAAAGATGCATCACAGCCACTTCTATCTGATTTCAAAGACGAGACAATGCAGGTGAGGCGGTGGGAACATCCTCCGAGACGGCGATTGTCTTCGCCAGGGCCCTCAACTGAAACTTCTGGATTTTACCTGTGGAAGTCTTGGGCAGCTCCGGCATGAACTCCACCTTCTTTGGAACCATGAAGCTTGGAAGATTCTTCCTGCAGGATAGGATCTCCGCTTCTTTCACGTCGTCCGTTTCTCCTTTGGAGTTCTTCTTAATGCTGATGAACGCGCATGGACTCTCGCCCCACTGCGGATGCGGCATCACCACCACTGCCGCCTCCAAGACCCTTGGGTGCCGATGGATCACCATCTCTAGCTCGACGCTGCTGATGTTTTCCCCGCCGGAAATAATCACGTCCTTCGACCGGTCCTTTACCTCCAAGTAACCGTTTTGGTGGACGACTCCAACGTCTCCGGTGAGGAACCAACCGTTTCGGAAAGCCTTTGCTGTCTTTTCCGGGTCCTTGTAGTAGCCTTTCATGATGCTGCTCCCACGCAACACAATCTCTCCCAAGGATTTGCCGTTGCGAGGAACACTCCTCATCGTGTCCAAGTCCTTGACGTCGACGTCGGCGAGTGTTAATACGCTGATTCCCTGGCGTGCCTTGAGCTCTGCCTGCTTCGATGGCGGCAGGCGGTTCCAGTTGGCCTGCCACTCACAGACCAGGGCCGGCCCAGTGGCTTCGGTTAGCCCGTATGCATGCGTGATGTGGAAGCCGAGAGACTCCATCTTTAGGATTAGGGCCGGTGGCGGAGGAGCACCGCCAGTGAGAATCTCTGTGGGGGCGACAATTTCCCGGCGTTCATGGGGTTTCGCCTCGAGGAGGATGTTGAAGATGACCGGAGCGCAGCACATGTGGGTTACCCTGTGAGCAACGATGTTCCGGTAAATGTCGAGCGCAGTAACGTTTCGTAGGCACACGTTGGTCCCACCACGGGCGGCGATGCCCCAAGTGAAGGTCCATCCGTTACAGTGGTACATAGGCAGCGACCACAGATACACCGGCTCGCTTCGCATTTCCCACCCGAGTATCAAGCTGAGGGTGCTGAGGTAGGCTCCTCGGTGGCTGTACACCACTCCTTTCGGCTCCGACGTCGTCCCAGAAGTGTAATTGAGCGCGATAGGGTCCCACTCATCTCGAAGTTCCTCGGGGACGTAGGCCCGATCGCCCTTCCGAACGAGATCCTCGTACTCCAAATCCCCAATTCGAGCACCAGTCGGCGAGTTAATGTCGTCAATGTCGATGACCGAGGGTATGTAGTAATTGGCGGCCGAGAGCATCGCGAGCGCCTCACGCGCCACCGGCATGTGCATGCAATCAATAAAGAAGACCTTGGCTCCGGAGTGGCGGAGGATGGTAGCGATGTTGGCAGCATTTAGACGGGCATTTATGGTGTTGAGAACCGCGCCAGCCATGGGCACGGCAAAGTGCATCTCGTACATGGCCGGAACGTTCTGAGCCAGGATAGATACCTGCAAGCACGAAGAGGTACAAATGCAAATGAATATAATTTTGATTTTGTACCAACATTTAGACGAATAAATTATAATATTACTACAAGTGAGCTTTGGATGAATAAGGTTCTCTATAATCATGTACAGCCAAAGCAAAGTAAGTCTATAGCTGGAGTCCCAATATGAATCTTTGCAATTCAATCATTTTCCGACTTCTATCAAGGATATGATTTCATGGAGCCCGAATGAACACATAGCAGAGTTAGATAAAACTGAAGAGAAATCTGTGGACATAAACATACCACGTCGTTCTTGACGACATTGAGAGATTGGAGCGACGAGGCGAGGCGGAGGCAGCGCTCGTGGGTTTGGCGCCACGTGAAGCGGGCGGACTCGCAAACGATGGAAGTACGGTCGGCGTAGGCGGAAGCGGCTCTCTTCAAGAAAGCGAGAGGTGTGAGCGGGACGTAATTCGTTTCGCATTTCGGGAGGTCGTCCATTGTTGTTAGTTTTGGAAGGTGGAGAGAGAGAGAGAGTTGTTTTGTGCGTTGCAGTGGATGAATGAATGTCATTATTGCTCGTATGAATTTCATATTCTAAAAGAATAAACAATGCACTTGAGCACGACAGCACGATTAATACACATCTCCAAACTTTATCATTAATGAGGGTCACGTGTTCCTGTGGGTCTTCTTTGGTAACCAGGTGCCTTTTGCAGAAAGTAAATTAATTTTTCCTTGCTCTCCACCACGAGAGCCAGAGAGCAAGGAGCAAAAAGGAAATCAAAAAAGGGCCAAAATTGGCGTTTTCTTTTTTGGTTTCGAATCTTCATGTGGAAGGAAAGCTAGCCGTCTTTCTTGGGAAAATTACTGAAAAAGTTAAACCTATTACAATTATCTCAATTCGGGAGATAATTATCGAAAAAGTTTTTAACTTATTGTAGTTGTGCCAATTCAATCATAAATTTTTTTTTTGCCAGTTCAGTCTTAAACTTTTTGCAATTATTCCAATTCTGTCCATCCGGTGAATTTTGGGCTAGCCAACGCTGAAATGGATGCTGGCTGACCACAAAATATTTTAATAATTTTTGAATTTTTTTTTCCTTTTTTTCTTTTCTTTTTCTCCCTCCCCCTCCCTTCCCATTCTTCTTCCTCCACACGATCACCGGAGCTCGGTGACCGGTCGGCAAGGATGACCTCGTCAACCGTCAAGCCTCATATCGCTAGCAAGGCCCAGCGACCGACGAAGTTCTTGGCCTCAATGCTCAAGTAGAGCTGGGTGGTCACATTCATGCTCTGCAGGATCTAGGCATTCTCACCCCTAAGCTGCCCCACTTGGGCCATTAGGTTATCCAGGTGCTTCTGCTTCCACATCCGCAAATGGCGGGCGGATTCGTGGTTCGATATCATCTGCTTTTGCTGGTCCATGATTTGGTTCTGCTCCTACAAACACCCCTTGGAGCTTGAGTTTTGGAGCACGAAGGAGGACAACTTGGAAGATGCTCCTGTACTAGAAGAAGCCTAGCTAGTGTCTGGGTGAGGTCGAGCCTCGCCCAGCTCGACAGCCAGTCAGGTTGTCCTCGCTGGCCGTGGAGGAAGAAGAAAGGGGAGGAGAGGGGGAGGGAAAAATAAAAAATAAAAAATTCAAGAAAATATTAAAATATTTTGTCGCTAGCCAAAATTTGCTAAATAAACTGAATTGGAACAATTGTAAAAGATTTAGGACTGAACTAGTAAAAAAAATTTATGATTGAATTGACACAATTACAATAGACTAAGTATTACCGATATTGACACGTGACACGGCACGACACGCCGACACGTCATTTCTAAAAAATAGAGAATTTCTACATGTTGAGACATGTTATACATTAAATATATTTTTATATATATTATAAATTATCATTTTTATGATTACAAATTTATAAATAAATAATCTAGAATGAATAGACGATTTTAAAGAAAATATAAAAATTATTATTTAATTATTAAAAAAAGTTCCAACTCTAGAGAAAGAGAGCGAAGGGAGACAGTGGAGCCTTCCTCAAAGCCACATTCGCCCTCACAGTCCACTTCACCAATTCTCTTTCCCTTGTTCTCTCTCTCTTTCCCTCTATTTTGTCCCGCTCATGTTACTCCCCATCACACCATCACACTCACCCAAGACACACCACTTCATTTCTCACCTACTCACCACTTCATATCTCACCTACTCTTTCTCTACAATCCCCAAAGAGCACCACATTGCACTCTTTCTCACTCTCCTCCCACTGAGTGAGCTCCCTCTAGTTCACAATGTCCATCTTGTCCTCCACTTGACCTGCACAGCCATCTGCTCCTTCGCCGCTGAGGAAGGTGGAGGCAATGAAGATGAAGCTCTTTGTGACCCCAACAGAGGTGCTCGTGGCTCTCGCAGCCGCCTAAACTGCCTCTGCCGCTAAGCCTGGCCACAGACGCCTCCGTCTTCGTCCCTACCTTCTTCACCTTGCTTTGCGTTTCTTGTTCTGAGCTCGCGTGATGAGCAATGCTCGACTCGCGTGTTGGGAGCATTGATCGCGTGTTGGATTTTCGACACTCGTTGACCGCATGTCGGACACGTGTCGGAACGTGTCAAAAGCGTGTCGGTGTCCAACACGTGTCCGACACTGACACAGAGGCCAGGAAAGCGTGTCAATGCTCGTTTGGCAATAGGTTTAAGACTTTTTTTGATAATTTTCTCCTTAATTCAATCCTAAATCTTTTTTTTTAATTCAGTTATAAATTTTTTGTATTTGTACCAATTTAGTTCATTTGATCAGCCGACGCTGGCGGAGATAGTTTTTAATGATATTTTAATATTTTTTTCGATAATTTTTAATGATATTTTAATATTTTTTTCGAATTTTTTTTTTCCTTCCTATTGTGCAGCGCTGAACAAGCATGAAACGAACACCGCCCTCATCACTATCACCCTCTGCGCTTTGTCTCCCTTCACTTTCTCTCCTTCACCACACTGGAGGAAGTCGCCGCTGCAAGCGCCACCTTCGTATTGAGCCCCCGCTCTCCTCCCTCAATCGGCCATCCACCTACCCGCCTCCCCCGAAGCTCCTCGAGCCCATCTCTGCGCTCTCCGGCAATTGCCTCAACCTGCACAACCGCATCCTCACACTCATCCGCGAGAACAACCTCGCTGCTCACACAGCACTCCATTTACTCCAATTGCTGTCCCCACAATCTGCATCCTCAACGCCGTCCTTCACGCACTCATTCGCCAGTTGAAGTATTCTGATTTCTTGTCTCTCCATAGACTCACCACTCAAGCTGGGCTTGCCCCCAATGTGATCACTTATAATTTGCTATTCCAGACTTACCTCGATTGCAGAAGACTTGATACCACGAACCTAGACCATCGCGAGGCCGCCTTGCCCAGATTTGGGCGAGGGTAGCCTCGCTAGGGCCTTGCCGAATGCAGTTGAAGGTGGCCATGGCCTTGCCAGCTACGGGCGATGCTGCCTTTGCCCGCGGTTGCCATGGCCTTGCCCAGTGGCCGGTGAGCTTCGGCGACCGTCGTCGCCACAGTAGGAAGGAAAAAAAAAGAAAAAATATAAAAAATATATCAAAATATTATTATACACGTCGGCCGATTGACCGGCCAAATAAACTGAATTGATACAAAGGCAAAAGGTTAAGAACTGAATTGGCATAATTATTATAGGTTTAAGACTTTTTTGGTAATTTTTTCTGCTTTTCCCAATCCAATTTTTCACCTCAAATGGGTACACGAGAGCAGCTAGGTAGAATAATATCCAAGCGATGAAAGGAAGACAGGAGACAAAGTAGGGAAGCTACAACAAGAAGGTGTGCATCAAATTATGTCTCGAATTTGAATTTTCGTGTGCGAGATTCGATCGGAATTAGAGGATATAGATTGTGGATGACTTTCCGCAGTGTGGCGTCTATAAAAAGAAATCATCCAAGTTGGTTATTAATTCCTTTTGATCAAGTGAGGTGAAGAAAAGAAAAGAAGAAGAAAAAAAAACGCCCTTTTGAAGACCACACGTGACCATGCCCATCTTTTTTAAACGATGAATACTCAAAAAAGAGACATTATTATGGTATTTTTTTGCTATGAAAGAAAACGAAAAGATAGGACAAGGAAGGTTTCGTCTTCTTGAAGATAAAAGAAGAAGCATCTCATTCACGATGGCTCATCCTTGTGTCTCAAGATGGCCACACGTGAAGGATTAGATAGTTGCAATGATGGCTCGTGATTATTCATGATGGCCATTCATTGCAACTCTTTCTCCTCTATTTAAGAAGAGGAGCTCTCGTCAAAAGGAAAAAAAAAAAAAAACAACGAGGTGAGAAGCGGAGAAGAAGAGGAGAGACACCGATCGATTTGCACATTGTGGGTGCGAGCGTAAATTCTAAGATTGAAAAAACACTCGAGCGTGTGAGCGATTGTAATCAAATAATTCTCCAATTCATTAATGGATTATTGGCGTTTGGCTCTCCTCGTATGCATGGATTCCGACACTCGGATCGAACCACGTAATCATTGCTTCTTGTTTTATTCCTCTCTCGATTTTCTCTAGCTCTCGATTAAATCGCAAAGTTCCAATCAGCTTCCGCGGGGTTCTCTTTTACAATAATGTGATCGTCTTAATTCCATCCAACCTCACTTTTGATAGCTTCCGAATCTCATTGAGATGATCGCTAAATCCGACGTTCTTGTATTTAATATCGACAATAGGTCCAAAAAAGTATCGAGCTAGAATCATTACCTTACCTTCGTGATGATACGGGCTCAAAGTCCTAATGGCAGAGCACGAGGAGATTTGTCATTTTCTTGGCTCAGTCTTTTGTCTTCAGCATCACTAATTCACTATAGCATCCGCGAGGAATATTGTCGAAGGCCACGTCAGCAAGTCGACGATTTTCAACGTTAGCACTTAGCACCTGTGAAGGCCCCAGTCAGAAGTTTATATAAATTGTGACTTTGGACTAAATTCAGAGCCCATTCTTGAACTCAACCCAAGCAACTCGGGCTCGGGTTTTGGATGCAATCCCGAACCCGAACCCGACTGATCATTGCGGTGCAGGAACACTGATCTGAAACTCGTGCGACTAGAAAACCCGAATCTCCACAAAACACAATGACATTTACCAACCGCACGCCCACGAAAAAGCCAACTTGTACTTTCACTGACCCATTTTCATAGACGAAATGTTTACGTGATATGGCTAACCGAGTTCTTGTTTCGGGATATTTGTCGGATGAATCCCGAGCCATGTCCGAAATCCAGACCTGATTCTCTAGATGGTAATCCAAATGAGGCCCGAACCCGATGCCCAAGAGCTGATGAAAACCTAGCAGGGTTCGAGCGGGTCGGGAACCCGACGAATCCCGACCCATTTCCGTCCGTAATGCTATTGTTAACGCCAAAGAACATCGAGAATGTCAAAGCCACACACATGGTAATCAGGCGATATCGATGGACATCAAACGACTACGACTACCTTTCTTGGCACCCTTCTAGTGAAATGCAAGGTTGGGCTTACTAGGTATGAAGGAATCTTTTGGGGGTGGCGGTGGAGAGACGATGGGACAGTGGAAGAATAAGGACATTTGGCGAGGCAGCCCCCGGTGGAATATGGATGTCCGGAGTAATATGCCTTCCTAGAGGATCATGTGATTCCTGAGAGTTGAAAGTCACTGGTGCGGAATAACACAACGTATGGTCCATGTTCACATCCATGGCCTTTATAAAAACAAAAGGAAGAACTCGCCAAAATCTCCAAACCCTACTCAGATTCATCCTCTCTCTCTCTCTCTCTCTCTCTCTGTAAAGACCTCGTCCCCGAAGATATTGCAGGAAGATGTTTTAGCCTTGGAAAAATCTCTTCATTCTTCCTGTTTTTTGTCTAATTTTGGTGGGGGGAGAGCTGTTTTGGTTTTGTCTCGTTACCTCTCGCGCAATCTTATTTTCCTGGAGAAAAACAAAAGGTGACTTTTGTTTTTTTTTTGGGGAAAAGAAGTCTCTCTTCTTCTTCTTCTTCTTTAATGCCATCTCTTTTACAACAACAATCTTGAAAAGAAGCCCATCATCACACGGAGAGTTCTCTTCCTCCCTGCCCTTTTTTGTGTCCCTTTTTGCTCACGAGATTAAAGGGGAAACCTGTTGAGAGGAAGGAGAAGCGGAGACGGAGAGGAGAGGAGGAGTGGTAATGGCGGGGAACGAGTGGATCAACGGCTACTTGGAGGCGATACTGGACGCAGGACGCTACAACACGAAGAGAAGGGGCGACGGGAAGATTGGCGGCGGCGGCGTTGCTAAGGAGATTGATGGCAATGAGAGGGAGGGAAGCTTGTTTAGCCCCACCAGGTACTTTGTGGAAGAAGTTGTCAATAGCTTTGATGAGTCTGATCTTCACAAGACATGGATCAAGGTTATTATTCTCTCTCTCTCTCTGGGTATAGACCGTTATCAGTAATTGGACCCCGACCTTTCTACGACATAACATTGTACTGTACGTTATCAACTATCTCCCGTTAGATGACATTGTGGTTGACAAAACAATCAAGTAAGTGACTAAACTCAATAGTTGAGCGATAATAACGTATGATGATCCGTCAGATCCTGAAAATTGAACGTTTGAGCATGTGTGAAGTAATGGTAGGGTTTCCTCCCCAAAAGAAAAGTAATGATAGGGTTACAAGTAATGTATTACAAAGTCAAAGAGATGTGTCATACGTCGTAAATGGGTGTATTTGAATAGATTGATCATATTTTTCAGCATTAAACTTGTATACTCCACTTATCAAATTGAATTTTGTAAAAACAGGTTTTTAATTTTTGTCTTTATTTTTCCTATTTAACTTCTTATGAATCGATCTTTCCAAAAAGACACTGCCAGTAGCATTTCAAATTTGCCAAATTAAGTGATTTTTTTTTTAATTAAGGATTACTCCCATCTGGCAGCTTCTTAACGAGTAGCAATTCAAATGCAAATGTTTGTACATTCCCTTTCCATTGGATCACTGAGCTTAATTAATTTGCATCATTATCGCTTTCACTTATTATGAAAGAAATAACAATTGTGCTCTACGGGGCTTAACCCTCTTAAATCTCTTTAAACATATTTAGGTAAGCAGCTAAATATATATCTCTCTCGCTATATATGTAACGTGTTTATACATCTTTATGCAAGAAATATTTTCTTACAATCGGTTAGTTTATTTATTTATTTATTATTCGATATGTAACATGTCGAAAAGCTCGTTATGTTCAAATTTGACAAATCTCTATCATGCATAATAATGTTCTACACAACAATATTAAAAAACCACTAGGTTCGGCCTTACAATAGTATAAGATAGGTATCCTGGCCTAGATAATTTCTTTAAATAAACAAACAAACAAAAAAGCGAATAAAATCCTAAAAATCTACTTGCATGGCATCCCACGCATAAAAGGATAAAACCCTCTAGGGAATATATTCCACTATGGTCGTGACGCATTATTTGCTGGCCCCAGCCTCGGTGCGACACTTGAAAAGTCACGTATCTAGCGGCTTCCCCCAGTTGCGCTCGGGACAAAAACCTTGTGATTTTGATTTTGTGGCCAATCACCACAACATAAAATTGGGCAACACCTGAATATTAATTGCTTAAATTAACGAATCATTTTGCGCATCCATCTCCCTCAATTAAGCGCTCCATATACCTTCACATAATTTACTAAACAAAGTCTTTTAAAGTACCACAGCATCTCTACTGTAAAACCACCTTGCAATTGATCGTGAGGGAGGAGGAACATGGTTCATTTGTGTTAGCTCGATCTACCCTTTTGACTCGGGAAAAAGAAAATCGTCTCTACAGACGGTACCGGGACATTGACATGTAGCGAACCCGATGTTATTTCCGAAAGAACGACGGGTTACCTAACTTTAACCGTACTTAAGTCGGCTAGAATCGAATAAGCCAGGACCTTTCAAATTCATACTGGCTTAGTGGGTGATTTAGCGAGTGATGCGGCGAGCAGAATCGACGGCGGTGCATGAACTGTGTTGGCTTTTTTTGCTGTTGATGTTGACGGTGAAGTGGGAATGGCGGGCAGGTGATAGCAACAAGGAATACTCGTGAGCGGAATAACAGGCTCGAGAATATGTGCTGGCGGATCTGGCATCTCGCCCGCAAAAAGAAGCAGGTAATAAATACCTTCAACCGCACTCCACCTCCTGATGCTTTTGCTTCTCTTTACTTTGATCTCTTAAGTTCGCCAACTTTTCCATGGCGAATACAAGTACCATTCCTTCAAAGTGCACTAGAAAAAGAAAAAGTAAAAAGGGTATTCTTCGGAAGAAAAGTTGTAATTTGTTAACTTTGGCAAATTGGTGATTTGGAAAGTAGGCGATGCAGAGTGGCAAGAGAAAATAAAGTGTGGGATGAAATTTTTTTGTTTTCTATCATCCTTCCGTTACATGATCGTCGGTAAATTCGACAGGAGTTAATGTCTTTTGAAAGATTATCGGTCGCAAGTTGTCGTTTTCCAAGTATGTAGTTTGCGAAAAACTGAGGCCGTGCTTGCAGATAGCATGGGATGACACGCAAAGGCTGGCGAAACGGCGCCTTGAGCGCGAGCAAGGCCGTAACGACGCGGCGGACGATCTCTCCGAGCTTTCAGAAGGGGAGAAGGAGAAAGGCGACGAGAGCAATAGTCCCGAGATTCCCAAAGGCAAGATTGCCAGGATCAACTCTGATTTGCAAGCATGGTCGGACGATGAAAAGCCGCGGCAGCTCTACATTGTCTTGATAAGGTACTTACTATTTTTTACTGAGATTGATTATTTTGGCCATATGAATGACAACTTGGGGAATCATTCCTCTAGCCAATGCACCAACAGGAGTATCATTCTTGATACGCAAGGCAAGTGTTTTCTTAAAAGCCAAGGTCAGCAAGTGCACTTTCTGATGCATGCCTAATGTGCAAATGCATGTGTGATGGTTGTGCGTTCAAACTAATAAAATCAATTACAAATTTCTGGAAGTGCCTAAACAAGCATTATCATAATGTGAAGCAAAAGAGATTATCTGATAAGCTTGGTCGTGATATGTCGGCTTTGGGAAACGTATAATGCTTATTTTGTATGTAGTATGCACGGGTTGGTTCGTGGAGAAAATATGGAACTCGGACGGGACTCCGACACTGGCGGTCAGGTAGAGATTTATAAGAAATCCATGTATAGATCAGCTTAAATGCTTCTGCTTCAACTATGGGGAAAACGGAAAAGTACCAAAAAAATCCTTAAACTATTGTATTTGTATAAATTCAGTCCTAAACCTTTCAATTAGACCAATTTAGTCCTAAATCTTTTTACATTTGTACTAATTCAGTCCATCTGACCAAAATTGGCCGGAAATTGCTTCGGACTGCTGATGTGAATAATTTTTAATAATTTTTGAATTTTTAAATAATTTTCCCTTTATCCTTTTTTTTTTTCCTTTTTTCCCTTTTCTTTCTTCTTCTTGGCCTTGGCTGGTCACCATGGCTGGCGACCAACCATTGGCGCCGGCGAGGGGCCTCGCCAAAGATGACGCCCAGGCCGCGAGGGCGACCCTCGCCGGCGCCTATGGCCGGTCGTCAGCCATGGTGATCGGCCAAGGCCAAAAAGAAGAAAGAAAAAAAAAGGGAAAAAAAAAGGGAAAAAGGAAAATTATTTAAAAAATCGAAAATTATTAAAAATTGTTCATGTTAGTGATCTGACAACATCGTCAGCAATTTTCAACCAATTTTGGCCAGATGAACTGAATTGGTATCAATGTGAAAAGGTTTAAGACTAAATTGATCAAATTGAAAGGTTTATGACTGAATTGGCATCAATGCAATAGGTTTAAGACTTTTTTGATACTTTTCCCCCGACTATGGACAATGGATTGAGACTAATCAAGTCGGAGTGCTATGGACATCTTAACGTATACACAATGTCCTAGGCTATCCTTGGTAACTAGTTTCGGTGCGATTTTCAGGTGAAGTATGTCGTTGAACTTGCTCGAGCTCTGGCTAGCACAAAAGGAGTGTACCGCGTTGATCTGTTGACCCGGCAAATCACCTCGCATGAGGTGGACTCGAGCTATGGTGAGCCCATCGAAATGCTGTCTTGTGCCGCTAATGCCGATGGCGGCTGCGGTGCCTACATTATTCGCATCCCTTGCGGGCCTTGTAACGAGTAATCACATTATCCATCACCTAGTTTATTGTGTCATATCTAAGCATGTAAGCGTACATTTAGAGCCATCAAACGGGTGAATCGAATCGGGTTTGGATCGGGTCAAAAACGGTCCAACTCAAATTGACATCTTTAACCTGTTTTGACCTATTTTCATCTAATACAAATCTAGCAATTCATACCTGACCTGACCTATATATTTAAAACACATTTATATTTAATAAAATCTAAGAAAATTTATTTCTTATAGTTTTTGAAAAAAATATATTCCTAAATATTATGGATAATTTTTATAATTAAAAAATATTTCTAAAATATTATGGATAATTTTTATATATTTTTATATTTTTCCTTTTTCCTTTTCTTTTCTCCTTCTTCCTCCTTGCTCCTTCCTCCGCCAATTGCCCCGTCGGTCATTGACAGCCGATGACCTTGCAATCGGCCACAGAGGTGGGCTACCTTGAGGCTTGCCCAAGGTTGACGAGCTACGAGGCTTTGCCGAGGCCAGCGACCTTGAGCTTGGCTAGCCTTGGGCGAGTGAGCTCACCAGATCGGTAGGCTGCGAGGCTTCGCCAGGCAGTCGCTAGCCAGTCATAGCAGAGGCCGGAGGTAAGAGGAAGAAGCCACCAAAGGTAGGAGGAAGAAGCCGTCAGAGGTAAGAAGAAGAAGAAGAAGGGAAAAAAAAAAAAAGAGAAAAAGAAAAAGAAAAAGAGAAAAATATAAAATAGATTATTCTTTCTTTTGGTGACCCACACCCATCCAAACCCAACTAAGGGCTTTTTTAATTTTAAATGGGTCGAAAATGGGTTCGACTTGTAACTCATTTTCGACCCATTTTTAGTTGGTATTTAATCTTTTGGACCCATTTTTACTTTGCTTTTAAAGAAATCTCAATCCATATACAACTCATATACATAAAATATGAGTCACAAAATGGGTCATGTCACCTCTAGCATACATTTATAGCCATGGAAGGTTTATAACATTGATTGAAACATGTTCAGGTACATTCCAAAGGAGTCACTTTGGCCTCATATACCTGAATTTGTCGATGGAGCGCTGAACCACATTGTCAACATGGCAAGAGCTCTTGGAGAACAGACTGATGGTAAACCGGTTTGGCCTTACGTGATACATGGCCATTATGCCGATGCAGGGGAGGCGGCAGCACTCCTGTCTGGTGTCCTGAACGTGCCGATGGTCCTAACGGGGCACTCGCTTGGTAGGAACAAGTTTGAGCAATTGCTCAAACAAGGAAGGCTTTCTAGGGAGGACATAAACACGACCTACAAAATTATGAGAAGGATCGAGGCGGAGGAGCTGGGTTTGGATGCCGCCGAGATGGTGGTAACAAGCACGAGGCAAGAGATCGAAGAGCAATGGGGCTTGTATGACGGGTTCGATCTCAAGTTGGAGAGGAAGCTTCGGGTTAGGCGACGGCGTGGGGTGAGTTGCTATGGACGGTACATGCCGAGGATGGTGGTAAGACTTCAACATTCCGTTTCTTGGTCACAGCCATCTAACCTTCAAAGATCTGACGCTGTTTTTCTTTTTAATTTCTTCGGCGACGTGATATCTTTCTTGGATACATGGAAATTGCCCCTAGGGTGCCGCAAGCTGTGACAAGTTTTTTGATCTGCAAGTCTCTTAAATGTAAAACACTGATCATCATGTCGGTATAGGTCATACCGCCGGGAATGGATTTCAGCAATGTGAAAGTAGAAGATTCAACTGAAAGCGAGAGCGACCTCAAATCCTTGATGGGTTCAGACAAAACTCCTAACAAGAGACATTTACCACGCATATGGTCCGAGGTTGAACTCCATGATATACTTATGAATCCTTTCTATTTCCTAGTGCCATTTTACTTAAGCACCAGACGATGGATGTACTTTCAAGTTTCATACGTGAAGGAAAGAGGATGTAAACTAATTCTTTCACGAATAAAGAGTATGACAAATCTGTCTCCTCTAAATTATTTCATTTATATTGGTTCACCTTACTTTTGCCAAACAGGTGATGAGATTTTTCACGAATCCTCATAAGCCGATGATACTGGCATTGTCCCGTCCCGACCTCAAGAAAAATGTCACGACCTTGCTGAAGGCTTTCGGGGAGTGCCAACACCTTCGAGAACTAGCCAACCTGGTAAAACTTGCATCTGATTTGCTCATACAAACCCAATGCTCTTTGCCATTAAGCTGAAGTAGTTGCACTGTATTTGATTTGTTATTGCAGACATTGATTCTTGGTAACAGAGATGACATTGAGGAGATGCCGGAAGGTAGCTCGGTCGTGCTCACGACTGTACTCAAGCTCATCGACAAGTATGATTTGTATGGTCAGGTGGCATACCCGAAGCACCACAAGCAAAGTGAAGTTCCCGAAATTTATAGGCTGGCTGCTAAGACAAAGGTAAGTTACTCTTTCACTAAGCCGATACTAGGATATTGTCATCCAAATAATCAGTCGTGCATATTTAGAAACACTCTTGTTGGTCTCTCTGAACCTATATTAACCATGTTAAAGTGATTATCAAGGTTGAATTCATGACATTTCAGTTAATGAAACATATGGCGCGATAAAGAAGATAAACCAAGTAATCAGAACAGTATGAGCTCATTTGTACACTGATGGCAATGGCACAGCCATATGTATCTATCATATATATTTTTCCTCCTTTTATCATTTTTGAAGTCAAATAAATTGTGTTCATTGGCAGCAAAATACTGAGTTAAAGTTATCTGTCTATTATTTTGGTCAAGGGAGTTTTTATCAATCCGGCACTTGTGGAGCCATTCGGTCTCACACTAATTGAGGTAAGTGCATCAGTTTCCATTCGTGAATATTCATGGTTTAAATAGCAAGGAACATTGAGTTCTCTGTAAGCTGGAAAAGTAAATGCGTTGTCACAGCAAGAAGTAATGCTTGAAAACATCAATTGATTCATTTTTCCGTTCTTGCTATGCACTGCAGGCAGCTGCGTATGGATTGCCTATTGTAGCCACCAGGAATGGAGGGCCTGTAGACATCTTGAAGGTAGAAACAACAATCCTATGTATTATTTTGTACTGCTTTGGGATTAAGCTTATCGCTCTCGATAATCATTTTGCACCTGACAATAAGTTCAACAGCAATTTTGCTTGATTCCCTAGAAGTAAATTTCAATCAAATCTGTCAAGTATTATATATTATCGAAAAGATAATAATTGGGCTTTCTGATATACTCAACCTGAAGCACATTCACAGCCACTTTGTCCTTGACCACACCAGAAGTTGTCGTACCACATTACCCTGTTGAGTACCCCAGCTTGAGTTAAGCTGCAATTAATTCTCTCGACATTTTTAGATAGCCATTTGCTTTTTTCTTCTTATGCACTAAACATTTTCACTTGTATCAGATTTTTTGGAGGGGTTTACAATTTTATTCCTGATGAAGCAATTACCACCTCATTAGCTAATGAACAAGTCTGCAGGCACTAAACAATGGCCTCCTCGTGGACCCTCATGATCAGAAAGCCATAGCAGACGCTCTTCTGAAGCTCGTGGCGGACAAAAGCCTATGGGCAGAATGCCGGAAAAATGGCTTAAAGAACATACATTGCTTCTCTTGGACCGAGCATTGCCATAACTATCTCTCCCAAGTTGATCTCTGCCGGAACCGCCATCCCACTTCCCGTTTCCAAATTATGCCGATCCCAGAAGAACCACTGAGCGAGTCACTCAGAGACGTCGAGGACCTATCTTTGATGTTTTCCATAGATGGCGAACTCAAGGCAAATGGAGAGCTTGATCTTGCAACCCGACAGAAGGAACTCATTGAAGCTCTTACAAGAAAAGTTCACCCACATGGCGGTTCTCCTTCCATTAGTCTACCAAGTAGAAGACAGAAGATATTTGTGATAGCCCTCGACCCTTATGACAGCGGTGGCTTGTTCACTAATATCTTTACAGTGACAATCAAGAATATTATGAAGGTCGCACGAGGGGACTCAGGTTTGAACAGAGTGGGTTTCGTGCTTCTCACCGGGGCAACCTTACAAGAGACATTGAATGCGCTTAAAGGCAGTGATATAAACGTAGAAGAATTCGAGGCATTATCCTGCAACAGTGGAAGCTCAATATACTATCCAGGGAGACATTTGGTAGCCGATGTGGACTACGAGGGCCATTTGGAGTACAGGTGGCCCGGTGACAGTGTTCGCTCGATGGTGTTGAGGCTTGCCATGGCAGAGGATGGCGCCGAGGACGATATCGTAGAGCTTAAAGCCGGATGCAACTCGCGATGCATCGCTTACAGCATTAAACCAGGAGGAAAGGTTAGACGTTTAGGTCTTAAGGAAAATCAAGGCGCTCAGGACTAACATTCTCTTGATGTTACTGTCAATGTTAGGTTCGAAGGATCGATGACCTTAGGCAAGGGCTCAGAATGCGAGGATTTCGTTGCAACACCGTCTATTCATGTGCAGGATCGAGGTTGAGCGTGATGCCTCTGTTTGCATCAAGAATACAAGCACTAAGGTTGGTCCCTACACACAGTACACATGACCTGCATATACTGCACAGCAACAATGGATTTTTTTCTTTCCTAATTGTCATGTTCAATCGGAATTTTGATTTGGAGATTTGAATGATAGACTCGTGGCTTTTTCTTTGTCATGTCTTCTTGATTTGGCCAAGCAGGTATCTTTCAATCAGGTGGGGAATCGACTTCGCGGACTTGGTCGTATTTGTGGGAGACAAAGGAGACACAGACTATGAGCAACTGTTGGGCGGCCTCCACAACACCATCGTGCTGAACGGTACGGTGGAATGCGGCGGCGAGAAACTCCTTCGCGGCGAAGAGAACTTCAAGAGGGTCGATGTGGTCGCGCTCAATAGCCCCAGGATTAGGATCGTAGAGGATGGCTCTGAAGAGCAGGACATTTCGAGGGCTTTAGAAAGCTTGCGGATGAAGTAATCCAAGTGCCATTGAGGTTCTGTCATCTTCGGAAAGCTTTGAAATGTCGAAGAGGGTGTCTTCTCCACCATAGCATCTGGCATCTATGACTGCAACATACCACATATAAAAACAATATGTTGTCTGCATTGGAGATCGATTTTGATGTGTTTTCAATTTCAAGTACTTATATTGTCGCTTCCAAAGTTAATTTCAGGCACTTCCGACTTATGTTAGCCTACACGAACTTTTAAATCATGTGAATCTCACGTGGATCTCACATGATCTAACGATTCATATGAAACGGATTAACACAAATCGAAAGTATCTGATAATTATCCCTACTCGAGAAGCATCGGAAATGACCAATCGTCTTCCTATCGAAAGAACACATCTCGCATTTTTTGCCGTTCGAAAACAAACCTGGTAGAAATTAGTGTGGAAGTAACAAGATGGTTACTTTGTTTAGGAGAGTATTAGCCTAATCAAACGACCACGTATTTGCGGCATGCAAGCAGGCCAATGCCTAACCGAGTCACAGACCATCCCAACCTACCAAGGACGAGTTAATTACTTCTGTCAAGATATAAAAAAAGGAAGGGATAATGACAATATGGTCCTGAAGTTTCGTCAACTGTTCAATATCGCCCTGCAACTTTACTAATTTCTTCAATCGAGTCCCTAGACGATATTTTCCAGCTCCGCCTTCACCCGCCACCTCCCTGGAGTTTCGCCAATAGGCCGCACTCCGGAAGAAGATGAAGATTTCAATGGCGATTCGGTCGTTGCGAAAATCTTTGCTTCACAGAACCGCACGTCTCGGGAATCCGCCTTCCCTCTCTCCATTCCCGAAATCCTCCGAACTCGCAGTCTCCGCCAGACCTCGCCTAATCGTCTCATCAAACGCCACCCTGAGATGGCGACCCAGAGAGCGGAAATGCCGCTGGGGCGGCTTCTGCTCCAGCAATTCCGAGCATATCAAGGCATTGGGCTCTTGCTTCTACAGCAACGGGGGTTCTGCTTCGTCGAATTACAGTGGCAGTAGTTACTTGGAGTTGACCGACGAGGAGCTGATGAAGCAGTGCGAGATGGGCACGTTCAAAGCGTCGGGCCCTGGCGGCCAGCACCGCAACAAGCGCGAATCGGCGGTCCGCCTCAAGCACATACCCACTGGTATCATTGCCCAAGTGAGTTGCTGATGTTTATGCCTTTTTGGTTCGATGGGATGATTGACTGATTGATGGGTAGCAGTAATTATCTTATAGATGTGAAGATACAGGTGTTTTTTTTTCCTTTCTTGCTACATTACTTCGGATACTATGTAGAGTGTGTTTTCGCAGGCTGTTGAGGACCGATCGCAGCACAAGAATCGAGCGTCGGCTTTACTCCGCCTCCGTACTCTCTTGGCTCTTAAAGGTGGCATTTTTGCTCTCTCCCTTTGTTTTTGTTCGTAGTACAATGTGTTAGAGGATTTATGTAATCGACCCCAATTACTGGAATATGACGCGGCTGCTACTGCTGCTTCTTGCTGTTTTGTGAAGTGAGGGCACTTGCAAATTTCTTTTGATGAACATTTGAGGTTTAACATCCTTTTTGCAATAATCTGTGAGGTCCCCAGTTATAGTTAGAATTGTAGCTCTGCATAGCTGCAGACTTTCAAAAGATTCAAAGATCTTGCCAGGTTAGTGATTAGCAGAGTACAAGTCCTTAGATGTAGAAATGTCTTGCCCCCTAGTCGAGGGATCATCAACCTAAAGTACATTATAAATACGTGATTATATTGAAACACTGTCTGCACTTATTGTGCCCGTCTCTTTCGTGATTTATGCCTTTTTAGACAATAGTACAGCAACTATAATCTCTAGAGGCCTCACTTTTGTTGTATTGAATGCTTATCTTATACTTGTTATTTTGGTCTTCATTGAGAGATAACATGGCATTCTTTTATTTTAGTAAGGAATGCCGTTAATATTGAGGCATACTCACCTCCCAAAGAGCTCCTTCAAATACTTCCACTGAAGTCAACTGTTAGAGGATCTGATTGCGGACCCCAAATTGGACCCAACAATCCAAAGTTTATGCTGGTATGCAGTTGAGGAACCTTTAGATTTGTCTTAGATGTACATTTGAAAGGGTTTTGTTATGATAAGGTACTTAAAAGCTGCTGTTCTGCAACAAACTTAAACTTTCAAAGCAAAATCCCTTTCTCTAGGAGAAAGTTACCGAGCAAGGAGCTTAGGAAAGATGTGTTGTCAATTAAAGTTATATAACCGCTATGGTTCGTTGATGGTTTAGCTACTGCGGAAGCTACTCTTAAGAATAATAATATGGAGTGTGAACTGTGAAGACGAGCTATGTTCATCAATAATCACCATGGCTAAAGAATGCTTTTTTGTCATATTAAGCATTGGTGATATCAAAATTTGGAAGAACTTTTCGAAGAGATTTTAAGACTAAATTAATGGTGGTGGCAGATTTCATGTCATCTCTAGTCATCTGTTTGTAGCTTGAACCAATTCTGCTAGGCAGTTCTTAATGAGAATGCAGTTGTCATTTTGAATGCTACCTATCATTTCACAGGGAGTGCAAGCCTTGCTGGATCTACTATCTGCCCTTGAAGGTTCTGTTTCTGAAGCAGCAAAGTTACTAGGGTATAATTCTCATTTGAATAATATTAAAATCCAAAACAAGTTTTGTTGCCAAAGGAGGTTATTGTTTGCCAAATTGTTAATTGTTTGTATTTTGAGTGGGCATGCATTAATCAAATTTGCAATGATCTGTAGAATAGCAAATCTATGATGCTGCCTCACTTTTTAAAAGTAATATTCATTTCCTATTGCAGTCTAAGCACGGGAGCATTATCACGATTGATTCTGTCAGATGACTCTCTTAGGCTGGCAGTGAATGAGTTAAGGGCATCTAAGGTAACTTTTTAATGAACTACGAGAATACTTGGGTTTTAACTTGGAGAAACTGGGCAAGTATTATTTATACAAATATGGTCAAACTGCCTCGGTAAATGATGTTTCAACTGATAAAAATCATGTATTGATTATACATCCATCCATAATGCGTTCTGATAATTTGATACTTTAAACAATGCTCATCTTAGGCTACTTTGTTTCAGTTTTACTTCGAAAGATATACATTTATATGCCTTTGAGAGCCTGCTTTAGAGAGCAGTGTTGACCTAATGAGGCATGATGTGAAAATGCTGAAAAAGCAACTCTTGTTACTGGAGAGTGTCATTACTGAAAAGCAATTTCAGTAACAGGCTATATTCTCTTTAAGACAAATGACAGTTTGGGTTTTCAAAGTGTATGCCTGTTCTTACTGATGTTGCTTTTGCACTTCTCTGATATGAATATGAGAAACTGGTCTAAGCTACTCATTTATCTTGATCATTTCAGCATCCTCAGAGTGCTTGACAAGGTTTTTTTTTTTCTTTTCAAGTCGGTGTTCTTTATGACAATGTTGTTGCCTTTCATGTCATGTTCTTTTTTAGGATAATAAATTGTTTATCCAGTCTATACCTTACCAAGATGTCAGTAGGCAGAAGTAGTGAACATCAGCAAGAAGTTATGCGAATTTCTGATTATCGATAGTAACAAGCTTAACTATTCAAACTATATTTTGTAAGGTCATTATGTTTGATTCTAAAACATAGGGAACATGGCATTTATTTCCGTATCTTTTCATCTTTCTTTAGCAAGTTATTTTATTCAGCCTTCTCTGGGTCCTCTGCAGGGAATAAAGCCTCTCAAGTGAGACATTTAAAAGCTATCCATACCAGATATTCTAAATTGTGGGGTGATAAGCGCCTTTTCTCGTCTCATGTAGAAGCCTTCAGCATGGACAGCATTACTTGTACAATATAGCAAGCTAAGCTGCCTATCCCACATGCATCATACACCTTTATACATCGTAAATACCTTGAAGGATCCTTTTCATCGGTAATTGTTCTCATTGCTTGCTCTTTGCTCCTCTGAACCAGCCTGACGTAGCTGTTATAATACTGATGCAGGATCCAAGCTAATATTTTTCAGGGATAGTCTTGGTACTTACCTGTTGACATCCTTGTAAAGTTTACTGACCAGCTCAAGTCTGAGTCTGACCAAATGTTGGTTTTCGCATCTTTTCAACTTGCCAAATCAGTTTGTGCTCGTGGTTACAACTTTCTGCTAGATGACATGAGGACAATTTTTCGCCGGATGTCCTGACCTGCTGATATTGAGCATAAAAATGACTTTCGTGTATTTGTATATGTTTATTAGAATAACATCAGAGAGATTGATAGTCATTTTGCAATATGTTATTACAAGAGCTTTTGCAGTTATTTGGACAGCACACTCTCATTGAGATATTTACTTGAGAATTCTACCTTGACTTCTTGGGACTGGCTTTTTCTGTCTACTTCAGGGGAGATTTAGCCCCTGGACTGGTACCTTTATACTATGCACGCTTCTAGATTTGATTGATGGAAACGCATCCTGATTACCATGGCATGAATGTCAATCGAAATTTCCCATGGTAGTAGTCCAACTTGGCATGTTCTGTGATCAAATCATTTGTTTGATGAAAACTTTTACTCAATACGTCCCCTGACAGCAAATGTTGAAAACCCCCCTGGTAAGGATCGTTTTCTAAATGAGTTACTATTGCAGAAATGAACTTTTCTAGATGATAGACTTAGCATGCTACATCTGCTTCAGCTAGAAATGACTTTAAGCTGTTTATGAGCAGTCATTACTAGGGGGTGAGGGCTGCCTGTATGTTGAAGCATAAATTATCTGTTTTGTGAGAAACCAAAATCATAGCACTGATGCATTTTCTTTTTCTCACCACAAGTAAGGAGGTCTTGGCCTTGGTAATTGCTACGTCAATGTACTTTTCACGGCACACCATATAGAATTCAGTCTTCCTTCCAGTTTCATCGACCTAATCCATTTAGCTTGGGTTCCTTCTTTAGGGTTTTTTGGCCAGAAAAGGTTTTTTAAGCCCTCATTAAGTCCTTTTGTCTCTTTGTACTTGGCTATGTGAGTGTAGACTTTCATATCATCTTTGACTCTCTTTTTAGAGGAAGCATATGAAGCAGGGATTTGGTTGACACAAGGAATCGTGCAAGTTGGAGTGAGGGAGAATCTAATCACGTGCGAGTGTTTGGCCACCTATCTGAGGCTTTATTCATACATGCTAGAATACAAACATTTGACAAAGATTGTGATCATAAGGCGCCGATGAATATCTGAAGGAGGGAGCTTTTTCAAAGTCAGAGACAACATGAACTGCGATTCTGCGAATTGGAAGAGAGATTGATGCAGAAGAATCCTATTCCATGAGAATGTGGTTCTCTCCACCACTATGACAACACTTTCGTTCCGTTGACTCTTTACAGTGGAACACTATGCATTCATATCCAAAACCCTTAGTCTGTGATGTCCTTCTAAAGCATTCCATTTTCCTATTCCTTCTTTAGAAGACTTTTAACATATGCTCCTGGCCTTTCATTTAAATTCTCCTAAATCCGGACGCCTCTTTGTGTCTTCTACTTTTCGAGGGGCACACTGCACGTTTTAAAATGCGGATTTGATTCCGTGGCTTCTTAAATTTTAAGTCGCCTTCTCCACTCTCCCATCGTTATATATGCGAACTTCTTACTCGGTTATTTCGCACACACTTTCCTCCTTCCATCTCCAAGCAGCAAAGTAGCAAGAGGAGACGAAAGAATGGGAGCCACTGCGCATGCCAAGCTGAGACTTGCTGCCGGTTATGTCAAAGACCGTGCTTCAGTTGGCAAAGCCATATTAAACAAGAAAAGTGGGTTGTCCGAGATTGAAATTGCTATAATCCGTGCAACAGGTCATGATAATTGTCCAGTAGATGACAAGTACATGCACGAGATCCTCTTTCTTGTCTCAAACTCGCCAGATTCGATCTTGTTTCTTGCCGAACGGATTTCTCGGCGCCTCAGTAGGACGAGAGACAGCCATGTAGCGCTCAAGGCACTCTTGTTGACCCACCGTCTCCTTCGTGGAGGCAACCATGGCTTCGAGCGTCAGCTGCGTAGTGCGCACTTTTCGGGCCATCTTCAGATGAGTCCTGGCCGGTCATTCACGAGAAGCTCCGATCCCCTGGTTTGCTTTCTTCACAAGTATGCGGCTTATCTCAATGAAAGAATGGGGTGGATCATAAACCCTGGTGGGAAGCTCGAACCCGTTATGGCTCCAGGATTGGATTTCGGGTGTTACAGAGAAAGATCATTGGAATTGGTCTTTCACAGATTACCAAAGTGTCAATTATTTATCGACAAGGTCCTGGAATGTTCACCTTATGATGATTTGCCCTCAGATAGGCTGGCTCAAGCAGCTATGTGCAACACTTTGAAAGAGAGCTTTCAAGTTTATACGGCGTTCTGTGAAGGCGTGGCGGCTCTCATGAACATGTTCTTTGACTTGACCCTACCAGCGAGAGGCATAGCTTGTGACATACTCAAAAAGGCATCTCAGCAGAGCGTAAAGCTTCAAGAATTGTACGGAAAATGCAAACGGACGATAAGAATTAGGAACTTGGAGTACCCTTCGGTCGAAGTCATGACCATGGATCATGTTAAGGCATTGGAGGAATGCTTAAGCAATATCCCCATCGGAGTTTGCAATTCTCTAAGAAGTACGTCGATTTCCAAAGGACTTCTGCATTCGGGTTTGGATAAATTAGAAGAGGTGACGGTGAAGATGGAGTGGAAAGAAAGGGAGGATGCTAGGCTAAAAAGGGGTCTTAGTTATTCATCTGCTACTTTTGTTTCCTGGACAATGGAGACGAAAATAAGTAATGTATGGGTAGTATTTGAAGATGAAGATACTATGGACTCATCTTGAGATTAATGAGATCAATATTTGTCTTTGATGTACTGCAAACGCATTTGCACTCTCAAGTGGTTATAGCCAAACCCATTGACGTTTTAATCTGAATCACTTTAGACATAAAACACAGATCCAATGAAAAATTTCTACTTTCCAGTCCGGAGGATGAAGCATACAATGTTCCAAAAACTATTCTCACAGCAAGATGAATTACAGCTTTGAAATATCTATTCACAGAAGTTGAAAGCCTCACATAGAATCAGAGGTAATGGAGGAACTTGATGTCCATTCGATCTCCCCTCCCCAATGTCACGAGAAATGAGCCACTGATTCACTCATTTGAGTCTTGGCTCATGGCAAATCCCTCTCTCTCCGAGAATGGAAGAGCATAGCCCTACGTAAATTTCATGCCATGAGATTTTGGCCCTGATTTAGACTGGGAAATGCCAGCAGAAACAAGTCACCCAGCTTTTGAATGATAGAATTTCCCGTCATGCATACCATACTTGTGATGCTACTTTTGGTTCACTCTGATGAACTCTCTCCTGGAAAACGGAAGGAAACGGATTCTACTTATCAGAGTAATTCAGCAGTTTCGCAAATATTTTCCAATAATTCCAATTGTGAACAAGTGCTAAAGGCACACAGAGTTAGGGTATCTGTGGAAGTTAGGCACAAGACAACCATACTTGAATAGGATCTACTCTATACACTGTGATCACACGAGACAACCATTGTATATTTAGCAAGAGTATACAGCAAAAAGATTATTAACAATCTTAAATAAGAACACATTTCTCAAGCCTGTAGAAGTTAACTGTACAAAATCAATGGTGCAAAGCTTCTTTTCACATCCAATTGCACCAATTGCCCCCCTTCAAAGTGTCCAAAAGGGTTTAACTTGCAATATATGTTATGTATTATAACCAGCTATGCTTTATCACCGAGTACAGGAATGGCTCATTGTCGTAAATGTCATGCAGCTTCGAGCTACCCCAACCATTTAGAAAGAATAACCTTCTTCAAGACATTGTGTTCTGATATCTTGCATCAAATGTTGAAGTACAGTGGGTTTACTAGTAACAATAGCATCGACATGCTCATACAACATCTTCTGCATGGAATCCAAATCATCGACGGTCCATGCGTATACCTTCTTCTTCCTCCTTTAAAAGAAACCAAAAATCCAGAAATTACAATTTGTACCTTAGACAATTAAGCTGTCAAAACCATTGCACCAGCAAATCATGAGAGATTACCCACGTTTTTGTTTTGGGACCATCATGCTATTAAATAAATTGTTAGAAGGGACAATTTTACAGAAAAGAGAAATTTCGGGAGCAAATTACAACAAGGACCTGTTGAATCTCCTAGAACATGCAGACATAATTATCACATAAAAACGTTTGAAAGTGGCATAAGTACTACATTCTACAGTCGAGGGTAGTGAGTGAACCATTCTCCATATTTCAGGAGGCTAAGGAGCAATTTAAGAAGTCCCCTCCCAGATGACCCAACAAACAGAGAGAAATCAATTGTAGGTTTTTGAAGTAAATTACCTGTGAAGAGTTCTCATCAGCCTGTCATCAATCAAAGGATGGTAAACACCAACTACTCCAGCTCCTTTCACCCTCAAGAGATTACTTCTTAGTCCAGTGGATGGATCTTTCATGACAATGTAGCCTACCTACAAATTAATCAAGTAGCCTATTGACTACCAAAAGCACAAATGAAAAGAATTTTTTTTGTTCGAAGAAAAGAATATTTACCACTCTAGCATAATGATGAAACAGCCTCTTATAGCAGCGAAACAAATTTTTTACAGTTCCAACAATGTAATCTAGCTCGATAAGTCCTACGTGTTTAGATAGAGCAAACGTTATCAGGTACCCTTACCACATGCAATGATGGCAGGGGGTAAAACTACCCACAGATGCAAACAGGATATTATACTTAATTTGATTTATACTTCTTTTAATCAGACAAAACCGAACTGACCACAAGTCTAGTCATCAAGTAGATTTAGCCCAAAAAGTTGACACCATGGGAAAGTCAATAGGATTAGTAAAATTCTGATTGAGTCCCTCGCTCAACATTTAACCATATTTACGAAACGATGAAACAAAGACAATTCAGAAAATTAGGATATACATCATCTCGAAAGATTGTCTGCTATAGCAATAAGAAAAATCATCTCTCAAAATCTTATTGCAAAACTTTCCAATGCCACAAGACAATCCTGCCACCTGAAGAAAAGAAAAAAGTGAAAAGTTCTTACCGTCATATTTGATGACAGTTTAATTACTTCTCTGACTAGATCATCATTTTTAGCCCACACGAGGCAATTGTTGCATTCCGTCATCTCAACCTGAAACTCAAAAGGTTTGTTATTCATTGCTCCTGGAGGTCATATGTTTTAACAATGATTTCACTGTCAATCTCTTGATTGTCACTCCCAAACTTATATCAACTCTTCATGATAAATTCCACAAAAATTACTTATCAATTCCACGAGGTGAAAGATTATTCAAACTCATTGGGAAACAAGAAAATTTTGTAGAAGTTGTACCAAAACTGCACATAGAACAGGAGAATCAGATATTTCAAAGGTAGATCACCTTAACGTGTCATTGCTGGGAAGGAATGACAGACAGGTTCAGAAAGGAGCATGCAATTGGGTACCTTAAGGTATTCCTAATTCAGGTTCTAGTGACTTCACAAACTTTCGAAGTAGATTCATAAGCTTGCGAGAGGAACATGCAAAGTGCAGCCAAGTGGCACAGCAACAAAGTTCTGTGATAGGTAAGCAACAGAAATCTTGTTACTCTCTCTAATCTAGCTTACAGTATCTATTACTTATGGTTAAGATGTGGTTTTTACACCTAAATTTGAGGTTGCGTATGGAATTTAGTAGCTAAAGGCATTGGCACGCTTAAGAATATATTTGTCAGCTTGCTTAGAAGTTCAACTAGCTTTAATAATTGAAGAAGATCAATAATAACCAGCAGTTAAACAGGCATGACCTAAGACAGAAGCTAATATAACTCACATGTTGTTCCATTATTGACACGAATAATTGAAGTCTTCAATGGTTTTCACAATTGCTTCTCAACCAGATTTAGAGTGTTATCATAATTTATCACCTTCCTCCTTCCATAATGAAACTCCTAAACTCTGATTCTTCTTTCATGAGGTTACATATCCTGGATTTCCAATTTATCAGATAATTCAAAGAAATTACGATAGACCCCTGTTGTTTGGAAATTACACAAACATTGCATTTCAAGAACAATATATCCACCCAATAAACTTAACAATGTATCAAATCTTTTTATATTTCTTGTATGAAGCACATGCGAACCACTCTGCATGCATGTGTACAAAGTCCAAGCCCAATAAGTACAAAAATATAGTGTGAAACCTTGTCGATAGGAAAAGAGCGTAATTTCTGAATAGAGGGTGTGTAGTAATTTAACCAGAATGCAACAGGTTGCAACATAATTATCTATCTTCTAATAAAGAAATTGAGAATTTTGAAAGTGTTAACTGCCTGCCTGATTAAATTGGAAGAGTAAGCTCCTAGATAATCTGGTACAGGCCTTTACCGTCATGTTCAGGAGACCTAAGAGGTCACCCACCTGATGAACGTGGTCTGCTCATAACAACAAATTTGAGTCTTAGAAGAAGCGCACTATGTATCCACATTCGGCTAATATCCTTGGTCTTATCGTAGGCCCAGTAGTCAGAATCTCACAAAAATGAGAGCATAAAAGTAAAGCTACTGTTCAGAAAGTTATTTGGTGATATGGGGTATTTGCTTGCAGAAAGCTATTTACAGTTTTGAATATAGTTGTTTGATCACACAGATCTGTTCTATTTTTGGTGATCAAGACAACTTTTTCATGAATGTTTCTGGAAACAATCTCCACCCAAGAAACAACCTATATGGTCAACCCAAATATATGCAATCTATCTATTTTCAGAGAGAGAGAGAGAGAGGAACCAATAGGCACTCACAGCAGAAAGGATATCCTTTGCAAGTCCACTCTCATATGATGGAGGGCCAACTTTGGCGTCGAGAATCACCTGCCGAACTGATCTTGATACTAACTATTTGATCATCAGGAGTATAGGGAAACCCCATCAAAAGGGAGGAATATAGCAAAAAGAAACTGAAGAAAATGCTAGTGCATCAAAATCAGATTCAGAGGTCTACATATAGGTAAGATACCTTCAAAGCTTCCGCAGCAGTGAGAACTTTGCTATCAGCAAACTTCAGTGAAGACTGATTGATACTCTCAAGTTCTTTGATCTGCAACAAAAAGCTAGAAGAGAATCTCAATCAGAATTTAAGTAGAAGCCTTCCACTGTAAAAAATTCCTTCAGGAGATAGAAGGCCAATTTTTTGGATGTAGCGGACATATAAAGTGTGAAATCCTCCCAAAATAAACTCCCCGTTGATAATTTTTTTCCAAAATTAGACATCTTAAAGGAATACAAATTAGATGGCCATCTCTAATTGCCACATCGAATTTTTCCAATGTAATATCTTCCTATTGGGACTATGTTAGGTCATGCATGTTTGTAAATAAGATAAGTCTTTTCAGCTGAAAATGAAATCATCGTCCGCCCCTCCCCCCAACCCCAAATGTCTTTGACACTTAGGAATCTGTTCTTCTTGATGTTATTGCTGCTGCCATTGTTGTTTTATAGATGTTGAGGTCGTGATATGCTGTTCGAACCTGTAAATATTTTTAAAAAGAATTTCTTTGACAAAAAGTTGATGAACTGAGATTAAACCCCTCTAATAGAAAAGTAAGTTGGAAAAGGAGACAATCTTCCCTGTTACAACAGACTCGTTAAGATGCGAGAAGATTAGGAGGTCTAACATACGGTTTACGTTGACAAATTTACTTAGAGCAAGAATGCATTGGAATTTTCTCAGACTACTTAAAACATTGTGTATGCAATCCATATTTTGTATTTTAAATGTTTCATTTAAGTATCTTTGCATGCCAAAAGCAACCATTACTGACTCGACCATACTGACCTCTTTAATGCTCAAGTCACCAACTCTGGAAGTGCCATCAGCAGATATCCGCTGCAGATCCCTGCCATTGAAACTTAAAAATCAGGATTCTCTCTTGCTTGGTTCAACGTAGATTGCCAACCTAGGATACCTCAATTGCAAAGACATTACGAGGCCAATCTTCTAATTGAACTAATTCATTTACTTTCAACCGGTACAAAGTCTCACTTTCCTCCTGCGAACTTAGCACAATTTGTCAAAGCAAGTAGCATTTTGTCCCAATATTTGAAAAGCTTGTGTGCTTATTCGGGTACAGCTGGATGGTTGACATTATCTCAATGACATAGCAATAGATGAGGTTCGCTGTTCACATAAAGCAAGAATTCTGATATATTTAAGGCGTTTAGCATACTATTAATTTACATACAGGAAGACTGTCGATGAAAAAGTACCACAAGTATTTTCTTACGAGGTATTAAACATAAAAGACAAATATTATCCATCTACTATTAGTCTTTCATTTGCGCTTCTCTTTTCTCTCACCCCCCAAACAACAAATCTCTAGATCTGTCCCTGGTAACAATCATTTAAGAAATGAAGAAAACAATCAGACACATGGTAGTAGCAAAAGAGTGGATTTTGGGTCCTAAGCTCACATATCCTCCTTCAAAGACAATATATGCATATTACTTGAAAAATCTACTTCCAGGAAACTACTGCATCCAATTCTGCTAAAGTCACCAGCGGTACCTAGCATGTCACCAAAGTCTATATAAAACCCCTAATCATGCATTACATCTATGTCAAAAACCAATTTCCATTCAAATTAAATTATGTTTAACCCAAATTACTGCATAAAGGGACATCATGAGCAAAACTGATGAACCTTTTCCTTTTAAAGAAGAAAGAAAGAAAGTCATAGTTCAAGGCTATTACGTGATAGCATTGTGAGAAACACACAAATGAAGAGCTCAATCACATAACAAGATATCTGAAAGAGAAGTTATAAAAGTAGTTAAGTACTGAAGTATTTCCTTGCAAAAATGTCGATCACTTATGGCAGAATCAGGATTGAAGCAGTGAAATGTTACATACGAAACAACAGTAGCTAATTTACCTGTCATGTAGGGCAAGCAACACACCATCGGAAGACCGAGAAACATCAATCTCAATGCAGTCTACCTGGGAACGAAGAGCATCTTGATATGCAGCCATCTGCAGAATAATAGAAAGAAAAATAACTCATCGATTCAAACTTTCCAAAATTGACAGAGTGATGCGGAGGAGGCCTAAAACTAAATAATTTTGTCATTCTCTTATCATGGTCCCATATCCAGTGAAGAGGAAAAGGGCCTGGTTCCTCTGCAGTCTGCAGCAAGCAAATGCCTTTCCTTTGTGCCGAACTTTTGTTGATTGAGTCACTTGCCTTAACTAGAGCCTTGCGCCATTTAGAATAAAATCTCGACACGTTGGATTTTCCCACCCTGGCTCAACAAACATCTTCATTAAACAATCTAAAAAGAGGTGGATGCTCACTGTGTTGGCAAAGGCCTTAGACAAGTCACCACCATGAGCACAAACAAGAGGTGGACTGTTCAGCCAACTGCACTTCTTTAATTGTGCCTGCATGATGTTAGGAAATTCATTAATGCAGGCAGCAGGCCCAATTATGTTGACCAATACAATCATGAGCAAGACTTCCATTTGACCTCAACAAAAAGAATCATACTGCATCGCCCATACAATCTAACTCAAATAGATGCAGTCAGAGGATGACGAGTAAAATCATAATTTAGAACCGAATGAATCAAATTAATTGATGGATTTTGTTAAAAGTTCCCCACAGGCACAGTTGAGTAACCAAATGAGTAAATCTCACAATTTCCAAACATTGATTGTCGTTATGATATGCACAATCAATGCTTTAAGATCCAAATATTTCCTCATTAAGCACATCCAACAAGTGCTCCGGAGGCACTTGTTAAAAAGACCCTTTATGATATGTGGCAACTCTCACATCAACGTTAAGGTAGCTTCCACACAACATCCAGGAAGCTTGGGTTTGGAGTAACTGAATTCAGGCCAATGCAACATGAGTGAACCCTCATCACACTTTCATAGGCAAGAGCGCCATTTATCAAACCAACACCAGTGTTAAGTCAGTAATAGAACACTGTATATCCCTGTGAGGATACAACAGCACAAGTCTATTTCATTAACATTTGCATACTACTCCTTAGCTGTTGTATTTGCTTAGCCATTATCACTTTTTCCAAGAATAAGCCATGTACTTAAAAGCGAACCCCTCAGCCAGAAACATCTGAAACCAGGACATCATATTCAAAGCTCTTACTTGGAGTCGGAAATATATGCATGACGGAACAGCGATAGGTGTTAACTAATGTCCCAAACTTCCAAACATCACACTCTTGTTTGACATTTGGAAGTGTTGCCAAAAGAACATTCCTCAAACTATCACATGTGAAGCACAATCATTAATGTAGCACCACTTGTGGTCCTCAACAACTTAAGATGAACATATTTTAAACTATCGAATGAAAGCATGCAGCCACAGACAGGAAAACAAGCGGCGTTAAACTTCCGAGATTTTTGGTAAGATAATCACTTTACAAGACACATATTTCATGAGACATGCCAGAATAGATAAGAAATGAACAGGACAAGTTCCAGCAACAAACATATGTTGGTGAACAAGAAGGGATAGTGTCACACTTTTCCCATTATCTCTATCACAAGATAACAACTTCTCGCTACAACACTAAAGCCCATCATTCCAAATGTCCAAATCACTAGGACAACTTTCTCTCATCTTATCTTTAATTGAAACCAACCTCGAACTTGAAGAAATCAAGACCGAATATGGAAGCCTAGTTGTGATTTTAGGATCAAGATAGTGCACAGACTAAAAAGATACGAAAATGGAAGTTCAGCAACGACTCCTACAATTTACCTAAGAAGAAAAACAGAGACAGATATCTGAGGATATTTGTTTGAGTATATTGCAGTGGTAAACTTGGGATTTGGAATCTTGAGTAGGCAAATTTCCAAATAGAAAGCTATAGAGTAATAGGTGAAAAACGTATGCAAGTGCACTGATGGCTTCTTATTCTATGCGATCTCACTAAATCGTAATGAGATAGGTGCATTGAGTACATTAGAATCTTTGCTTGCACGGAATATCGGATGTTACTACATTGTGCATGCTATTTGTTTACTGCTAAAGTAGCAATGGTCATGAAGAGTCTACTAGAATATATATGAAAAGTCTTAAAGTTTTGATATTTGGTCAGGAAGCCTCAATTTGTCCGTTTCGGACCAATAAGCTAGAAAAAGAACATAGTTTTTTTGTAATCCTCACACTAAACTACTCAAAGAACACTGATACCAATGCCAAGTAATGTTTTCACTAACCAGGACTCACACATGACCTGTACACAACTAAGCTTTTGCCAACATTGGAGACAGAAAGAAGAGGCACTAGGCAGGGCACAGCCAATTGACCGACCAAAAGGGTACATAACAAAGAAATAATTACCGGAGATGAAACGCCAGTGCAGACATTTTCTCAATTGCATATCTTTTGCTTCATCCTAAACAGAAAAAATACTTTCTTGGAGCACCGGAACACAGTACAGAAGAAAATAGGATATGGGTCGATGCATTAAGCCAAAAGTTCCTAGCTTTGGCCCGTAATCAATGTCTGGCGAACAATATATGCACGTACGAACAACAAAAGAAACAGAACGCAAGTTCAACTCTTTGGGGGCATGCAATGCGAGGTGAGGACAAAGATGAGACCTGACGGAGGGTCTTGAGCCGGAAGTGGAAGAAGATGGGAGGGAGGAGAGCGATGAGGGCAAGGCCAATGATGAAGATGCGAAACTGTCTTCGCCATGAATGTCTTGTCAGTCTGATTGGAAATCGATGTGATCCAACGCCTCCTAGCTCTCGCTCTCGCCTCCTTCCCAAGATCGCCATGTGTAGAGATCTCCAGGAGACGAAAGAGATCGTCTTCTTCTTTTCCCCCTTTCTTCTTCGCTGGTATGGTGTGTACCCCAGAAAGCTCGCGTCGCTTCCCTGCTGGTTTGTTGCCGGCAACTGTTGATTCGCGATGAAGCTTTTTGCATATGTGGGGTTTAAGGAAGGAGGCTGAGCGAGCGCCTTTGACTAACTTGTATAATTTTACCATTACGTATCTTTAGATATTATGGCCAAAGATTTTTTTATTTTTTTTTCGCATAAATCACTATTGAGATGCAAAGTCGCTTGAATTGAATTAGGGTGGGTTCGTTCAATGTTCCTTTGCGAAATGCTCCTTTGCGAAATGCTGAACGGTTTGACAAATTTTTTCGAAAAAGCATTCGACCAAATGTTAACCTGAAAAGGCTGAAATGTTGAATGCTGGTCCCTCTAACATTCAGCATTCAACATTTTAACCTTCCCAAGGCCAGTATTTAGCCGAATGCTCCTTTGAAAAAAACTTACTAAATAGTTCAACATTTTGCAAAAGAGCATTCAGGCTGAAAGCTCCTTCCAAATGCTAAATCAAACCCACCTTTAATCCGTAATATTTCAAAAACCTTTCCGACTCAAAAATCACATGTTAATTTACATTGCAACTATCTCTATAGTGTCATGACCGTATAATAGGTATTATCAAGCGAATTCACATATGTATGTGCGATAGTATAGACAATCAGAATACATCACAAGTTCGGCTAAATCAAAAAGAAACTAAAAATCGAGAAAAGGGGGGAAACGGAATGCTCGAAATCACTTGATTTAAGTTCACTCAAATTGATTGTGGACCTAATAAAGTAGTGGAGAAAGTATGTACATTTTACTTACACGAGCATATTAATGCAACATTCATGATCATCTCTATCCATTTCGTTGCACTGCAGAGCTGGAGATCGAGCTGCAGGCGGAGTCCAATGAATGGTTGATCTCAACATTGCTACAATGAAATTGTAGACCGACTCAATTTATGAAAGCAAGCCATAGATCTCTCCTCCTCCTAGAACGATGCCTCACCATGACCCAGATGAAGCAAATTCAGTCTCACCTCGCCGTTTCCGGCACCCTCCTCGACCCTTACGCCGCCGGCAGAATCGTCGCCTTCTGCGCCGCCCACGATTTCTCGTACGCCCGCAGGTTCTTCCGACATCTTCCTCGTCGGTGTCGAACCGCCTACGTCTGCAACACCATGATCAAAGCTCTCGTGGATGAAAAGGAACACACGTCTGCTCTGGCTCTGTACAAGAGCATGGTGACGGATTCTGGTTTCTTGCCCAACAACTACACGTTCTCGTTCTTGCTCGCTGCTTGTACTCAGCTCGGCGATGTTTGCTCCGGCTCTAGTTACCACTGCCAAGCCATCAGGCTGGGATGGGAATCCTATGACTTTGTGCAGAATGGGTTGATCCATCTGTACGTCACTTGTAATGCTCTTGAATCGGCTCGCAGAATTTTTGACGCGAGTATGAACCGAGACGTGATTACCTGGACTGCTATCATTAACGGGTATGTGAAGTCTGACCAAGTCGACGTCGCGCGCAATCTGTTCGACGAAATGCCAGACAAGAATGCCGTTTCTTGGAGCGCGATGATCAATGGGTACGTGCAGGCTGGCCTGTTCAGGGATGCTTTAGAGCTGTTCAACGCCATGCAGACTCTTTCCGGACTTCGTCCGAATCATGCCGGGGTTGTGGGCGCGCTAACAGCCTGTGCCTTTCTTGGTGCTCTGGATCAAGGAAGGTGGATACACGCGTACGTGGACAGGACGAAGATGAAGCTAGATACGATATTGGGCACTGCGCTTATCGACATGTACTCGAAATGTGGTTGCGTCGAGACGGCTCGTTGTGTTTTCGAGGAGATGGAGGAGAGAGATGTGTTCGCCTTTACTTCCTTGATTTCATGCCTGGCAAATCACGGTCGCAGTGAGGATGCGATCGAGTTGTTCGGGAGGATGCTGACCGAAGGAGTTGCGCCGAACGAAGTTACTCTCATATGCGTGCTGAGCGCTTGCGGTAGGATGGGCATGGTCGACCGCGGTTTGAAACTATTCAGAAGTATGAGCGAGAAATACAGGATTGAGCCGGGAGTTCAGCATTACGGGTGTTTGGTGGATCTATTAGGTAGAGCCGGGATGCTGGAAGAGGCAAAGCAGGTAGTGAGAGGTATGCCAATGGAGCCCGACGCCTATGTTCTCGGGGCATTGCTCAACGGATGCAGAGTTCATGGCGATGTGGAGTTGGGAAGAGAAATGGTCGCGAGCATAATTCAGAGGCGGCTCGACCACGGCGGAGTTCATGTATTGCTTTCGAATATCTATGCCTCAACAAGCCAGTGGGACGATGTCGTGAAAGTGAGGAAAGGGATGGAGGAGAACAGGGTCAAGAAGGTACCGGGATGTAGTTCGATCGAAGTGAATGGCGAGGTCTGCGAGTTCGTGGTGGGAGACCGGTCCTTTGCGCTCATCAAAGGGGTCACGTCATTGTTACGCGGGATTGAGAAGCATTTGATGTCTCTTCGCCTGGAGGAGGAGGGCAACGCAGGAGTTGCCGACAATTGTTTCTTTTAACATGCGTACCACCGTTGCATAAATTCAACAAGAGTAGAGCCCAAACGATGGATTCAATAAGTCCGTGCCATTCTATCTTCTTTCACTTTATGCATGTTGGTGAGATCTCTCTCCATGTATATCACCGTTGCTCAAATTCAACTAGCCCGGAATTGGAGGGTCCCTAATGTTATACTTGCAACTAAACTAGCCTATATATCTGAATTTTTTTCTACTGTGATCCGAGTCAATTTGGGCTATTTAAACTAAAAGGTAGGAGTCTTTTTATGTGTCATATATAATTCCACATGGCACCCAAAAAATTGCCAAGTGGCTTCTTCCCAACCATTGGTATCATAAGAGTAACCAGACCCGCCCCTAAACCTAACACTACCAAGAAAACACAGATTCGAGCTGGGGTTGTCTTCATGAAACAAGATACCTTCGATTCGTGCTGCAAGAAGGTTTCTGCCTTCCTGCTGCTCGGTGAAAGTGAAATCGAGGGAATTACTTAACAATGGAAAGAATTATCCCGGCAATGTAGCACGCTTTTGGATATTCTTGCGGACGCAGAGTTAAGAAACAAGCCTTTCATTGGATCTTACTAGTTGGGAGAACATAAAGCACCGGGCATCAATGACAAGGCAGAAGATCTTTTAATTCAACAAGTTAGGCAACTATATGTAAGAATTTGCCAGTTTTACATATACTTGTTTAAGACAGACCTAAAACTAAGTATGAAACGCCATGCTTTTTGGAACCGAAAGCATTAGCAATAGTTCCATTGAGATAATTTTATGTAACTGAACTCTTTATCAGTAAAAACCTTATCAGGTAAAAATGCATAAACAAACTATACAGAGCAAACTTGCATTCTATTTCAAATGGAAGAATATGACCATAAGCAGTGCGGTAATTATGGAGAGCAAGATCCCAACGTAAGCACACCCACCAGAAGTTCATAGGGAGCAAACTGAAACTCATACTTCATTGCAGTAGCCTAAGAGAAATTCAATCTGAATATATTCTCAGGATGATAGACTTGAGAGATACTGCGTTCCAAACAAGTAGCAATTTCATAAACTTGAGTGATACTGCGTTCCCTACAACTTCTCAAAAAGTTCTGAAGTACCTTCTGGTTATTGACTACCAATGATGAGATCTGGTCATCACACTCTGATTTAACAAAAGGGCATAGATAGCATGGCGTATTGTCAATACTTTTTCACAATAAGTATAGAAAACCAAGCCACAAGCCAGGTAAAGATCCATCCAGGATGTAGCATAACCTATTCTACAATAGTACGTCCCCTACAGCATTTCTCATGCTCCACAAAGGACCACGTACTTCCCAAATTTCCATTTGTCAAACAAAATTTAACTCAGAAGGTCCCACTATAACATGGCTTCTTTATGATCCCCGGGTCACAACTATCACTACATTCACTGCTAGGGAAAACAAGATATTTTTTCCACCCTCTTTGACTCACAACAAGGCATAAGAATAAATGACAAACTGAGGTTATCTAGAGGACAGACAGTCATACTTCTGTGAAACACCGAAATATATGCTACATTGGACTTCGAAATTGTGGAGCTCTACGTTTAAATCTCCCAGGATTGCTTTCCCAAGGATGGTATATCCCTAACAAACATCGCCATAACATACCACCCACACACCATTTCTCAGAAAGGAGCAAAAAACTTTGGTTACAACTATCCTACAACTCTGGTGGGAACTTGGAAACTGTTCTAACTGGTATCCAGAGTGGTTGCACAAGGCAAAAGAACAGTAGTAGGATTAAATCGTAATCTAAAAGTTCCAACTTACATACCTTACTCCTTAAGCTTGGATGAAGTCTAATATCCTAATGATTTTCAGAAACATTCTTTCTCTTTCCCGTTCCTAGAAGCTCTCCCAGCACTAAAAGCTCAAGATCTGATGGCAGTAGTGCCACCATGAAGCAACAAGGTTTCCAGTTGATCCTCATTATCCTCCAACCCTCAACATTTTTTTTGAAATTCAAAAGAGAAAGCCCTATCAATAGACAAAGCCTTATTCGAGTTAGCCATCTTGAGCCAACAGATTCTCAGATTTACAACGATACCATTTGGCTAACATACCCAAGACCGTCCAGGTAAGATTTTAAACTGAACAAAGTGTGCCACTATGCAGCCAAGAGTCCCAATACTACACCACGGAAATGAAGCTTGATCATTGAGAGTAAGCTTCTTCTTTTTACACTGTTTAACAGGAGAAAATCGAAAGGAATTAGGAGGGGCAAGCACACCAAGAAGGTGAAGGATGAGAAACCAGGAAGTAAGTCGAATGCCTTCTTAGACTCGAAACTTGGACAAAACAGGTAACAATGAACAAGAGCATGGTTTCATTAAAGCCAATAGGGTGGCCACTCTCAAAACCCTCGTCGCAAGTATAGAGCAGGATCCACAGAGGAGGGCAAATCATCAAATCCACTTCAAGGAGGAACTAATGTATAATCCTAACATGAAAGGGAACCAACCCAATTGATTTCTTACAAAGCCCCATAACATAATGAGAAATTAACAGCATCAAACAAGAGGTAATCAAACAAATAAGCCACGTCAAGAAGAGATCTAAAACGCAACTGATGCTTTAACTTAATTGCAGGCTAGATTAAGAACCGAAATTGAGCGATTGTTAGGGACAGATATCTAAAAACAAAGTGATAGTCTTTCCGAGCAAAGCATCAATCATCCAGAATATAAGCATGGAACTTACACAAGACGGAAGACAGAGTAGACCACACAAATTATTTAGACGATTATAAGGAACTGTTCATACAGCATCTACAAGCTTCAGGCTTTAGTTGGGGCTGGGAAGGCATCTGCAGCAGGAATTTTGACATAACCCATCTTCTTAGGGCTCGCATCCTCATCATCGGACTCCTCCTGCAAATCATCTCCGCGGTGGCTAGCGAAAAGAGACCAGACCAGGTACATGGTGGCTGCGGTTAGGGCACCGCAACCGACACCGAAGAGCAAGGCGACGACGACGCTGAGGATGTCCACCGTTCGGTCGCGCAGAGAGCTCAGATCGAAGACTCCCAGGGGCACCGACCGCTGCTGCCGCTGCGGGAGTTGTGGATAGTGCGGGCGCGGCAGCTCCAGCTCTCGGGAAGGGAAGACGCGGTGATCGAAGAAGAGTATGGCCTGCTTGCGATCGAACTGGCGATCGGAGGCGTCGAAGATCGTGATGAGCTCCTCCGACGAGGAAGAGGCAGAATCGATGACCGGGAAAGGGTGGTCGTGGTGGCGGAGGTGGTGGTGGCGGAGGGTGGCGGGATTCCCGGTGAAGGAGAAGGAGTAGGCGATGAGGAGGGTCTTGCAAGGCCTTGCGTGGACAGAGAGAGAGAGGAAACCCCATTGGAGGACGATCGTCAACAACATCAAGGGGAGGGAGGCACGGCCTATCGAGGCGGACGCCATGGAAGACGAGGAGGAGGAGGACGGAGGAGGGGATTTTCCAAAGTCAACAAGTCAAAGCGAACGAGGAACCACCGATTACCTGATCCTTTTCGGAAGGTCATCGTCATATATATATCGAGGCAAAAGCAAGGTATTTGTGTATAATTTACTTTTTTTAAATAAATAAAATTCACATATCTTTGTCATCACTCGAGCTTGATTAAACCCCGAAAGAGTCTGATTAATAATTCTTCACCGAAACGTGTATGATCAAGTCATAAAATGTATGAATTCCCGGTAAAATTGATTTCCTGACTCCAACAAAATTCTATTAGAAACGAACATCGATTTTCATGTTCAGTTTGATAATATCGAACTTGGACTGTCAAATCCCAAAACGGAAGCTCGAAACTCGATTTTTTACACATAAAAGGTTGATTGCCTATTTGATTAATGGTGTGAAAAATGACAGAGAAAGAAGAAAAGTTAAGATTTTCAAATCAATTTAATCAGTTTTAGAAAAAATAAAAAAAAACCTTTAAAAGAATACATAACCCTCAAGTGCATGATGATACCCTTAATTAAAAACGTAGATCAATTGAGGAAATCACACCATTTTAAAGGTGACTGGTCAAATTATCGTATAAGTACTAAATAATTTCAAGTATTGTTTTCTCTCTCTCGTGTGTATACAACATGCCAAGGAAAATCCACACCTGATAATCATTCTCACGTTTATTTCGACTCTCTCTGCACTAAACCTAATTACGGGCCTGACGGGCTGCCTCAAACCACGTCGGCTCGAGGGGCACTTTTGGGTAATATAAATAAGCCCGGCTCAACCCAGTTGGTCCCGTAGTGGGCTGATCTCGGCCCGCAATTTGGCTTGGCTATGGGGTGAATAGTAACCATTCTTTTCCAGAAATTAACTTCTGGCCAGAAGTTGATTTTTCTACTTTTACTCCAAAAGTTGATTTCTAGAGAAAAAATGCGTTTGGTAAAACAAGAGAAAATTTTTACTTCTGGAAGAGAAATAATAATATTTTAATATTTTTTTAAAATTTTGTAATTAATTTTTATTTCTTTCTTTCTTGCATCCTACACAACAAGAATAGAAAAAAAATAATAATTACAAAAAATTTATTATTTTGGTCGGTTGGAAAGGGCTTCTGGTCGTCGCCCTCGCCGGCCACACTTCTAAGCAAGAAGGAAAAAATAAATAAAATAAAATAATTATAATATTTTAAAATATTATAATATTATTAATTTGGCCGGCCGGCAAAGGTTTCGCGGCCCTCCCCCTCGCCAGCCACACTTCTTAGCAAGAAGGAAAAAATAAAATAAAAAATATTAAAATAATATTTTGGCCGACATGCGTGCCACATCATGTCAGCATCGGTCGATCAAATAGACTAAATTGGTACAAATGTAAAAGGTTTAGGCAGTCTAGAAGAAAAGTTAGAAGTCATTCTTTCTCATAAGAAGTAAAAAAAATTACTTCTCTTTTAGGTGCCAAAACTCATTCTGAAAGAGAAAACTCATTTAGGAGTAAAAAAAAGAAGTAATTTTAACAAACGCATTTCTACTTCAGAAGTGAAAAAACTACTTCAGAAATAGAATAGTGAAAATGCGTTAACAAACGCATTTCTACTCCAAAAGTCATTCTGAAATAGAAATTTTACTCTAAAATGGTTACCATGCACCCCTTATATGGCTCTCCATTATATCTTCTCTAATTCGCACTCCTCCATTTTGCTCTACCTTTGAATTGTACCAAAAGTCAAACTAGAAAAGATGAAATAAGGACAAGAAATCTTCATTAGCTTTCAAGTTTCAATGATGTGATTAGGGGTGAGCAAAAGGAAACGCTCGAACCGGCCGTTCTAGGCGGTTTTTTGAGGCATTGGTCCGATTCCCAATTCCAAAAAAGTCGAATGGGTGATTTTCGGTCTAGTTTCCAATTTTATGTGTGGAACCACCTACCTGGAATGGACCAATGATTTTTTTTATATAATTTTTTTTCTTTTTTCCTAAGGAGCTCCTCTTGGAGTAGCTGGGAAGGCTTTCTTTAATTTTTGGAAATTCAAACGGCCACCAATTCTCGTTTGGATTAATGTAAGGGGTCGGATTTGCTCGACCATCATGGACAGCTCAAACCCCTTTCCAAACCCAACAGATCATGATTCGCCTTTCACTAATATTCATTATCATGGATCAGATCGTGATTCTCCCGTCGCACAAGTCCATGACCTCTATCGCCCTCTTCCTCACGTCGAACAGCAACTTGTCGTTGTCGACAGCGCCTCTGGGATGAACGCCCATGGTCACATCAACGACTGCCCTCACCATCGAAGACAGCGAAACCCTACATTTCCGAGCTCCGAACAAAACTACCGAGAAAGCTGAGGTCTAAGTACAACGAGGTCAACCTCACTGGTGGCCGGCAAAGGCTAGCTTCACTAGAGGCTAAAGAGGTTATGTGACAATATCCACATGAGTCATGAAGTCTCAAGGCGTTACACAACTAAACGGCTTAATATTTATTTATTTCGTTACGAAACGAAAGCGAAAAGCCATAATAAAAAAAAAATCAAACAACTACAGCATTGAAAACACAACATGCAACTCTTATTTATATATCATTAAGGCGTTCATTACATTTATATAATAGGAAAAGAAAACTGGGAAATAAGGATAACATCAACTCTACTCGCTAGCTAACACCAAAAATACCGTCTCCCAAGCCCGCATACAAGATATCAGCTAACAATCTGAAAAACATATAAAACAACAACAGTGAGATAAACTCAGCAAGTCAAACAAGTCATGACATTTCTATTCAAATAATCATATCATAGAAAAAGACCTAACACATATTGCTACCACAAGCAGGATACAAATATCATAAATGTACAACTGTAATATAAAAGTAATGATCGTCAGCCTATACTAACGATATGCAAAATGATGATCATCAGCACATACTAACGATATGCATGTAATGAATTCTCCCACGTGTATCACTCTCATTCGTAACCATTTGTTTCCAATCGATCTTCTGTAATCACAGTATACATCTGAAATCACATTAGGCATCCGAAATCACATCGAGTATCTCGCTTCTACTCCAAGATTATGCGACTTACTTGCGCATCTGCCACCGCGCAATTATAACTAACGACCGAAGGGCACATACTTCCTTTACTTCCCGATTTTCCATACTGGCTCCCACGGGGCATAATCGATACAATCACAATTCGACCGTCCTCACTGTTACCACGCTCAATAAATGCACATGAATGCAAATGTAGTAATGTGTCATACTAAATTCTGCAATCAACCATCACGATGTGATATTGAACCACCAATTATCATATTAGTCTGGTTAATTCATAGCGCATTCGACTCTCAACAATATCACACGATACAACTCAATATCCGCCGCCATTTATAGTCCATTCCGAAGAATCACGCAATTTGACTATTCACGTGCCAAAGTCATTTTACTATTCACCCTATTACTATTCATCACTTTACTATTTACATGCACTATTCACTAGTACTATTCATGCACACTATTCACGTGCATTATTGATCGCACTATTCATGTGACTATTCACATGTACTATTTATCGGCACTATTTACATACAAAAATTCATTTTTCTTTCACGTGCCACAATTCATTCCATGACTTCCTCACCATCACGCCGGAACAATATAATTCAGTATTTTTACACTTCAAAGCCACCATGGCTTGAACTTTACCTTGTTCGGTCTCCGACCACAATATCATTTCGATATAACAATACAAATCCTCCAACATATAACCAACGAGCGATCCCGCCGTCGCAATTACTTCATTTCCGAACAAATATCATCAATCTTGGACAATATATAATTACTATTCATTTTCAAGCTAAACGTGCATATTCAAGCTACGTGTTTAACTATAATATAATTGGTTGAAAAAAATTGAAATGGCGAGATAACACGCCTTAATCGAACAACCAAAGCCACGAGCGTGTGCCTCTGTAATTTGCCAACAAATTAAGCTTCAATGAAAACTTCGAGGTGAGCTAAGCTTGAGGAAAATGAATTTGGGGAAGAAAAATTTTGGAGAGCTTCCTGTGGAGGGGTGTTCGGCCATAATAGGAGAGAGAGAGAGAGAGAGAGATAAAGGAAAGACAAAGAATTAAAGTTACCAAAGCCAAATTTATCATGTCTAACCATAAATACAATCTCAAAATCTAATCCAAACCAACTTATCACCAAGACTTAATGAGAAAGCCAAATGATAGAGGAAAAAGGGGGGATGGTTGGTCAAGGTAGAGAAAGGGAAAGAGAGAGAGACAAGAAAAGACAAAAAGGAAAGGAAGACAATTTTTAAAGTTGCATTAATGGCTAATAAAATAAAATTTGGAAAGCAAAAGTCAAGACTAGAAAAAAAGGGTT
>BCNH02000006.1:21233902-21246680 GCA_001662345.2 Metrosideros polymorpha var. glaberrima | reverse complement strand
GAAAGGAAAAAATATAATAAAAAAAGGGAAAAATATAATAAAATAATAAAATTCAAAAAAAAATTGTTTATGTTGGCCTCAACAAGCTAAAATTGGCTGGGTGGACTGAATTGATACAAATACAAAAGACTTATGACTCAATTGTAATAGGAAAAAAAAATAAAATTGAATAGGCACAATTATAATATCATAAACGGTAGAATATACATACTTATAAAATGCGTGGAGCACCAGAGTCAGCACCCATGTTAGCTCTTGGGTCCACAACTAAAATAAATATATGGATTTTTTTTTTCGTTTTATGACAAGAAATTCGTCTCAAGAAGGTAAACCCCAGTCTATGAAATACCATACTAATTTCCTGGACTTAGTAATATACAAGCCAGAGCTCGGATTGTTGGCTAATGACGGATCTATAATTTTTTGCTTGCAAGTGCTAACATGATCCCTGATTGCAAAGAAATCAAGTGTATTTCTTTTAGAAATAGAAGCAATTTTTGTTAGTTTTAAAGAAAAATCCACTAGAAGTTAATATTTATTTATCTATTACAGTTATAGTCTAAGATTGCTTATTAAATTTTATCGAGTCATCAATGTAATTTGCCCTCAATTTGACTTAATATATTCAATATTTGAAGGCAAAACAGCGTAACTTTACTTAAAAACCTTCCAGACAAATTATACTATCACAACTACAAAGAAGTGCGTGGGACGTGAAACATAAATTCGTCCTTGTTACTAACCTAAACATAGGATCATTTGTACTTGATGGTACGAGATATTAAATCAATGTCGTAAGCTAAATCAAATTACACAAATCAAACAATCATTGAGATTGTCCCAGTGACCATCCTTCTCACTTGAAAATGTGGATGTGGGAAGTTCGATTTCCCACCTTGTCAGTGGGGACCGGGAGTGGAGCCCAACTTAGGTAGACCCATGGAGTTACCAATTTCAATAAAATATGGGTCTGGAAATTTGACAACACGTGGAGTTGAGGGGGCCAATAACAATTTATTCAAGTATGGTCATTTATAGTATGACCTAAAGTATAAGGGAACGAAGGTACGATCTATTCTATTGCATACCGCTAACAACTGGACAAAGACATGAACTCACATTGTCTAGTTCCCTTGTCGTGCCCCTCTGATCGATGTCCTTATCTCGTTGGCCACCATAAATACCCACCTACAATCTTCCGTCCTGTCCTGTACTTATCTCGTGGTAAAGCAACAAAACGGCATCTCTTTGTCCCTAATAAAATACAGAAACGACATGGGAGAAGGAGAATCTAGCTCGAGTCGTCGATGTCAACGCCATTGCCGGGAACTTCTTGTTGATAGACATAGATACAAACCCAAATCGACTTTGCAAGATCATGAATGCTCGACGACATAGACCGATTTGATTACAGGGGATGTCTAATTTAAGGACTCGGACCATTGACTAATCGGACTTACTGATTCTTGATTCCGGTAATTCCACCCGAAAAGCTCGCTGACCCTTTTTACAATCGACTGATTCTGGACGAGGACGAGGACGACGCCATCTGCTTCGCGATTTCTCGCAGCAGGTACTTCTGGATCTTGCCCGTCGAGGTCTTGGGCAGGTCCTCCTTGAACACCACCGTCTTGGGCACCATGTAGTGCGGCATCCTGCTCCGGCAATACTCCACGATCTCCTTCTCGGTCGGCGTCTGGCCCGGTTTGGCCTTGAGGCTCACGAACGCGCACGGCGTCTCCCCCCAGAACTCGTCTGGCCTTGCCACCACCGCTGCCTCGTTCACCGCCGGGTGCCCGTACAGCACCGACTCCACCTCCACGCTGCTCAGGTTCTCCCCGCCGCTGATGATCACGTCCTTCGACCGGTCCTTGATCTCCAGGTACCCGTCCGGGTGCATCACCCCGACGTCGCCCGTGTAGAACCACCCGCCCCGCATGCACTTGGCGGTTCCCTCCGGGTCCTTGAGGTACCCCAGCATCACGCATCCGCCCCGAAGGACGATCTCGCCGAGGGTCGACCCGTCCCGCCTCACCGGGGTGCCCGAACCCGGGTCCACGACCTCCACCTCCGTCATCGCCACTGTCCGGACACCCTGCCTTGCCTTGAGCCGTGCCCGCTCCCCCGCCGGCAGGCGGTTCCACTGCGTCTTCCATGCGCACGACACCACAAGCCCCGCCGTCTCGGTGAGCCCGTACCCGTGGCTGACTTCGAACCCGAGCGACTCCGTCCGGAACAGCACCGCCGCGGGCGGTGGGGCTCCGGCGGTCAGGATTTTGACCGGGTGCTTGAGCCGCTCGGCATCGGAGCCGGAGCCAGAGGACAACATGTTGAGCACCACAGGGGCGCCGCACATGTGGGTCACGCTGTGCTGCCGGAGGAGGCGATAGATGGTGGCGGCGTCAAACTTGCGGAGGCAGATGCTCGTGCCGCCCACGGCGGCGAGCCCCCAAGGGAAGCTCCATCCGTTGGCGTGGAACATCGGGAGGGTCCAGAGGTAGACAGGCTGCTTCGGGACGGCCCAATCCACGATCGTATCGACGGTGATCGTGAAGATTCCACGGTGGCAGTGGACCACGCCCTTAGGCGAGGATGTCGTCCCCGAGGTGTAATTGAGTATCATCGGGTCCCACTCGCTTGCGGGTCGGATCCACTCGAAATCGGGATTGCCTCTCACGACCAGGCTCTCGTAAGTACACCAGAAACCAATGTTTCCCGAGGACGAGGTCAGCGGATTGCCTAGTTCGTCGACGGCATCTTCGTCGGCGATGAGGACGAGGAGCGGGCGATCGGAGCTCGGGGGAAACATGGAGAGGGCCTCGAGGACGAGGGCGCGAGACTGGGGGTCGACGAAGATGAGCTTGGAACCGCCGTGGCGGAGCAGGACGGAGACGGTGCGGGCGTCGAGGCGGGTGTTGATGCCGTTGAGGACGGCGCCGCACATGGGGACGGCGAAGTGGAGCTCGTACATGGCGGGGACGTTAGGGGCCACGACGGAGACCACGTGGCCCCTGCCGATGCCGCCGGAAGCGAGCGACGAGGCCACCCGGAGGCAGCGGCTGTGGGTCTGCGACCACGTGTAGGTGGTGTCGTTGTAGATGACAGAGGGAGAGTCGCCGTAGACGGTGGCCGCTCTTTCCAGGAAGCCGAGCGGGGTCAACGGCGACGAGTTCGGAGGGCTGGGCTTCAGCTCGTCCATGGCGATACACTCTCTCTCTCTCTCTCTCTCTCTCTGTACAGTTGACGTTGTCACTGCCTCTTTCGTTGATATATATCTATCATGCGTGCGCGTGGGCGTGAGCCCAGTGTCCAATAAGGAGTTGGAAGGGTGCCACGTCGGAGATAAGATAGGCCGATGCAATTTTGGAAGTATTTGGAAAACGCGAGTGTTTCAGCAATTTCTTCTTCTTTTGGCCTTTTTCTACATTTTTTTTTTGGGGACCATAACCAAAAGATGCCTTGGATCCCATTCAATTTAAATTAATCATATGGTTTGGCAGTGCGAGATCGGTGTTCACATTTGAGAGAAGGCTGCTTACGAGCCGCCATCATCTTGGCAGTGCTTCGCAAATGGTTTGGCACGTCCCTTTATAGAAATTGGAGGTGTTGTCCCTTACGCAATTGCCACTATCTAGGCAAATGGTTCATTGGATATTCACTCCGTGGGGGCATGTGGATTGTTTTTCACGTAAGAGAGTCACACAAACCCTTCTTGAAATACCAACTCGATCCTTCCCTTACCTCTTCCTGCAACCATCTACCACGCACGCCACCAGCTTCTGACCACTTGCCGCCATCGTGTCTCGACAACCGATCGTGTATCTCTCTCTCGACAAGGTATGAGTATTGACAAACTTCAAAGATGACAGGGCATGAATGAATTGAATAACACGCTGAGCCGAAGGGGAGCGTTGCTGGATTAAATATGTGGAATTATAACTGACTCACGAGACACGCCTCCGACATCGTGGCATCATTTGGCATTGAATCCCATTTTAAGCGAGTTCGAATGATTTGAAAAATATTTTTATAAAACTAATCGCTTGTATCGCATAAAATAATTAGTCAATGAAAAAAAAGTTTTTATTATAGACAACAATTTATATTTGAACATTGTCATTGATAGTTAAAATATTTTTCGTCCATTCATTTTAAAAAACAATACAAGCGATCGTTTTTACAAAAATATTTTTCGAATCATTCATTTTTCGTGAACAATTGACAGATTTTAAAAACGTAAGCAATCGAAAAGGCTTTGTTCAAAAAAGATTGGACATGTTTTCTCTTAGTCATTCCGAGAAGTAGAGAATATTGACTCTAAAAAATAGCAAGTTCCGACTCACAAATCCTTTTCGAGACATTAGAGGAAGTGGATTGAAGAATTAGAACACTATCGTATAGTCAAATCCCTTGACTCGAAGCACATCGCGAGATTCACAACACCACTCAACAAAACGAAACTCCATCACTGAAGATCTGCATCCATCCCGCTTCTCCTTTTAAGGTGAAAACGAACATGAGTTTACCGTGTCTGAAACTTGCACGCGTCGTGCACCACGATGCTCTCTCTTCCTTGACTAGACCGCTAGTGATCAAAGTCCATGGCTTCAGATTTAAAAAGGACAGATGCGATGGGTCGTTTCAGTCATTTTCATGTTGAATTTTTGTTCGGGCCGCGTGATTCACGTACTTAGCGGGTCCAGCGACCAGCGTATATCCTGGTCATTGGTTCCCATATCGGCCCGACGAATATCCCCTCAACGTTATTGAGCAGGAGCGCGATTTGTACATCGTGGTAGGGCACAACTCTAAATTAGTATGTCTATGATAAATTTATTTTAAAATATTTTTTTTATCATGAAAAATTCTAAACTGATATATTTATAACAAATTTACCCTAAATTAATACACATATGACAAATTTACCCTCCATCAAATTTTATTATCAAATCGTTAAGTTTGATAACATGTAAAAGTTGACAGAGTATACCAGTTTGAAATTTTACTCTCCGTTTGTCTCAAGTATACCAGTTTGAAATTTTTTGTGGTATTAATCTAATTTAATAGAAACTAAATTATGGTAAATTTATCACAAGTGTATCAGTTTGGGTGGTCAAAAAAATAGTTTAGGGTAAATTTGTCACAAGCGTACCAATTTGAGATTTTTTGTGGTATTAACCCCTATCTTTTTTGGGGGAAATTTCAAAGGATATCCTCATTTTCTAAAAAGAGTTTGAATTTGATTTCATTTCAAATAAAGGTCTAAAATGGCTATAACAGTTTCAAGTAAAGGACCTGATCTCATTGTGTTCCAGTAGGTCAATGGCATATTCGTCCAAAGACAATTTGAATTTGAATTTATAATTATTTTATTTTCATTTTTCCCATTCCTTTTTTTTTCTTTATTGCGACTGGCGAGGGCTTGACGACCCTCACCCAGGCGAGGCCGGCCCTCGCCATATCGTTTGAGGATTCCTAGCCCTCTCCGGGCATCGCCAATGGCCGGCCATGCCTAAGATTGACTACCGACGAAAAGAGAAGGAAAAAAATAAAAAGAAAAAAGAAAGAAAAAAGGGAATTTTTTTTCAAAAAAGCAATGGACGAAAATGCCCTTCACCAGTTGGAAATTTTGGCAGGCCGGTGAGCTCAAGCTCTTTTTTGAAACTAACATCACCACTTCAAACGCTTATTTGAAATAAAGTTCGCTTGGACACTCTTTTGAGATAATGATGGCATTTTAGATTTTTATTTGAAATTTTCACGTTTTTCTAGGACTCTGTAACTGCAGACTTAGGAGAGTTTATGACCGTTGCGCAACGTGAAACTCCACAAAGAGGAGTAGAAACGAGTACTTCAGGTTGCACGTGATGGGAGACTCGACGCCAACGATTCAGAACGGCTCCAACGTGAACTGTGAAACTGGAGTCTTGTTCACGACGGCGGACCATGCATATGATTCCCAGCATCGCCATCTATGGTCTGTGAGTTCAGGAGCACATGGAGAGTGAGCTTCTTCTCGTGCCAAGCAGGCATCAGGAATCAGAAATTCGACCCTTTTTCTATTGTGGTCTGTTGCTATGTGGGTGTGCTAGGGCGAGGAAACCGACGAAAGCAGCCGGTTTGCATGGAAATGTCTAGCTTTCCTTTGGTACTGATATTATCAGTGGGGACTGTATCCATTCTGAGGATAATGCTGCTTCATGGGTAAGTGGTAATAAATAGTTAGGTGCCGGTCTCAACCGATACGACCACCTTAGTTTTGGTCCGGCAAGGAAGTACCTCTCTGGAAAGCGGCATCCTAGAAAAAGAACATCGCCGATACAACTTTAGACCTGATCATTGCGCGGACCGGCGGGTGGCATGCTCGAGCCCGTCGGATGAATGGCGGCATGGGTGGATTAGGGTAAAGTCGCTCCTTTCTCGGATCCAACCACGCACCTCGGCCTGCTCGGGCGTACCTAATTGTATGCAAAGAATCTAATACCTTTTCAATCACTAGTGGGCTTTGAGCAATGAATTTTTGGGTTGGCACTGGGCTCGACTTCTTCGTGCTTCGTGCTTCGTGCTTCTTGCTATTGATTAGGTTTACAACCCAACTGGTTTGATCCCATTTCATCTCCTTTGGCCATTAGGACTTTTGTTCAAGAAGACATCAGAGCATGTTTGATAACCCAATGAAGGGGAAAATTACCAAAACAGTCTGTAATTTGAGCCTCATTTTTTAAGTTTTACCGAATAGGCTGTAATTTGAGGCTCAAACCACGTCTAAAATAGTTAATTTTGATGCCGAAAACATCCTCTCGTTACCATTTGGCACCACGAGATCGAAAATTGTACTTAGGTCCCTTGATTTCTATCCATATCAAAATCTAAGGGCCCTTAGTATGGAAGGGTGAACCTCTTTCGTTCGATTAGCTTTCTTAGCTTTCGATTAGCATTGAAGTTTCACAAAATGAATAAGCAGAGTTGTTTTCGAAAAGCTACAGATTAACCCCCTTAATTTTAGCATGGTCGTACAATAGTCGCCGAACTTTGAAAAGTTGCAAACTTTCTCGAATTATTATATTCGCTAGTTTGTACTTTGTTCTGTCTTCATAGTGCTTAGTTGTTACCTAAAATTAGACCTATTCATTTTTCGACCAATACAACCTCTATTATATGGTTAAGGAAGCTAAAAGGATAAACCGAACGCATGGTTGATGATGTTAATAAAATTTAATGGCTAGGCGAAGGGAACAATTAACGATTGCAACAAAAAATCAAAATTCAGGGGTCATCTTCAAAGTTCGTGGCTATCATGCACCGGTGAGAAAGTCGAGAAAGGTAATCTTGTAACTTTTCAAAGTTGGAGGGAACTTGTGCAACAAATGCAAAAAATTCATGAGGATTTTGAGCAATTTAATCCTTACAAAGATGAAAATCAAGCTACTAGCGAATAGGCCCAAATCAGTTGGGTCAAGGCCGAACTTTCTCGGTTCAGGTCCTAATAGTTAGGCTCCAAAATCTCTGGCCCGAAAACTTCGACACGAGGCACATTTTATCGGCACAGGTCCGACCCGTCCGACCTATAAATCGGCACCGCAACAAAGACATTATCTCCCAATCAAATATGGAGGAGGTCATGAAAGAAAATGTCATGTTCAGGCTCCATTTGTTAGTCATTCGCTATGGAAAACATAATGAAAATGAATTGTTGTATCTGCATTCAGGAAAATTATATACAAAGTCATAAACTTATTGTACTTTTGTCAATTCAGTCCTAAACATTTTAATTGTGTCAATTAAGTTTTCAAACATTTTATGTTTTGCCAATTGAGTCTATCCGGTCAATTTTGTCCAAAAATCGCTAACGCGAATAATTTTAATAATATCCTAATATTTTTTGAATTTTTATCATCTTTTTTTCTTTTTCTTTTTACAACTCTGGCTGCATGAGGGTGTTAGCCACGACACCATCGCCAATTGGCCGGCGAAGGTCGCGACGCCCTCGTCTGATCTAGGTGAGGGCCATGATGCCCTCACCGGCCATAGGTGAGGGCCACAAGCCCCTCGCCAAGATCTACTGAGAGCCCCTCGCCAAGAATCTAGCGAGGGCCCCAACGCCTCACCCGTGGCCGGCAAGGACGCGGAGAGGGTCGTGATGCCCTTGCCCATACTAGGCAAGGGGTCACTGGCCCTCGCCGGCCATAATTGTAAAAAATTACAAAGAAAAGAAAAGAAAAAAAAATGAAAAGAAAAATTAATTCGAAACAAAAAAATTAAATATTATTAAAAATTGTCTACGTCGACGCCGACTATACTACGTAGGACGATTGGTATTTTACGTTAGCGATTTCTTGCCAAAATTATGCCAGATGAACTCTATTGACAAAACGTAAAAATATTTGACACTCAATTGGTACAATTGAAATGTTTAATAGTGAATTGGCAAAAATATAATAGGTTTAGGATTTTTTGGTAGTTTTCCCATATGCATTCCCACAATATAAATTGTTCTATCTTGCCGTTTGATCCTATGATGTTCCTTAAAAAAACTGTCCTTTTCATGTTGATGGATTACCGAAAGAGTATGTAAGTGTCAAAGAAATATTCGTACAAGAAATTGTCAATCGCCTAATTTGTTTGTAACTTGTCGATAACTTATCTGCACTTGTATGAAACTATCAACTTCTTTAACATATTGAAAATTATCAACTTTTTTCTATATATATTTTACCAACTTTTATTTTCTTTTTTTTTTAGCAATGCTCCAAATTTACCAACTTTTATATGAATTTATTTATCTTTATTTTAATGATTAATCAACTTTATTACGATTAATTTACGGAGTAATTTTGGGTTGCCAACTTCGGGACATTTTTTTCTTTAATGTTTTATTTCTTATCAACTTTTGTTATCCATTAGGCGTGTTCATAAATGCCTTAGATTTATTAATTCTTATATGAATTTAGCAACTTTTAACTGTGTAACTAATCAACTTTTTTTAAAACTCAAGGGCACAAGCGTAGAGGCCTATCTACTTAGAGGCTCATGAAATACTGTGCAAATCCAATTGTGCAGTTAAATCTAACAAAAAAAGCTTATGTTCCATAAGCTTTTTTTCTTGTTAGGTTAAGAACTAATTTAAGCTTTCCAACTTTCTTATTGGGGTTGTTTACCAACATTTACTTAGTTTCTTTGTAAAATTTACCAACGTTTCCATTAAACCCTCCTTTATTTACCTTACTTACTGACAAATTAAATTTATCAACTCTTAAAGAAACTATTTATCTTCTGACAAAAAAAAGAAACTATTTATCTTAATTTGAGCTATTACCAACTTTCTTATAAATCACCAACTAATTATGCCTTACAAACTCTTTTGACCTAGATACTAACGTTTTTTAGTTTTTTGAATTACCAATATTTCGTATCTCTCGCAAAAAAAAGAAAAAGAATTCTCCTATCCGTTTCTACTTTCATTTACTTATCTTATCAACGCCTTAAATTTAGAAACTATTATATTCAATTACCAAATTTTATTTGAGTTATCTACCAATTTCTCCACTATTAAATAAATTGACTAACTTTGGATTACTAACTCTCATTTGAGTTACTTACTTATTTTTTTCTTAATTAACTGACTATTCTTATTGTTTGGTAACTTTTATTGGTCACTAATTATAATCTTTTTAAATTCATAAACTCCTCCTTAGAAACTACCATCTTTAATTAGATTGACTGACTTTTTTGGGTTAAATTAGCAATTAATTTTGTGTTACCAACCCCTATATCTGAGTTTGTTTCATATCCTTAACAAAATCAAAACCTTCCTGACTTTTCTACTTTTAGTTATTACTTTTTACCAGCGTCTTAAATTTACCACATATCATATGAAATTACCAACCTCGATTTGAGTAATTACAAAATTCTCCTTATTAAGTCATTGACTAGTTTTGCTTCCAATTTTCATTTGAGTAACAACGTTTGTATGTTTTTAGTTTACCAACTTTTCTTATTGTTTGGCAACTTTAATTTGTCTTGTAAATTACCGATTTGTAAATTTACCAACTTCTCTTTACAAATTACCAAGCTCAATTAGTGTAATTATGAAATTTTCTAGGATTAAATTACCAGCTGATTTTAGATTACCAACTCTTATTTGAGTTAGCTATCAAAATTCATTTACATTACCAATGCTCAATAAGCTTTACTTGAGCGACTTATCAATTTCTTCCCAATCAATTCATTGACTAGTTTTGGGTTGTGAACCTTCGTTTGAATTACCAATATTTATATGTTTGTACTTTAGACTGCCATTGTTTAACAATTTTTTATTTGCCTTGTTAGTTACCAACTTTGTAAATAGACCGACTCCTCAGAAATGACCCACCTCAACTACCCAGCTATTCCGGTAGAGTATTTGACTTAAATTTCCATATATCTCACGTGGAAAAATAAGGAATGACCTTACCATGATTAAGGCCTGCGGATTTAAAGTCAATTTATCTCCCTCATGACGATGAAGTGTGCATCAATCAAATTCAAAGGTCATTCGAACAAGAGAGAGAGAGAGAGAGAGATTGCAAGGAGCTGCAGAAGAACGAATAAACTATCCATGCTTGACTCGGAAACAGATATAATTCCGCGGAAGCAAGAGCTTTCGAAGAAGCTCGCAAATTCATTGGACTAGCGGTTGCTTAGCTGAGAAACGTTCAGCCATTTTCCTCCTACGATAAGCTAATCCATTTCACCATGCGTGGATTGGAATGGACATCGACAGCGAGTTGGTGACCAATGCCATCTCCTAAGCCATCCGAAGCTTTCGACGAAGATGGGATTCGATTCGACGCGCGCCGGGTTATGATCGGTTATGAATTTTGAAGGAGCAAAGAAAGGAAGCCGAATCAGCTCTACTATCTCCATGAATGCCACAGACAGAGAGAAGAAGAAGAAGAAGAAGAAGAAGAAGAAGAACACCTGATGAATAGTACGAATGGCCGGTCCTACATGTATAAATACTGTATAAATCAATCGGTCTGTGTGTGTGTGTATACATCCGGAGGAGCAATCGGAAAATAACAACAGCCCCCCTTATTGAAGACAAAGAAAATAATCAGAAGCGAAAAAAATGGTACAAAAAGAAAGGGAATCAAGAAAAGTGTGGGAAAAAGTGGAGGCGAAAAGATTTATAGCCGAAGCCTGAACTTGCAGCTACTGCTCGTGATCCGAATGCTATTGTCGGCGGACAAGCTGTCCACCTCCAACCGACACCGGACCAAGAACTTGACCTTGAACAGCTTCAGCTTCCCCAGCTTCACCCTCACCGGCTGCCTCACCCTCAGGTTCAGCGGGATCAAACCCGTCGCCTGCTGCTCCGCCTGCAGCTGAGACAGCAGCCCCGTCGCGTTCTGCGTCTGCCCGGACAGCGGCACCACCAGCACCGTCGTGTTCTGGTGGCCCTGGTAGAACTTGGGCAGCGCGCCCTCGCACAGCTCGTCCCCATCGTACAGCACGGTGATCCGGCTCCCGCCCTCATAGTATATGCCGATCTTCTTGTTCGGGTTCCGCGCCGTGATGGTCACGTCGGCAGTCGCGTAGAGGCTGCCATCGTTGCTGAGGTTGAACTGCTCGATCTGGAGGGCGTCGATGGAGTAGTCAGGCAGCTTCGGCCGGAAGGCGAGGTAGAGGATCCCGGCGGTGGCGGCTACGAGGACGATGAGGAGGAGGACGAAGGAGAAGGTCCAGCAGAAGCACTTGCAGAGGCAGCTCCGGCGGCGCTTGGGGGGCCTGGAGTGGACGACAGGGAGCGTCCGTTGCATCGGCGGGTAGTAGACATTATCCTGCGGGGGAGGGTTGCCGTCGTCGGACTTGGAGGAGCCACGGGGCACGAGGGGAGCGTTCGGGGTCTGCGGGGCCTCAGGGTCGTGGACAGGGTGGACGCGCTGGTGATCCGCCATTGCCGAGAGAGAGAGAGAGAGAGAGCTCAGGAAGCAAAGATCAAGAGGACAGGACAGGAGAAATGCAATTGGGTAAGAGAGACCGGAGACGGTGTCTCTTTATATGTTTTTCTCTCTACTACTTCTAAGGTTTTCGCAGGCACACGTTTGATAAGGTCAGACTTATTGGCTCCATGAAGGTTCCCACCTTTGACTTTTTTGGAAATCCGATGGTTTGTTTTCGATACGTTCTTTCGTTCGTGCCTTCACGCGACGAGACTCTGTCTTTTTCACTTTCTTTTGGTGGGAAGCGTTCTCACATATTGGCTCCGTCGTTCGGGCACGAAATTCAACAAAATGCGTCTGCAATTCTTCTTCTAGAACGCTTGTGCTATCATTAACGGATGGAGAGCGGACATCCCGTGCCTTTACAGACCAAAAAAACAACAACGCCACGTGTGAAGAAATGGTACGCGCCGCCACCTTTGGTTCGTGTAGGTTTGGCCTGGCCCTGAGGGGCATGGAGCGTCTGTATCCTGTTCATGCGATCTGGTGAAAGTTGCTCGAGGCGAACAAAAACGGCAGGAGAGGTTGGGCGTTTAAGGGTATGTTTGGTAACGCTCCTGATTATCTGATTCTCGATTTTTTTATTCTCGAGAATAAATTTAAAACAAAAATTTGTTACGGTAACTTTTTGTTCTCAAGAACAATTTCTATTCTTGGAAACATATTTGGAATAGAAATAATAATAAATAAAAAAAAATTCTTATTTTCAGGAAAAAAAAAAGGAAACAAGTTCACTTAAAAAATAATCAACTTCCTTTTCTTGCTCTCGCTCTTTCTCACCACTCTTTCCCCTG
>BCNH02000006.1:21210755-21233680 GCA_001662345.2 Metrosideros polymorpha var. glaberrima | reverse complement strand
CAGAAAAAATCATTTCTGTTTAGAAATTGTTCTATGGAACAGAAACGTTACCATACGCACCCTAATTCAGAAAACGCACCCTGATTGTAAATTCTGTCCCTATCTAAACTTTGATTTCATGTTTTGTTTTTTTATTGCAACTAGGGCTGGACCGAGCCAAACTTTATATAACTAAATAGCATTCCATGCTTACTAAAAAAACACCCTTTAGGCCGTTTTTTTTTCTTTCCCGGGAGCGCCTTTGGAAGGTACAGTTGAGCTCATGATCGGGTCTAATTAACGGAAGTAGCTAAAGGGAGAGCAGTGAATCCGATGGAGGTCGAATAAAAAGATCAGACCAAAAAGATGAATTACAAAAAAGAAAAAGAGACGGTCCATATCAATATCGAGTTTGCACTTCACGTACATGAAAAAACACATGATATGACATTCCATTCAATCGAAAGACCGCATTGAGCCGATTTCCTAAAGTTTTTGGATTATATTGAAAAAGAATTACATTGGAAGATAAATGAACAAAGACTAGCAATGACATCATCCTTTTCGAAAATTATTAATTTGAAAATGATTATTAATGGTTCGGTTTGATTTCAAATTGTTACCATTAATTCCAAAGATAAATTAGAAACTCGGTTTCAATACTAAAGTACTAGCAAATTATGCACAAGCGTTGTCTATATAAAAAAAATTGAAATTTGCAAGATTAGTAAAATAGCTTTATTATGAAAAAAACTAATAATTAGTGTGGAAAGAAGTTATTGGTAAAACTACATTGTCAAAAGAAATTAATAACTTGGAAAGATAAAAAAAAATTATCTCAAGATTTGACTTTTCTTAGGAAGGGTGTTATGAGATCCCAAATGATCCAAATTTTAATATTAAAAAATGCAAGACATTAAATAGAATTGTCTATTTACGCATTTGCCCATGGGATACAACATTTGCAAAAATAAACATTTGAGGATATTTGAAGAAGGAAGAAAAAGACTTGGAATCCCCAAAATATGGACGGTCTTGTTGTCTTATATAACAGTATAGATGAAAAGATAACATCCATCGTGCCAACGTGTGCGATCGGATCAATTTCATCATAAGACAACATAACGAGCAACGTAATTTTCGTATTTATAAAACATGGTAAATCTTATCATGTGAAAATTTAATCTTCAACCTATGTAAAGTACTTAAAACTTTCCTCTTTTAGTTTTTTTTATTTTTTATTTTTAGACATTGCCACTTGCATGGGTGATTTCCATTTAACACGAAATATCCAGAATCTCTAAAAACATATAAATATCGACATGCACAAATATATGCTTTTTTTCCCCAAAGAGTTTGTAAAATAAACCCCTTTTCCCATTTTCAAATATAACCCAAAGTTTTATTTATGAATTATTCTTTTAAATATATATACACAGTATAAGCACGCGAAATAGGAAAACTACTTAAACAGACCAACCCATCCCTTATTTTATGGTTGAAAAAGATTGAAAAGCGTATGCTTAATTAAACCCTGGGAGGGACTTGTATAAAATAAAATAAAATCAATTTGATACCTTTGTTTTGGTAAAAAAATAAATTCAATTTGATACCTTGAAGATTGCAATTTGGACACGACCAAGTCAAGACTGCAAGCCGCGTCGACGTTTTTTGTGTGAAACTTGCGTGTACTGTGTATAAAATATAAATCCTAATTTAATCCGATTAGTATAAGCAATCTTAATCTTAGCGCGTGTAAGATCAACTAACCCGTTGACCATACGTCCTCTGTGGCCTCACCACAGTTTCTTGACCTCATGCATGTCGTCACGCGATCTCTCTCTCTCTCTGTTTCTAGTTCACATTCTGCATTCTATTCAAACGAACACGTCGACGATGGACCTCGGAAACTCCTTAATTTCCACCGCTTGAGATCACTTTACGTTGCTTCCGACCGTTGATCTTTCAGCTGTCGGCGTGTCAGCGATGTTAAGGGATGAATCGGATCGAAATGTTTATCCCTCTTGAATTGAGGGAATCCGTGTTCACACGGACAAACCGAACGTAGTCGGCAACGAGTAGGTGTAGTTCAAGTAGTATTAACTCGATTTTAACAACGTTTCGCTGGGCTGACTACTAGATGTTTGGTTGAGTCGTGATAGATTTTGGGTCGGGATCAGAGCCGCCTTAAGACTTACAATATCGATGAGGACGTAGAGATGGTGAGATGTCAATAGATAGAAGGAAGAGGGTTGAAAGAGAGGTTGAAGAGATGTCGTGAGTGATGAGGTTGGCAACTTTTCTTCAATACATGTAGTCTTAAGTTAGGTTTGAGTTTAGAGGTAAACAGAGGGAACTTATTCTTCAGATATTCATATGCAATAGAGGTTGACTGTAGTAATGATTGTGCAGCTTATGTAATGAAGGAAGCTTTGGTAACATTAATCAGAGAGAGAGAGAGAGAGAGATGATTTTTTCTTCTTATTATGGAGAACGATGATGATGAGTGTAAATGAGCTTGTGGCATGAAGCAGCAACCCTGCTTGCGCAGAATTTGTAGTCGGTGATCGACCAGCAGTTTGCACGAACTCTTGAAGGTTTGGCTCTTCGATCCCGTTAACACTCTCTTGCAGAAACGTCTAATGAATCTTCTCTCCATCTCATCTCTTCATCAGGATTACGATGTAACCATTATCGATGGCTTGAGGATGAGTTTATACGCCGTCGATGTATGAAAGATTTTCCCATGGAGACGTGGCCTATGTGTCTGTAGTGATTATGTCCTCTTACGAATGAATGCGACTTCATGTTCTGATGAAAGTGAAAACCTATACTCCACTCGGCCTCAGTATTGACAGACCTACCTACTGATCTTGAATGAGTAAGTTCCGTTGTTTCCAAACCACAATTGGCACATTTCATCTCATGTTTGCAGACCTGTCTTCTTCTGTCCTTTTTATACTTCCCCTTCTTCTTCTTCTTCTTTTATAAATACATCGTTCCCTTTGTTTCAATTTGGATTGATTACCGCTGGTCCCAAAAGTGTTCTATTACCCAGATGAAATTTGATGGATCTGCTAGAGAGTTTTCTGTAACAAAATGATAGCTATTTGAGTTTCAAGTATCATTTTCCCCAAACACTTTCATGTATAACAGCAGTGCCTACTTACCGGCCACACCATCCTCTAGTTTTAAATACCACTACGCTTTGCACCAACCGGCATGCTAGTGTCACGGTCCGGAGGTTCGATCAACCCGTGACACTAGATTCAGACCTCAATTCATCTTTGAGAAGGTACTAGTGAACCGATTAACACTTCTTCATCATTCATCAAATGGGTGATGTTTGGTTTCATTTGGACTGTTTGCACTGTGTACAGCACTCAGGACAGCTCCAACGGTCAACCAAAACGATTCCACTCTGGACTAAGAATCTGAAATTTTTCCCACCCAACCAAGAGCTTCGACCAAATGCCTCCATCAAGGGGAAAAAGCCAAACTCATCTCATTAATTTAATCATCACAAAAGCTACATGACGAACAGTTCAAACTGAAGTTGAACTCTTGTGCTAGCCACTCTCGCTAACAAACTGTTATTATTGTTCCATCCTCTTGTTAACATGCCAAAGAAGCAAAACACCAAACGAAACATCTTCTGTCGACAAAGGAGTACAAGACAACAACAGAGAGGAGACGCTGTCTAAAACATGAAGCGAGGTTCGCCTCCACGAAGAAGGCCGATGCCGAAGGAAATGGTGCAGACCATCAACCCCATAATCACCAAGAACCCGTACTTCCTGCAAAAATCAATGAAACCAACAAATCACCCAATTTCTCATTAGCAAGAATCAAATCTTTTTGAAACCCACCATGAGAGATCCCAATTGAATTAAACCAAAAACTTCTAGGTGCTCTTGTACCCCTTCACCCGCATTACCAAATGTTATCAAGTTCATGCGGTTATTCTTTCAACGTGTTAATCTGAGAACACCTAAAGAAATCTCTCTCGAGATGGCAGGGATGCAAAAGAACCACGAACCCGATCTTGAGGCGCTGCAGGGGATCGCCAGTGGCGTAGCCTTTGAAGTAGAAGAAGCGAGAGACGACGTAAAGGACCCCGAGAGAAGCGCAAGCGCAAGGGTGTCGCAGCCCCCCGACTATCATCAGCATGAAGAACATGGGCATCATCTCCAGCGAGTTCTGGTGCCCTCTCTGTCCACCAACCCAACCATTTCCACCACAAATTGTTATCATTACTTCTCAAGACCGAGAAAGAATACCCACAAATTACATATCATCTGCCCATACGAAAGGAATTTTTGAAAGAAACCCACCTCAAAAACAAGAAAAAGCTAGAGTTTTCAGTACAAATTCGACAAAAGACACTCACGTTCACTTGATGGGGACGGACGCCATCTCAATCGGAGTAATAGATAAAGGGGAGGTAAGTACAGAAGCGAGATTTCCAGAGAGGAACGGTTTATTACCTGGACACAGTTGAAGAGGTTGGCGTTCTTGTTCTCGGATTCGGAGGCATAGAGAGTCGGGTAAAACACCTGGTACCTGATCGAATCGAACCACCCAAGAAAAATCATCATCCCGGTCGCCTATCGAGTCCGGAAGAAACTAAACGAGAGTGGTTTAAAGATTGGAAAAGGAAAGAAGGATCTCGAAACGACTTACTTCTTGCGAGCCGCGCCAACTTGGAAAGCCATCCAGAAGTTGAGGAAGCAGTAGAGGACGAGCACCAGAGCCACGTACCCGTACTCCTTCGGTAGTGGCAGCATCCCCTCCATCTCTCTCTCTCTCTCTCTCTCTCTCTCTCACGATCTGTTCTGATTCTGACGTGAACCCGGTTTTCGGATTCGAATATTGTCAAAGAATGGGTGATGGAGTTTCTGGGGTTGTGGTTGGGCTTTTCCTCCGTTGATCCGTGGGCCCTATATATCAACTTCTTCTGACTTCCTCTCCAAGACAGGCATTGGACTTTTTCTTTTTTTTTTGGTTAAAGACAAGCATTGGACTATTTTTTATTTTTTTTTGTCAAAGACAAGCATTGGACTTGGAGCGCTTATAGAATTGAAATTCTCTTTTCATTCAATGTTGGGGGCAACAACGTGCAATACTCACCGGCATCGATGGGAAAAGGACGGAATAATCAGGACAACGGATGAGCTTGATTCTTGAGAAAATGCAAATGCTGAAAGTTCAATACTGATCTCTCTCCAGTATTTCCCCAAGGGGTTTTGAAGATCGAAAGCTCCTTGAAAATGCTGAATCAAACTCACCCACATCCTTTTATTGAGCAAAAGGTTGCCGATTTTGGTAAGAGAGATTGTCGAGAACTGTATGGTGGTGTACTGTATTGCCAAAGTTAAAAGAGGTCACCGTTTGAGAAGTGATGAAATTTATTGATAAATCTATACTTGGAAGTTCCAACTTATATTTTTGACACTTCGATGATGATTATAAAGCTGACAGGCAGATTTTTCCCTTTCAAGACAATTAGATCAGGAAATTTCACATCCAAGATGATCAAACCACGGGCCAAGAATAATATGGCCTGACCAGGCTTTTACCTAATGTATCATGGCATTGAAGTTGGAGGAGTTGATATGATATTTCTTCTCGGGAAAAGAAACTTCAAAGGCAGCGATCCTTGAAATCTCAGTCAAAATCTGTCTTTACCTTGACGAAGTGACAAAAGAGCGGCAGAGGAAGGAGAGAGCTGGACCAGCCATCAAAATGTGTCTAATGAAGAAACAAAAGCCTCCATAAACACGAGACCGCCACACCTCTGTCGAGAAATGCAGACCACACACTCCATACTTTTCTCAAATGTAACCCCAGAGAGACAGACAGAGATTTTTACAGTACACACGAAGATGGTTATGGTATTCAAAAATTCAGAATCATTTGATGTAAGAAAAAAAATGGCTCTTCCAGGGTATACAAAAACTCAACGCTCCCGTAAAATCGCCCTCTCCTAAAAAGAATTTTCTATATTGTAGGAGGATTGTGGTAAAGGCACAAAAAAATGTGTAACGTAACCGATGTTAAAAAGCAAAAAATGAATCATAACCTGTACATGTATCCTAATCATTGGGATCCATTTCCTCATCTTGCTCTAGGGTCAGAGATGACTCGGTCATACCGCTGTCTTCATCAGAATCTAGCTGACTCTCCATATCCACTTCGTCCTCTTGAGACTCATTCTCATTGCCACCGTTCTCCAGTCTATTAGACACAGCACTGTGCTGCATCCACTTGGGGCATTCAACTTCACCACTGTACAAAAATTGGCTCGTGCCGCTGCCCTTTCCTGCATCCGATGTCTCTGATGATCTGAAATTCCGACATGAGCACTCGGGAATCGGGTGTGAGAGAAATGATGTTCTCTTGGACAAGCGGGATTCCCTCAGCAGGCCCACCTCCCCGAGGCTTGCATTGAGATGCTCTCTCACTAGGAGTGTCCAGTTACGCTTTGGATGGTAAACATTATCAGACACATTGGCAAAGAGTTTGACCAGATATTTTCTGCTTCAAAAACAGTAAGTCAGTAACACAGATAAGAGAGTACTCGACAAGGTAATTAAGCAGCCAAGCTCTGCACACAATCTGCTCAAAGGGCAAAAGTGCACCCAGAATTTTAACATCCTCCACATAGGTAACTGCAGCTTTATCATACGAAAGAATGCCTCTCTTTTTTCACTAATCAAGTCCATTTGTATGATATTAAACATATTTGAGCACATTCAAAGATAACAGTGTCAATGAATTACTTGATGCAAACGGTCATATATAAATGCCTAAACGACAGTCAAATTACCATATCGCTGGCTAGGGTGAAGTGATAGCCCAAGAGGAGCAACCATCAGATTTCAATTTCTCTTAACATCAGGTATGAATATGAGCGGTCTACTCTCAAATTTATGTATGAAAAAGGGTGCTACTCGATAACCAGGTGATATAGACCAAAGATCTCCTTGTGGTAGCAGCAACTTATACTAAAGTTACAAGGCAAGCAGGTCCAGCACCTAAATACTGAGATCAGATAAAATGAATCCAACAGTCAAGAAAATAGAAAACAATTTTATTTTAGACACTATAATTAAATTTTTGGCATGTTACTAGAAAACAATCCATCTCATTTATCCTTCTTCTTGGACATAATCTGGTACCTGTCAGGTCGATATGTTCTGGCAGAAGCCATTTCGTAGAGTCGGTGTCCCATAACCAAGCTCGCAAAATCTGGCCAACCACTTCCGTCATTATTATAACCTGGAATAAATGCATCCGCCTCAACAGAGACAATATAATCAAGAGCAGCCCACAACAACCTGTGGGCTTGTCTCCTCAAATCAATTGGTGAAGGGTCTGGCTCTGTATCCCTCTCTGTAATCCAACCATACCAGCCTTCCTTTTCATGCCGATAGACAGGCCGATCAGGAGGTGGAGGAAGAGGCCGGGGACGAGGACCTGCCTTGTCCCATTCTTTCTTCAGTTCCTCAACACTCTTAACAGGAGGTGGCTGGAACACATCTAGAGGGAGCTGTGTTTCTGGCCCAACTAGGTCACTTAATTCTTGCTTGCTGCACAAAGACGTTCGATCCGCTACATTTGCATACATGGCACGCAGAGGAATCAAAACCCTTTGTCCACCAAATGTCCCCGAACCAGCCAAATATATTCTCGTTTTTGGAGGATAGCCCATTGCCCGAAGAAGCAGTCCTACCTGCATTAGAAGTATTTAAGCATTATCACATTAGAACACAGGTTATAAAATGTAATGATGTCCTTGAGTATGTCCTTTTCCAAACAAAAAATTGGTGGTGAAGATAAAACTAGAGGCAATTCATGCCATTCATTAAGTGAGGAATGGATGCCGAGAGGCAGCTATCATAAACTATGTTCAGAAGAGAGAGCAACTAGCTGAAAAGCAAACCAAAAGCATTATGAGAACCCAACCGATGAAGATTGTGAGAGAAAGATTGCTATAGAAAGGCCAAAAATCCGAGTTTCCGGAACTCACCAAGACAGTCAAAAAGTACAATAAATAGATGCAACTCCCATAGAAACCAAACAGCACAAAAGCATATCTACAGAGGAAAGCCACACTGATACTGAAGACCAGAAAAGAAAGTGAGACACATAACAGCTAGTTTTCATCCACTCCTCTGTCATCACAAGAATGGAACATGTGATGGATTCTTTCAGGACCAAGATAATGGAACAAACTAAAGGCATCTGAATGGGCACCACCAGGGTCCACCCTTCTCCAAACGAAAACCAAAGGGGTTTTCTACTTTCGATGCTATTTAAAAAGATAGGAAATCGAGAAATCCTTCTTTTCTTGCGGCACGATGCATAACCAACTCTGTTAAATAAGATTGTAGTTTCGCGTATTTTATTGAAGCAATAAGCATTACTGCATTAGGCTGTGCAAAATTGACTAACTAAGAGGACTCTGACATATTTCTCAATACTTTCTCCTTAAGAGAGATTATTAGCGTAACTATCCACAAGTGTGCGCACGTGTGTCACAGATATTTGCATGAATTATAGGAACTCTGAAATTTTGCCAAGTTAACTGATAAAACAACTAGTCTTTAAGACAGGTTATCTTCTTTAAGAAAATCAATGTGGGTGCCTGAAGCTTCCTACCACATCCATCCCCCAACAGGAGACCACAAGACAAAAATAAAATAAATAGATAAAAAGAGAATGATAAAGAGAGTAACAAATGAAGTAACAAGTAAGTTGGGTCTATTTAAGGAAACACCACTACATTTATCGTACTTAACATAAATTAAAGGACAAGATCTACCTCTTCAGGCATCAACGGACATGAACCATTTGCTTTACGAGCATGTGAATCAACATTTAGTTGGTCAGCGATCATCCCCTGTTTAATCATTTGAGCCCTTCGATACTGTATAAGCTCTGTGTGAACATCCTGAAGACAAAGCAAAGTGAACTCCTCTGTCAAAACAGTGGACAGAAACAGAGATCATCAATCAAGAAGCCCCTAAGTGCCTCCAGGCCGCAGGCTGATTCATCACGGCAACATTCAACCAACCCCAGCCACAGTATATACAGAGAATAAAAAAAGAAAAGCAAACCTACACATCGAGACATTTAAAATAGAGAATAAGAGTATTTTGATTCCAACAACAGACATGTTTAAGTGTCCTTTATATCCTAGAGCCACAAGTCACCCAAAAAATCTTATCGAACCGACTACTTAGTAGACTCACATGCCACATGAGTAATCCTATTTTTTCCAGGACAAAATATAGGAATCTATGAAATCCAGTACAACGATGAATATAGACCTGGGAGCTTTCCTTCATTAGTTTTGGAAAGTGAACCATCAAGAAAGTAACTCCTCTAAAGCTACAGACAGCAATCCACACTCTAACAAAGTTGCCAAGCATGAACTAACTGAGAAGTGTAGCTGCTGCTATGAATTCAATTAAATCAACAATTGAGACAAACAAAAAAATCTACACCAAGTCATAAATTTAACTGAATACATCTCTGCTTTAATTAATTCACATCATTGAACTGCATGTCTAATATTTAAGAAAGGAACTTAAATTTAGTAGGAGTGCACTAAAATATGGAATTTCCTTCTATACAAACAATAAAATGCGAAACATGTGGTACAAGTGCCTGCAGAACCTTAAAAAGAATAACAATCTTTACTAAAGAACGAAACTACACTACTCTCAGCTTATAGGTTCTTTGATGCGTGCATGATTAAAAGATTCTCTCATAAACTTTCCTTTAGAACTTGTGGCCCACAATATTCATGGGAATAGACTGCTGAACCTATTCTGCATTCCATTAGAAATAACTGGCTCAAATTTTACAATCAGCATCTCCAAGCAAATCCCAATACATCCACATATAGTATGTAAATTGAACAATAACCAAGCTTTCATAATAGAAGAAAAGATCAGTGCGCAAGATAACCATTGATTCAGATGCACATAATCAGCTATCAGACTTTAGATGGATAACATTGCTTAACAAGGGGGCACTTATATTAACTACAGCCAAAGTCCTAAAGAAGCAATATATGACAATTCAATGTCATTCACCAAGCAAAAACCAAGGAAGAAAATGTATGACACAATAGTAAGATCACTTCAAGAAGATATCAATACAAACCTGAAATAGCTCTGCACATCCATGATATGCTAAAGTATCTCTGACAAGGCCAGGATGATATGCGAGGTAAGGCTGGCCTGCAGCTCTTAACCTGTACAGATAAGAGATGGTAAGAAATCTTGCAAAGGGCAGGCCTCATGGGTAAAACTTCCAATATTATGGAATACATCACATGCATAGGCAACTCCATATAGTTTCAAATCAAAGGGAGAGGAACAGAAGAGTGAAGCAAAATATTTTGACACTGAGGATCCACATTACAGGAATGTTAAGTTAAAGTTGTGAAGCATTTCTTTTTGCCACAAATGACAGTTACTTGTTTGTGATAAACAAAGGAAGAAAAAAACCCTTACCTTTCCACCACGCGGCGTCCAAGTGCCAAAACTTCTGGACGAAACTGAAGTGCGTGAAAGGAAACTCTACACCTCAGTCTCTGATACTCGTCCAGATCAGGAGGGAGGACAGGCTATAATAAAATAAAAGGAGATATCAGAGAGGTATATATTGGTTTAATTATCCAATTTCCAAAGGATGAGAGTTTGCCAATAGCATATGGCAACACTTTTAACACTACATCTTAGTAGACAATAATCAATGAGGAGACTAACTTTCGGTAGTAGCAACAAGGTCTCATTGCTTCAATGCAAGGAAAAAAAAAATATGTCGCGCACATGCAATAGTAAGTATTCAGCATATGCCCTGCCTGTTAAAGTCAGTCTATCAGCAAAAAGCGAAATGCCTACTCAAAAAAGAAGCAACAGCGAGTCTACATTCCAGGACAAGCAAATATGTCAAGGTTAAGTACCTGTAGGCAGCCTCCCTCAGTAAGCACTAACACAACGACCTTTGCTTTCTTTAACTTCGGCAAGACTTCATTACCATAGAATCTTGGAGAAGATGTAGCTTTGGGCTTAATGATAGGGTACTGTTTCTTTTTCATAGCCCCCTTCATATGTGGAGGAAGGCTCTTCAAAATCACTATATCATTACTAAGAGCTGTTATGAACTGATCTTCATTGTATATGTAGGAAAAGCTCCGAAACTTGAAGCTGCAAAGTTTTGAATCTCATGATCCTTATCCTTTATGTGGGGAACACTTGTGATAAAAAATTGTAGAAAATAGAGGGAAGAAAGAAAACCTGATGCCTTTCGCACGAGTACTTTCTTGGATCTCTGGAATTACAAGTGTAGCATTTAACAGCCTGGATACTGCAACCAAATCACAAATCTAGAATGCAGGAAACCAGTCATAAACACGGATTTTGCTCACATATTCTTAGAATTTTACTTATAGAAAAAGCCTACCGAAGTTCTTATCTTCTCAAATCCACCGTAAACTTTGGCATAGATGAAACCATTATTCTTCTCAGCAGGAGGAGCTGCTGCACAAAAGGTTCGAAATATCAGTCTTCTAGGTATTATTCCTTCCTTCACCAGCAAGTCCATAAATGCTCACATTCAAACTAAACCTTATCCAGAAGCAATACTTCCATACCAGAGGAAAATTATTAAAAGCTGTAGACTCTACAAAAGCAAACAAGAATTCATCTCATAGCAACAAAGAACTTGTATTGGAACCACGAGGAATGTTGACCATCATGGCCCGCAACAAAAAGTCGAGAATATTGAGTAAACTTACCAGGATGTCTACTTCTAGGATTGGCATAAGGATAGAGAGACTCAAGAGACTTCACATTTCCCCATAATCTTCTATGCGCAGCTCCCTGAACCATGAAAATAAAAGAGAGAATAACATCAGCGATGTGAAGAAAATATGTTGAATAAAAGTGTCATAAAAATTTGTAAAGCACTCATCAATAATTCTCTCAAGCACACCTGCCATCCAGCATTTATGGTGAGATCATCCACAAAACCAGTGATTGCACTGTACTGAACTAGATCCGCACTTGAATACTTGGCCAAAAGTAAGTGGACTAGCAATGACACGCAAGACAAGAGAAGTCCTCCAAGTGCAAGCCATTTAATTCTGGTCATATACCTCATCTTACTGCTATTCGATGATTCAAGAAGACTGCACGCATCCCTACCTTCAAATCAAGAAAAAATTCAGCATGTGGAGAAACAGCATACTCAAAGTAACTGAGATGCGAGTTACGTGGTATGCTACATTAGTTCAAAATAGTCAACTAAGACTGAAGTGGTCCAAAATGAACACCATCATTCTTTAACCCAACTGTAACCCGAGAGGAAGGACGGGGTAGAAAAAGAAGTGCATGCTCCACAAGTTTCTATAATTATGCATTAAAACAACAATTCATCTCTGCTTGCTGAAAGGTAAAACAGATTTATCGAAGAAAAAATGCGCGCGGAGTTAAAATCCGATAAGTATAAAAAGCACCAAGATAAACTGCTCCAACTGAATAAGACTCTCTCAGTAATTCCACAAAGAAGCAACAAATGAGCCAACTGAACCATGTAATTAAGCTTCTTCTAAGTACAAAGGTGCAACTAAAAGCCCAGCAGCGACTCCATTACCCCGATTTGGGAGTGTATGGCTCCTGCGAACAGCATCGCGAGAGTTACATAAGTATAAAAACACTGAGTAACTTGGATAGCTGAAAAAAAAACCCTAAAAAATGAAGGAACATTTCCTTCAACATGTGCAGCGGTAGGGGCACCAAAAGAAGGCGCAGTAAACATTTGAAGACGCAGCAGATGTTGAACCGCAAAGAGCAACAGAAGGAAATGCAGGTTCGTCTTGCTATCGGAGACTTTAAACAACTGAGGCACTGCCAAAACTCCGGTGAAGGAAAAGGAATGAACCGGAACAGGAAAGTAGGACTTTGCCAAAAGGAGCAAAATCCAAACGAACCACTCGGAACGGAGCTCCCTCAAAAACATCCTCGAGTCCAAAGATCGGGAATACCTCACTCGAATTAGGAATTGCTCGTTACATCGAAGACGACAGATCGGACTCCAAAACGACTCTCCCGAAATCAGCACACCGGGAACGCGAAACTCATCGGTCGCGTTCTTATCAATCCTAGAAACTGATTGTCACAGAGAGCGAGCGCGAGAGCGAGAGCGAGAGAGAGAGATTGAAACCAAGAGTACCTGAAATCAGAGCAGCAATCTTAACAGGAGGAGGAGGCTCGCTCCGCTCTCAAATCAGGCGGACATCTCGCCATCTCGACGGCCGCGCGAGAGCAACAGAGCAGCAGCCGACGTGAGTCGACGAAGGCGAGCAAAGCCGGGGGGAGAGCGGAGCACTGGCGATGGCCGCCAATGCAAGCGGCTCACTGCAATACGCGTGCTCTCTCTCTCTCTCTCTCTCTCTCTCTCTCTCTCTCTCTGTAACGAACTGTGAGCGACGTTTCCCGATCGACAGAAGATTTCTCGATCAGGTGGAGGAGGATGCGATGAGGGAGGGAGGGGAGCGGGATCAAATCCGAGAGTGGACGGAAGACGATGGAACAGGAGAGAAGAAGGAAGGAAGGAAGGAAGCCGTCGGGCCGTTCCCATTCACTCGCCGCACTCGGTTTTGTCAGATGGATCGAGGAGGAGGATCCTTTGCGTTCGCTCTCGCGCGTTTGACTTCGGAGGACCGCAAGGCCACACGTTACGTTACGTTTGTCATGTGCCGCTTCCTTCATTCGGCAATTGCAACGGGGGGAACGGATCCTGATTTTGCTTTCTATCCGGTATTGGCTATTCTTCGACCTATTAAAAAAATAGATAAAATACTTGATATTTTTATTTTTAAAAAAAAATTATTGATTTTCTACGGCATTGAATAATGTAATGGACTAAATCAATATTGTTCGATTTGGCTTGGGCTGTTATACTTTCGCTTGGTTTGAGAACCACGTGGTGAGATCGTGTGCACGAGCGAACGAAAGCTGAATTGACATAGCTTGATTCATTTATCGATTGAGTTTGGACCGATATAATTTCAATTGATTTGATTTCGCTATCATATAGTTTGGTTTCCATTTTTTTAAAACGACTTCCCTTTAGTGGGGTGAGACGAGTTTAATTCATGCTCGTCAACTGAAATTGCTGAAATTACTTCATATATTGCGACATTGTCTCCATAAATAAATCGTCATATCCTATTTATCCAATCCATGCTTCTTCTTCGTATTTAAAAAGTTAATCCCAACGTCCTTAAGATACAGGACTCCAACTAAAAGCATTATTAGCCGACAAATGAGGTATAGGTTTTTTATGAAAAAAGAATCAGCAAGTAATGTGTGACCGATTATAATAATAAATAACAAAGAAGTTTACTCGTTTCCTTATGGTCTAGGATATAAGTCCGATTGGGAGTACTTCAAGAGTAAAATCTCAATTGCACCGGGTCGATATGAGGAAGTGCATCCTCAAAATCGTCTGGAGAAGTGGACTGTCTTTTTTTTTTTTTTGGTCGGAAGAGAAGTGGACTGTCAAGGTGTGTGAAAGTTGACCCGAACGTCCTCTGCTCGCAATATCCCAAACAAAGAAAAAATCCATAGATGAATAATAAGTAGAATCCCCTACATTATCCTTGGCGGATTTAATAGAGAGAACAACCAATAAATTGGGAATAAAAGTACAGAAAAAGGACAAAGATAAAGAGAGGAAGAGCTGATATTAGAAAATAGAAATCAACATTCAACAAATGAATTTCGCTGAGGATGGAGAAACTCCCTAAAAGAAGAAGAGGAACTAACCCAAATCCCATTTCCAAACCAGTGACCAAGCTGGTTCTTAAGTACACAGTTTGGTCAATTTGGTGACACTCGCAGCTTAGCAGGCACAAGATAGCGATGATAGCATTCATAAAACTCGCTGCTTGTATACAAATATTCACAGGCGACTGCCTTCCAAAGCTTGAAAACTTCCTCGTCGAACGACTCTAAGATATGGTGTCGCTGAGTTTGTTTCAATTACAGTTTATCACAGTGAGCTGGTAGACTGGATGCTGGAGATGTGAAACCACAGCCACCGGAGCCCTTCCGAACTAATTTTCGACTAGCGCTAAGATTACATATGTTAGCGGAAAAGGAAAATACAAGAACAAACTGGGGTCGGTGAGAATTCATGCACAAATCAAAGAGCTGATATGAACTTTTGAATCTTTGTCTGAGCACGCTCTTTCTCGTCTGGACCATCCAGATCCCCAATGTTGTCATGGTATTCCTGCAATTGGGAATAGTCGATGATTAAATTTATACACCTTTGACTACATAACCACAAGAAGTACAGCCAGAATTTCTGGTCTTCAATCACGAAGAAATGCAGTAACTTTTTACTTACATGAGCAAACATGTTACAGACACCTATTTGGATGGTCTAAACCCAAGCACCTGAAGTCAACTGCCGTTTCCATTACACCCTACCAATTACTGGTTTTTCACTGAAACAATTCGTTCTCCAATTTTTTTTTCCTCTACTTATTCTTCACATATCTATGGCTCTGAAAAATACTTCAAATGCTTGGCCGAATTGAGTTAAAGATTGACAGAATAAATTCAGAAGTTCAATTTGCACATTTTCAATTGATAACTAAGTTATCTGCAAAAGCAAGTGTTACAGAAAAGCCCTCCCCTGCCTTTTGGCTTCTGAATTCCCATAGATACTACTTCTCAATAGCTTTATACTTTTAAAAGTTAAAATATTCGAATCAACAACGAAAGCGAAAAAACCTCAGCAGAAGGTAAAGACAGAAACACCCATCAAAAGAACTACTAATCATGTTGTAATACTCGGCTCTGTAGCAAAATTTACAACTTTCATATATTACCCACTGGACAAGAACTAGTCAGCTAGAACTGAAGAGGCAAAGAAAGATGTGATTTGGGAAAAAAGAACCTGAAGTATTTCTTTAACATCTTCCTTGCTAAGTTTTTGCAGCTTGAGTAGTTGGTCGATTCTAGCCCTCATTCCAGGATGTCTACGAAGAATAGTTAAGAAGTGAGAATTAAACACAACCTAAAGAAGTAAAAACTAAAGGTAAAGATCCCCTACTGTATATAGCTGTCACAATGTATACATGGAGGAACTTACTCTGAGCACCAGAGATGACCAAGGATGATAGCAATTAGCTGCAGAAACATAACATAGAGGAGAAATGAATTATACATATTTAAGTGAGAATTTACAGATTTAAGACTAAAAGTAACCAAAAGTGGCCTCTTAACAGTCATTTCTTTTTTGCTGGGCGCCTCTTAATAGCAACTCAGTTAAGGACATAAGTTTAATCTAAATGATAAACAAATCAGTTTAAATATGGATTCAAGCTTGAAAGAGTCTTTGTCAGAATGTTAAAAACATGGCACCTATCGACCTATACCACTCTGAAGGGAGAAGTCCATCCCAATACTTCAATTAGTCAAGCTTAAGCTGCTTAAGCTTAATGAAGGAAGATGAACATCATCCTGATCATGTCTCAAACAAAAGTTTTTACGCATGACATCAAGAACCGCTTGACAAAACTGAACTCTTCCAAAGCAAGTCTTTAAGAATCTGAAAGTTCCAGTTGCACCATATGAGAGCATCATCTTGTATTACTCTTCCGCGACTTGATTTACTCTTTTTCAAATCTATCCAAGTAATTGCACGATGCATATAGAGTGGGCATCTCAGGACATGCAATCAACTAGACAAGACAGTAATCATGCTCTGTTGCACTACTATTCTATTATCTCACTTATACAGACTGCACAGCATCCAAACACCACAGCAATCCACTGTTTAATCTCATACAAATCCAATTCCATATTAAGTGGTCTTGTCAGCAAATCAACATCTGATAGATCAAAGCATAGTGGTAACCTGAAGAGTGAATAGCCCAGATTCTAGCCTTCGGTTGTATCTTTCATCCTCATCAATCTGTTGATTTCACACGCATAGAGAAAGTTCAGTTTTAATTAAATTAATCGACATGAGTTCCTGTGAAGAAAAGACAATTACCTCCAAATCATCAAATTCAAGCTGGTTTAACCTTTCCATCTCTGCTTTAACCCGATCAGAATATCTTTGAAAAGAGAACAATTGTTAGAAGCATATACCATCAATGGTTAAAACAAAGCAGCTTCCTCGCCCACAAGAAAAAGAATTGACAAATCATCACTTGATGCCTGAAAGAAGTAGTTTCTCTTCCATGTATCTTTTCTTCTATTACCTTTCCAAGCTTCTGTTTCACAAGTTCATTTCTTTACCACTAGGCGTGAGGTTAAGTGGCTTGATAATGAAGCCTTTACCAAAGCAATATTATCCAGATTGGAATGACAACCAAAATTCCATTAAGAAAAGGTACTGAGGGAGTACGACCTCCATACATAACAGCCTATCATACAGAAATTACACACAAAACATAGTTTCTATCATTTTCAGCAAACTAGAAGAATGAAATTGAACTTTCCCACAATACCAAAAGTGAAGGGTACAGCACAAGTTATATACCAAAAGTAAAAAACAAAGACCAAAAACCACCTCACATAGAGTTCCACAAGCCGGTCTATCTTTTCATATTCATTTTCCACAAACTTGCTCAACAGCCTTTCCCTCCTAGAGCCCCTTGAAATCCCATCTGTGACAAAGAAATCCAGATCAAATTATTTGACCAATTAGTACTCTTCTCTTTTACTGCCACACATTCTAAAGCATAACGGATAGAGATTGTCTTCATTTGAACATGTTCTGTAAGGGGTTTAAAACCTCATATTCAACCAATTTTGCCACATCCAACCAAAAGAAAGTGTGATTCCGCAAGCACATTATTCCATATTGCGAGATCTCCATGCACAGCCACTAGTTTTCATATTTCTAGGTGATAACAATAAACGCTATGCATGATAATTAGAAACAGAGTCACTAAACTGGACTTTATAAACGTCTCATCCAATTGATTTTGACAGCAAAAATTATTTCAGAAGTATCAATCAAAAAACATAACTCAAAAGGAGTTAAATCATTTGAACATGCAGTTTCACATAATTAAGCAGGATATAATACTTTAAAAAATGCAGTCTTAAGGAAATCTTGTTCACTTTTTGCCCATAAAGTCAACTGATGTCCCACCACATGAAAAATCTTTCACAGTTCATGGAAAACTTTAGTCTATATACCCAATTTTGGTATACAAATAAGTGTAACATGATAGACAGTAATGGCAATAGATTTGAGAAATATATAGACAGTGGATTTTTATGTTTTTGATAGGTAACAAAGTCACAATACGTTATTCAATAATGACAAAAAAGAAACTACTCATATGAATTATAAAACCTTACTTATTTTATTAAAATTTAAAAGCATATTATGTAATCTATATCTACAAAAAAAAAAGGGCAATTTGAGAATCGAACTCAGAACCTCGCGCACCCAAAGCGAGAATCACAACAGATTTGACTTTAATGCATTGGCAAAGACTGTACACAGCAATGGAGGATGACTTCATTGCACCTTCGGGAAGCTGCTAAACATACACATTCGGGAAATAGAACCCTCACATGAAGCATTTCGATCCACCACATAAATTACGCTTTATGCTGCTAAAATATGCTCTCAAGTATTTTATTTGCCTGCTTACCAAATAAAGATGCAATTAGAGAAATTACGCGTTCTTCTAAGTCTTCTTGATACCTTTCTTTCCGGTTCTTCTTGTACGGCGGAATCTGTGAAACGAAAGGTATGAAGGCCTTTTAAGTGACATTATCCAAGATAAGTCCTCCGAAAAACATGGAGAAAGACATAACTGCTCGGAAAGTAGAGACTGAAGCCATCTTATGCAGTGAGTACTAATAAAATAAATTCATGACATTAATATTCAGTTATCCACAAATACGGTCAATCAAATGCATCCTAGTTTAAGCATGCATAACAAAAAATGCTATGCCATAGTCACATGAAAAGATGTGGGATTTGAAAAGGCAAAATAAAGGACCTGTGCAATCAATCACTCTTTCCAACACATGAAAATACTTGTCGTGCAACATGATCAGTTTGGCTAGAGCACTTCTTTACAACGGCTCACCAAACATTCTAGCTACTTACTATTGAGGTCATTTCTTCATCAAGAATTAACTTTCAGCACTTGTCCAACAGCTACAGCTTTGTCAAACTAGCACTAACTGTTAATGCCATGGACAGAACTAGCATTCTACCATTACATCCCAACATGCTACACGTCTAGCAAAGTAGCATATGCCTTTCGTGTCCTTTTATTGGTGACTAGCCCACGCTCTATGTACTGCAATATGATAAGTTCAAGCAGAGCTAAAGAAGTATCAGACCAGTACTTCTCCTTAGGAATTCCAACCCCAACTTTTTCTGTGGCTTTTGCTTTTCAATAAAAAAATTTGCTAAACTAGAGCATCATAGAGTTCTCTCAAATGGGGACGGTATCTAAAGCCAGACTTCATTGTGTCAGTATTCCCGCGCAAAATGGTACCCCCACCATGTCATCCCTTTTATTGGTGTTGGAATAGCACTATGAACGCAATACCGCATTCGATTATGAGATAGCTCTTCCATCAACCATGAAATGCAGTAAGGACTGGACTGCAGAACCATAAAATCAACATCACCATGAAATGCAGTAAAGGCTGCAATTACTGGACCGTAAACTTAACGAGACAAACTCTTCCAATCAAAGTGAGTAAAACGAGTACTTACCTTACCCATGAAAGCAGCGAAGGCAGTCTTCAGACCCAGAACATCCACGAACCTCTCACATGCGGGCGGATACTTGGTCATGGCAAAGTCAAGGGCCCTGATCGCAGAACTGTAAGCCGACTTCTTCTGCTTCATAATGATTATCATTAACTCCACGCCCTCGGCCTTCACAAACCTCTCCTTGTTCTCCAGAGGCATTACCAAGCAGCACAAGCAGTCAAACAAATTCTCCAACATCTCTTCCTCGTCCTGCGTCTTCGGGTCCTTCGACTTGTACATCGCAACAGCCTGCAGCATCACATCCACGCCGTTCATCTGCCCCAGCTTCTTCTGATTAGCCTTGCTGTTCTGCAGCAGTATCGCCAAAATCTCCGACGCATATTGCTTGTTGCTGTCGAATTCCTTCTGCCTGATCTTCGTCAACAACCACCGAAACAGCTTCGTCTTCTCGCACACCAACTCTGCCACCGCCGGCTTGACTTCTATCAAATTCTCAATCGTGGCGAGAGTATTGTACACTGCAGCCATCTCGTCGGGGTCAGACTCCGATAATCGATGCAAATTCTGGACCAGGAGCTCGAGCACGTTGTTCTCGACCAATGCATCAACAAGAACCCTAGCGGGCTCATCGTTGTCCTCCAAGACGTCCTCGTCCGTCAGGTCCTGAAGGAGCTGGACGACGTCGATGGCGATGTCGGTGTTCTCGTGGCTGAGCAAGCCGAGGATAGATGGAATGGTGTTGAGCGACACGAGGTCGGGGTAGAGCTCGGGGCCTCCGGCGAGGACTTTAAGCTTCTGGAGCTCCTCGTGGAGCTCGATTTCGGAGTCGGCGAAGCGCTCGGGGTGGTCCGGATACTTGAGGCGAGCCTCGATGTTCTCCTTGAGGCGACGCTCGAAGGCGAGGACGAGCTTCTTCAGGGTCTTGAGGTCGAGGACTTCGACGGTGCTCTGGGATCTCTCCACGGCTTCGAGAAGAGACAGGTCGACGCCGCCTCCGCCGCCGCCGTTGCTGGCGGGGTATGAATCGGGGAGGTCGTCGCGCTTCCGCTTGAAGCTGCGATCGCGAGTATCGTGGACTTCCATATCCATCTCTGCTCGTCCTCTCTGTCTCTCTCACTGGACCTCTACGAAGCGAGCTGGAGTGTGCGGCCGCGTTATTGAACGGAGCTGGAGTACGCAAAAGGGGAAACGGCGACGTCCGCTATCGTGGCGAACTGACTATTTGATTCAAACCGGGGGGGTGTGACGGAACCGGTTCAATTCCCGTATCGGGCGAAACCGGCTTCTGGATCGGTTCCAAGCCAAATCGACGGAAAACGGCCAAGGACCGATTCGATTTTTCTTGAAAGATGGGGCAAAACGATGAGATGTTACATTTTGGAGCATTGGTCGGTCTCGTCGGCTTTGAAACAACAAAGCCGACGAGACCGACCATAAAAATCAATGCGGATGCCAAAGGGAAGGATTGCGAAAGCGGGCTTGGCCTGCTCCAGTCTGGGACCAGGAGGCACGGCTCGAGATCGATTTCGCTCTCACCAGTTCATGGGCCCAAAAATTCAAGAAAAACATACGTAGGGTGCATTTCTTTCAAGAAAAATTGAATGATTTTGAAAATGTTTTTTAAAAAATGATCGCTTATATTGATTGAAATGATTGGTCAACGAAAAATGTTTTTATTGTCAATAGCAATTTATGTCTAAATATTTTCACGAACGATAAATATTTTTTTTTGTTTATTCACATTTGTAAATGACACAAGCGTCATTTTTAAGAAAATATTTTTCAAAATTATTCATTATTTCGCAAAACAAACTGTGCATTATATAAAAGGGTCGATACGGCCTGTTTGTAAAATGGGGTGGGCTTTGCCGAACCCGAGTTTGGGTCGTTTGTCATCATAAGCTTGCACTTCAAGATGTAGCGCATCAAGTCCTTAGGGCTTGTATTGCTTGTCTTGATTAAAACACAAATACAATTTTATAATAAGTACACCTTCGGTGTTTGATGATGCACTTAAGATGGGTTTAGTTCAGCATTCTCAAGAGTCTCCAAAGCCCCTATGGTGTTTGACAAGCTTTCTTAATGGGCTTTTGGTTAAATTCTAATCTTAAAAATGCTAAAAGCCTAATGTGCCTAATGCTAGAGAGACTAACATTAAGCTTTCAGCATTTGCATTTTCCTAAAACTCATTGTAAAGCTAAACTAAATCAACTCTTAAAATGGGATAGGCCCCATACAAGTTACAATTATAAGGTTGATAACCCTTACGAGTTATGGGGGTTGGGCGAAATATCCTACCGAAGTAGGACTAGAGAAATAATGTTAGAAAGGAATCAATAAATGTTCTTCGTTAGAACGAGTTAGCGCTCACTAGGAAGTGGTCATTAACCGCTCCGTCGCTCCATCCTCTTCTTTCTACATAGGTGCGTCAAAATGGTATTGGTTAGCAAATCACCACAGTCAGTGATTGTGGGAAAAATATCAAGAAAATCATAAATGTATTGTATTTGTGTTAATTTAGTTCTACACCTTTTAATTTGGCCAATTTAATTCTAAACATTTTAATGATTTGCCAATATAGTTATCCCGGCTAATTTTGATCGGAAATCTTTGACTTGGATGACAGTTATCTTACATGACATGGCCGGCCTTGATGTAAATAAATTTTATAATATTTTGTTGTGATTTTCTCATAAGTTTTTTTAATTATTTAAAAAGTCATAAACCTATTATATGATGATAAATTCAATTATAAACATTTCAATTTGGCCATTTTAGTTTTAAATCTTTTGACGATTTGCCAATATTATCTTTCTTGCCAACTTTAATCGGAAATCATTGACGTTGTAGCTCAGTCAGCGACGATTGTCCTATGTGTACTACCGATACTGACGTTGACGATTTTTGCAACTTTTTTATAAAAATTTTCTGAAATTTTCCTCTCTTTTTTTTTCCCTTAAATTCCCCTTCATAGGTTGTCGAGCCATGATGATGGCTAGCGAAGGTTGCTGGCCACAAGTGAGGGCCAAAGGGCGCCGTGACACTCTCGCCAGATCTGGGTGAGGGCATCGCAGCCACTCTTCACCTAGATTTGGTGAGGGCTATGGCCAATGAGGGCAACCTCTCTTGAGGCTGGCATCCAAAGCCCC
>BCNH02000006.1:21200440-21210593 GCA_001662345.2 Metrosideros polymorpha var. glaberrima | reverse complement strand
AGCAGAGCAGAGAGGAAAAGAAAGGAGAGAGAAAATATTTTTTAAATAAATGGCCCAAAATCAGCTTTGACCGAGCCTTGGCCACTCCCTGATAAAGACACGCGTGGCGCTTTCTGATTGGCCGGGGACCACGCTGACTTGGTGTCCCCGGACCACCCAATATTTTCTCGGGTCGACGACCGTCAGAAAAAAAGGAAGGAGAACAGCAGATAGTAAAAGAAATGGGCAGTACCCGACACGATAGTCGGACAACGACGCCGAGGCCTCTCACTCCAGACGTTTCTGCTACATCCGAGCTCGCCAGGTTCATCCACTCTGAAATTCCGTCCTCTTCAAGATAAGGGTATTTGTTCGCTTCACCAGGTACAGAACAGCAACTCTCGCCACTAGCCCAAGAGCGCGACTGTTCCCGAGAGAACAATGGCGACATCCAAACCTCAGAGAAGGGTTCTTCTGCTGTGCGGAGATTACATGGAAGACTACGAGGTGGGTTCATCGTATCGTCGATCCGCTTCGCCGTTTTTATTCATTTGGTCTCGTATTGAAGCATCTTGGGCTTGGTGGTGTGACAAGATGGCGCTTCCTTTTGCTCTGGATGCAGGTCATGGTTCCGTTCCAGGCGCTTCTGGCGTACGGAGTGTCGGTGGACGCCGTTTGCCCCGGAAAGAAGGCCGGCGATGTCTGTCGCACCGCCGTTCACCAGATGGGTGCTCACCAGGTCTATCTTCTGTCCGTCCCATAGTTTAGCTCCTCTTGTCTCTTCTCGTTTGGTCTGTGTCTCTATCCATGTCTTTCTCTCCAGTTGATGGCGATGGAGGAGGGCTTTTAGTTTCTCTGGCTTTACTCTAGCGTTCCTTGATTTGGTTGGGGACACCCATTTTCGAGAATGGCTTGCAGTTGTAAATGAACCGTAGTTGACAAGTTAAATTAGTTGACCTTGAAGATTTGTAGCAGAGTTCTGAATTTGGCCCATCGTGTGTTTGATTAGAAATAGGTTATTGACCACGATGACGGGATGCCTTAAGTAAGGTTAAAATGTAACTTGACACCATTTTGGATCATTGGTAACTCGATAATCTAAATGTCTTTCAGTTGTAAATCCATCTATACTGTTTATATATCTATGGTGCCTCCTTCAGAATCAACTGTTAAGGTTTCCATTTGCTTCATTAAAATGTGTGAGTCACTTCATAATAGGAGAAGGGGTCTACTTACGGAAAAAATAAATCTGAGTACGAGTGGTTGGCATTTAGTTTTAGCTTCCTTTAACAGTACTAAGGATGAGCTTACAAGCTTCTGATACTATAGGGGATGCAACACACCTATAAAGTAACGCAGACCTACAGAAGTGCTATTTTGCCTATTTGAGAAGTACACGGTGTCTGATTGAGTTGACAAAAAAGAAAAAATTGATACACCGATCAATTTCTAAATGATCCAAAGTACAATGGGCGTTTAGAAATTTTACTTTTTCACTGATGCCTGCATTACATGACATGACTTTTAATTATAACTGTAATAAAACCTTGCTCCTAGTTTTGTTGATTTTCCGCTTGATATTAGCAGATAGAAGAAGACCTGTTATTATTGAACATTTGGTTGAAGTCATGCGCTGTGTCAAACTTTGCTTCTCTCCTTGGTAGTTGTTGTCAGCTACTTCATATTGAATACGCAAGATGAGATCCTAGATACACTGGGTGACAGAGAGATCCTGCTGTTTGAGCATCTACATTTGATCTCATCTCAAGTGCTTGAGAAAGAATGGAAATTCACAAAGCATTTATCATTGTTCTACATCAATGTGAATATTCCAGAGGGGGATGAATTAAATTGGAAATGTTGAGGATGATACTTTGAGTTGAAAAAGGCTATTACTTCGAGAGCATGTCTATCATTGTGTTATCATCATTAAACTAATGTCCAGAAAGAGTATGTGATAAGCAAGCACTAGTTGAAATAGAAAAAATTCTCAAGCTACTCATTAAGTTCACATTATATATTAACATTAGTGAAAGTAAAAACAAAAATAGAAAGACCTCACTGAACTAGAAAACAGTCCTGTCAATAGCATGGTTTAGAACAAGTCTCTTCATGTTCTCATATGAAATTCAAACATTCAAAGATCCTTCTCTTCATATTTTTGGGTAAAAACTTCACTCTTTGCCCTTACAGCACATGTTAACATCTCATAGTCGTACTTGTCTTCTTATCATTGACCTTGCACATCTCAATGAGCATACTTAACTCTCACTCGACAAGGAAAATTGTCTAGATACCCGTTCTGCTTTAAGCAATTTGTTAAGTCGCTACCTGTACTTTAGTTTCAGCAATCCGAGTTCTTGGACTTCCATTATCCGCGGCAATAATCTACTGTCCAATTGCTGTGAGAACTTGTAATGTATCTATTCTGCATAGTAGCCTAGGAACCCAAAAGGATGTTGTAGCCATTGTCTATTTTCGCAAATGCATACAGTATAGGAACATATCATTGAAATAAAAGATGTGGCGCTTGTGTAGTGATTAATGTGGACTGCAAGGAGATATGGACATTTATGTTTTTCTCACACCCCAGAAAAACTCAATGATGTTTTTATAATATCTTCTCAGTTTACTGAGAACCTTTTAATAATTTCATCATCTATCTATACGGACATTATCATAATACTCATGTAATTCTTGTCTAATGTGTATTTAGAAGAAACCATGCTGCAACATTTGATAATTTATGTATCAGACTCTAAGCCTCAAAGATTTCTTTTGTTGCTTACATATCATCCTTAGTCTCCATTGAGCTCTTAGAGAGCTGAGACATTGTTTCGTCTTTTCTCTATCTGTAGGCATTTATTACTCCTTTTTGATCTTTACCTTTTACCTTTAGCAGACTTATTCTGAGAGTCGGGGGCACAATTTCGCGTTAAATGCCACATTCACTGAAATCGAATTCAGTGAATACGATGGCCTAGTCATACCAGGAGGACGAGCTCCGGAGTATCTTGCGATGGATCAATCTGTTGTGGACTTGGTTAGCAAATTTTCTCAAGCTGGAAAGCCAATTGCCTCTATTTGTCATGGCCAATTGATATTGGCAGCGGCAAATGTTGTTAAAGGTCGCAAGTGCACCGCATTTCCTCCTGTGGGACCTGTACTGATTGCTGCAGGTGCTCACTGGGTTGAACCTGAGAGTATGTCACTCTGTATTACTGATGGCAATCTTGTGACTGGGGTTGCATACACTGGACATCCTGAGTTCATACAGTCTTTTGTGAAGGCTTTAGGCGGCAGCATTACTGGGTCGGAAAAACGTATCTTATTTCTATGTGGGGTATGTGTTGAGATTTAACTGAACATTTTTGGGTAGTAATGGCACGTATGTCTTGCGTTCCTGCTTCTGTTTCTTTTCAACTAACTAGTAGTCCATCTTTTCTATGTACTTGAGCTTTTTGGAGCTGGTTCTCTGCCATGGATCGCTAGATACTTCCTAACCTCTCTATATCAGTAGGTATGCGCTCCAAGAGTTTTGTCTAAGATGTGTTTTCAAAGGAAATTACTCAATCCTTTTTTCTTTTCCGGTCCACTTTGTTTGGCTGTCAATTAGAGCTTCTGGTTTCTCAAGAGAGTGAGTTATGGATGGCTAAAATGCGGAGTGATATCATTTTGGATTGTGACGCATTTTACTGACCTGGTTATATAGGTTAATTACACAATTGGGAAAAATAGATGGATTAACTTGTGTCCTTGTCTGAACTGGTGGTACAGATGAGTCAGATAAAAAAAGGCATTGAAATATGATATGTGAAAATGTTTCACTAGAATAATATGTCTAGAAAAGAATTGGTGTTAGCTTGCATTGGATTAGGTTTTTTATATTAAAATAGCACCAGGTTGAGTTCCATCTAATTCGTGGGTCAATTACCGCCATTCTTTTGTAAACAGGATTACATGTCTCTGTTCTAGGTGAGTCTATGATTGACAGGATTAGTTGTCACAGGAGTTGTTGTCCTTGTTCCAAGTGGCTGGTTAATCTAAGCAATTCCACGTGAAGATGGTCATGGACACAAATTCTTATCCTTATTCTTAATGGATGGTTCATTTAACTTCTTTTATTCTTCTGCTATCAGACTAAGCAAATTCATTTTGCAGTCAAAGAATGACTGAATAGGCAAAATAAGTTACATTGCTCTACCGTTGAATTCATGCTTTATCCGAAAAGGGTACTCAAAGAACATTGTAAGTAGTTGTGCTTGTGCATAAATTTAGGCGGTTTGTCACCTTCTGAACTTGCTTATACTTAACATGTCATGAGGACAAACAGTTAAGTGGAATTGGATAAAACCTTTTGACCCTGGCTTGATTTTACAGGATTACATGGAAGATTATGAGGTAACCGTACCTTTTCAGTCTCTTGAAGCTCTAGGGTGCCATGTTGATGCAGTCTGCCCCAAGAAGAAGATCGGTGACACTTGCCCAACTGCAATTCATGATTTTGAAGGTGACCAGACTTACAGCGAGAAACCTGGCCATGATTTTACTCTTACAGCTGACTTTGAAGGTTTAGATACCTCAAGTTATGACGCCCTTGTCATCCCTGGAGGTCGTGCCCCAGAATATTTGGCCTTGGATGGGAAGGTGATTGCTCTAGTTAAGGATTTCATGGAGGCCCAGAAGCCAGTTGCTTCCATTTGCCATGGGCAGCAGATTCTATCTGCTGCTGGAGTTCTCAAGGTAGTTTCCGGATATTGATAATGGGACAATATTGTCAATTAGCGTGTTATCTGGTAGCAGTTTTGGGAGTTCTGTATAAATCCATTGGTCTATTGAGAACACTCATAATGATTTTGAAGAACTTCTTGGGGCGGCGACTAATTTAACTGCCACTCTTGTTGCCTGTGATTGTGAACTTCTCCATATGTCAATTGAACATTAATGTATCAGAAAAAGTCACGGAGATACGCACCTCCCTTATCTGCTATGTCAAGTTTTCATGCATAAGGCTTTTCAACAGATTGGTGGTGATAAAGTGTGATCCGTGAAATGAAAATAGAGCAAGTGGAATGTGAGGCCTTGTTGAGTTTTAGCAATTTAACATGAAATTACTGTAAAGTTGAATGACATTATGTGTTATTGTATCTTGAGATCATTAGAGTATAATGGGTGTACTCATCGTGATTTGTTACAGGGGAAGAAATGTACAGCATATCCTGCTGTGAAGCTCAACGTGGTGCTGTCAGGGGCCACATGGTTAGAACCTGATCCAATCGACCGTTGCTTCACCGATGGAAACTTGGTCACAGGAGCGGCTTGGCCTGGTCACCCAGAGTTCATTTCTCAGTTGATGGCTCTATTGGGTATACAGGTAACTTTCTAGCTGATGTTCCTGCTTGTACATGTATCAAATAAACAACATAGAGTCCACGTCCGTGCTGGCTGTAGGAAGGAAGAATGAGAGAGGTGTGTGTTCTGTGAGTCACTTGAAACGGTATATGGCCTGGATGTTGACAGAGTTTTGCACTGAGAAGTTTTCTGTTACATATGGTTGTTTAGTGAGTATCACATCTTGTTAAATCAATCGGGCTGCTGATCCATCATTCTCTAGCGTTGTTCATCACAGCCTTTTCTTGTTCTTTCTAAGAGGTCATTCTCTGCATCAACAATTTAATTGCCTCCTCGTATTATGCATTAGGAAAGGTTAGCAGCATTATCAAGTCCGTGTGACCTGGCGATTCATTGGCTCTGTGGTTTAGTGTGCAATCTTGTTCGATTGATTCATGGAGGAAAACTGTCATATTGACTAGAGCTCTGTCCAAGTACCTATTTCCTGGTTTCACCATAGGCAGGAACTTAGGACCTCAATCTCGTTTAAAGATAGCAACCTTCTTTGGTTACACGGTCACATTGAGAACTGAAATTATAGGGAAAATTTCAATTAAGGGCCCGAAGTACCTTCGTTTTTTCAAATAAGGGCCTGAAGTGGACCATGTTTTGATTAAGGGCCTGAAGTGGCAAAAAAGTTTCAAATAAGGGTCCAAAGTGGACCATGTTTCAATTAATGGCCTGAAATGGCCAAAAAGTTTCGAATAAGGGCCTGAAAATATGGGCATTTTCGTCTTTTCACTTTATTGATTAAATAAAATAAAAATATTAAAAAATGAAGAAAAAAAAAGAAATCTGCAGAAGCAAGGGGCTCCTTCCTCAAATTTTTTTAATTTTTTAATATTTTGTTTAATTAATAAAGTGAAAATACGAAAATGCCCCTATTGTCAGGCTCTTATTTGAAACTTTTTAGCCACTTCAGGCCCTTAATTGAAACAGGGTCTACTTCGGGCCCTTATTTGAAAAATCGAGACCACTTCAGGCCTTTAATCGAAATTTTCCCGAAATTATATGAAGAAAGAGTAACCATCGCACCGAACTTAAGTGAATCTTCAACTATCCTCTGCATGAGTTTTGGCAGTCATATCGGAGAAGGGCTTCGACGTTGTTTTTGCCGTCATACTTTCTGTCTTCCGTCACATTGGGTCTCCGATCGTTACGAGTTCTTAATGGAAGTGTGACAAGTGACAAAAACTTTGGACACTTAATTTTTAGTCCCTATCTCTCATTTTTCCTCCCTCCCTACTTTCCCATCCCAAACGTAGCATAAATTTGTATGTGACCGGCTTTGCGCACTCTTTTCCCATCGACTCCCCGTTCATCGACGGGCTTTTGTCAATCCTACGTTGCAATGGAGTCTAAACTTGAATATGGGTCACTGCAACCTTGCTCATCCCCAGCAATGTGTGATTTCTCGGACGATGCCTTCCTTAAGGATTGTGACTTCCTCTGCTAGGGGTGAGCATAACAACCATTCTAGAACAGAAATTCTTTTGGTAACGTAATTTCATTTTTCTATTTTTGAAATAAATTTTTATTTTAGAAATAAAAATGGTTCAAAAGTCATAAGTAAAAATTTTCTACTTATCTATTTTTGGAACAGAAATATGATTTTTTTTTCGCTCTCCTCTCTCTCCCGACTCCCTACCTCCTCCTCGCTGTTGCCCGTGGTCGCTCGCCATCAGCCGAAGCTTGTCGCTCGCCAGTTGACGTACGCCGTTGTTTGACGCCCGTTGCCGGCTACCGCTGCCCTTCGTCTGACGCCCCCGTCGCCATTGGTCTAATGTCCAACGCCATCTACTCTTGCCAACTACCATCCGCCTCTAATTGCTGGTTCGATGTCCACTGCCATTTGCTTCCCACTGGCTGCCATCTGCTCCTCGACGCCCTTGCCGCCGTCAGTCGCCCTTTGCCAGTTTGACATCCATCGCCATCCGTTGCCGGTTGCTTGTTGTCGTCCACCGCCATTCATCCATCGCCCCCACCATCGGTTGCCACTGTCCGTCGTCGTTTGCCAGTCGTTGGTCTGACATCCACTGCCACCGCTTGTGAACGGCCAAAGTCCGTCACCATCTATCCACCACCCCCATCGTCGGCCGCCATTGTCCACCGCTAGTCACCCGCCATCGTCTGCCGATCGCCGGTCCGTTGTCTGCTGCCATCGCCCGCCACCGTCCACCGCTGTAAGAGAAATAAAAATTTTATGTCATTATCAAACGAATTTCTGTTTCGGGAACAGAAAATTTGTGTCGTTATCAAACGCGTTTTTTTGCTCGAAAACTTGTGTAAAAATCAAAAAGAGAAAAATCCATTCCTAGAATAGAATGGTTGTCATTCGCGCCCTAGTTGTCCCTCCATAGAACGAGCGACATTGCCCTCCGTATGTGTGGGTATTTGGGTTATTCCTTCTTTGATTTACCACTTCAACATGGGACCTTGTGTCATACTGGGTTCCCACCAGAAGTTAGCAGTAGGAGAAAACAAGTAACATTGTTTAAATTTTCGGATATATTTTACTTGTCGTTGGTCGAATGCGAATTTTCTTTTTTTGTGATACGGTTCATGGACGACGTATAAGTTGCTTTTACGCGTCGAAATGACGGTCGACTAGTCGGAGAATTCGGTCCAGTCACATAATCAATCCAAGCATGTAATCCCCCTTCTTGGTGTAATTAATCTCCGTAACTCCGTTGGTGAACTTTCTCGACTATCATTTCTTATTGCTCGCATCACTTTCTTTTCCCTCTCTCTAGAGGGATTGGTCAATTTTTCATATCTAATTTTATTCCGTATTAAGTTTTAAATAAATTGCAACTTGTGCCTTTATTTTATTATTTTTTTGCAGTTTGTCTCCATTTTCGACGAAAATTGATAAAAAAGACTATGCGAAGATTTAGAATTAAATTGGAAAAATTAAAAAGTTGAGGACTAAATTGACATCCGTGCAATATGTTTAAGATTAATGGGGTAATATTCCTGGTGCCATTTAACCCGACCCTCTTCCTCTTTACTTGTTTTGGAATAGTGTTGGTAATTGATTCTGCATTTCACAACGGGAAAGACTGCAAATAAAACTTTTGATTTGTTTAAATTAATGCCCATGGAAACCATTTTTCAGTGCATGGAAATCTCATTCTATTACACAAAACGTGGATATTTGAATTTCTTTTTATAAAATCCCAAGAATAATAATTGATTGCAACAAAGTAACAATCCATAAGTAATGGCAGTGACGATGACAATAACAAGGTTTTCTTTTTCATCCATCTTCTGGCTGAGTGACGATAATTGGTAATTATAGTCGTTGATCTTATGTCGCTTAACATGTGAAGTTGTATTCATGTCGTGTTCCTCTACCTAATAGATTAAATTTTTAGGTTGGATTTGTTTTACATGTTTTAGAGCGAAAATTATAATAGTTCAAATGCAATTGATTTATATGCGAGGAGAAGTATCAGAAATTTCTCATGTCGCGCGTAAGTTTTATGTAGAACATTTCAATAGTAGAGTGCAATGTTGTCTACGTAATAAGTAGGATGGTGCGCAAAAGGTGTTTACACTAAAATAGCAAAGGTGGTGGTAAACTTTGGGCCGTCTATTGTGGTGTTACATCAAATTTAATGATATAATTTTTCTCGTATTTAGAAATTTAAATTAAATAATTTTCCAGACTTCAACTTTTCTACCCGACAAAGTAAATAGCTTAGTTAGTTTGAACAACTATGTAAAACTTTGAATTTAAGGAGAATAGGACACTTTCATAGCATGTTTAGAGGGATTATCTCTTTGATTAAAATAATTGGAATGATCTTTGTTTTGGTATCTATTATTCATCGCATAAAACATACAAATAATTTATATATGACGCATGCTGATAAAGTGTTGACTTAGATGGCAAGGGTATTTTACTCCTTTCCTCACGATCCTAGATTCAAAATCTCGTTAGGAGCGTTTCGAAAGGTAAAATCCCAAAAGCACCATACTGGTGTAGGGAGTGCGTATTTAAGATCGCTCGAGGAGATGGACCGGTCAAGGTGCATGAGAGCTGTATGTTTAGAGGGATTATCTCTTTGATTAAAATAATTGGAACGATCTTTGTTTTGGTATTTGTTATTCATTGCATAAAACATACAAATTATTTATATATGACGCATGCCGATAAAGTGTTGACTTAGATGGCAAGGTATTTTACTCTTTTCCTCACGATCCTTGGGAGCGTTTTGAAGGGTAAAATCCTAAAAGCACCATACTGGTGTAGGGAATGCGCCTTTAAGATCGCCTGATGAGATGGACTAGTCGAGGTGCGTGAGAGCTGGCCCGAACACCACCTGACTGCTCAAACCTAAAATGAAAATAAAATAGAGATCACTAAACCAATGGCTAAAAAGGGCAAATATATACATACCCGATTAAAACAAATACGTATATAATAAACATAAAATCATAATTAATCACCACGTCGAAATACATATGCATAGTTTACATCCATTGCGTCTGTACTATGCAAATGCGAAATAAAACACTATGCACTAAAGCTTTGTTTGTTTCGTGAAAAATAACTTTCTAGAAAATGTTTTTCGAATTTTTCGGTGTTCGAGGAGTGAAAAATCAATAAATCAAGGAAAACATTTTCCATTCATATAAAAAAAATACATACAAAAGTGGGGAAAATGATTTCCTCTTCTCAAAAGAGGAAATCATTTTCCCCTCCTTTCTTTGACCCAAACCAAGCACAACTCTTTTTAATTATTTTTATTTTTTTAATAATTCGAATATTTAATTT